>CM067339.1:30370000-30970000 GCA_034376525.1 Nicotiana benthamiana | reverse complement strand
TTCGAAAATTTTTAGAATCCGGGCACGTAGGCCTGAGGGTGATTTTATCGACTTTTGAAGCATAGTTGGGCATTGTTGTATATTGGATTATAATGAGTGTGTGTGTGTGTGTGTGTATATATATATATATATATATATATGCAATCTCTCAATCGTTGACTAGTTTTGGAGCATTGTTCATCGGTTGGAGTTGTTGGAAAGTCTTGGGAGCCGCTTATGATACTTCGAAGCGAGGTAAGTCTCTTATCTAACCTTTTGAGGAGGAAATTACCCCTAGGTATTGTAAATTAGAATGTGCTATTTGTTGTGGGGGATATGCACGCATGAGGTGACGAAAGCCCGTACGTAGCTACATTTCTATTATTGCCTGGGTCGACTTATGTTCACATCATTCTATAAATATACTATTTGAGTAGTCTTTTGCCTATTGAATTCCTCTGTTTTACATCACTACTTGAGACTAGACGGGCTATTGTAAAGACTTCACTGAATGATTTTTATTGAAGACATTATGACTCACATGTTTATTCGTGAGTGTGCTCAAGGACCCGTTAAAGTTTTTTACTTTTATAGGATCGAGTCGTTCGCATCTACAAGATTATGTATTTCATTCTTATGAGATCGGCCATTCACCTCGGAAGAAATTGAGTACCACACTCTCATGAGAGCGGGTCGTTCGCCTCGGCAGGTTAATATATGCATCTATGCTCGTGTCGCTCGACCATCGGCAATGGCAATTTAATTATTATGTTGGATCGGCAGTATGCCTCAACATTTCCTGTAACATATCCTCATGGAATCGTATGTAATATTCGGCAAAAATCTAATGTATCTATGAGCATTCTGGATTTGAGTTATAATAATCTACTTGATGAGGTCCATTATACCTATATGTGTATTCCGATTAAGGAGGGAATTTCTAAACCGAAGCTTGAGTTCACCGTAAAGAGGAGACTTTTTATCACGTATTTATATGCTTATTTAATTCATTTAATTACTCTGGCTTTTATTTATTTACCTCTTTATCGTACCTAATGTTATTGGACCACTATTGAGTGTCGATGTCAACCCATCGTCACTATTCTTCTGGGATTGGGCTATATACTTACTGGACGCTCGTTATTTCGTACTTATACTACAGTTTTTATACATTTTACTGTACAGAGACATGTATGTCTAGTGGCATTGTGGGCGCAACAACATGGTTGATGTGGGGACTTAAGTGAGCTATATTCCATGTATGATCCGCAGTCAGCATAGTCTCCTTCAAATTAATTGCATTTTCTTTCTTTTCCAAATTTGTATTCCAGACAAATGTTGTATTTTATTTTATTTTATTTTTTAGTTGATGCTCATGCACTTATGGCACCGAATTCTGGGATGATTATGGGTTATTCAACATTTAAATTTGCTAAAAATATTATTATTTACTCTATAAAGTTCATCATTTATTATTTAATTGAAGAAAAATTATGATTTCAAAATGAGAACAAAATTAACTTTTTAGTGTTGGCTTGTCTGACAGTGATGCCCAGCGCCATTACAACCTTCAATGAATTTTGGGTCGTGACATATTTGTTAAATACCTTCAAGAATTTTATGTGAACTTTAATTTTTCTACGCATATTTTAGCCTGATTTCTTTAAGTTAACAATTGATCGCCTAGTTGTTTCTCCAGCTTTACTTAGTGGGTTTTTATATCCATGCGAGTGCTTCCACAAATAGGTAATAAATATTTGAATATTTGATTATCCACCAAGGGGGGAGGGGGTTAGGGGGCTTCATATCATATTCTGGAAATTGTACTCCTAGTAGACAGTTGAGAAATAAATGAGAAAAGAGAAGCTTCCTTCCATTTAAAAAGTAGTTAGGCCTAATAACAAATATCGTTGACTTTGAATATAAATGAGATCATTGTAAAAGAAACGCTATTTCTTGAATAAAGATTCGAGAAAACTCTACCCTCCACCCTCCTGGTGTGCAATTTCGACAAAGTTCCCTCATCTCTGATTTTCTTTTATACTTTTAATTAAAAACTATAAATAATAATCCTAATATATTTTTTTTCAACGTTGCTTCATCATTTTAGATGTCAAAGCCTTTATCTCTTCTTCTACAATGGTTATCCTTATTCCTAATATTCTCTCAACTCTTCTGTGTGTCTCAAGCTGATTTAGGAACAGCAAGCCAGTATAGCCCACCATACACACGTAAGTTATTATCTTCCTACAATAAAGATATGTCAAAATGCTAAAATCCCTTGTTTTACTTCTCATAGCATATTGCACAATCAGATGTCGCATGATCTGAAGGTCACCTGTTCGAGTCGTAAAAGAAATACAAAATAAGGCTACGTACATATAATTGATTAAATGTGGTCATTTTAATTTCCTGGACCTCGCACATAGCAAAAATTTAGCGTATTTTTCTTTTATAGCTTATTTTTAATTCTGAATATTTCTCCCCCTTTTTTTTCCAAGCAGCCAGTGCATGTTTTGGGAGTGATTCAACTCAGTTTCCTTCAAGCAACTTCTTTGCAGCAGCTGGTGAAGGGATTTGGGACGATGGAGCTGCTTGTGGAAGACAGTATTTGATAAGTTGCATTAGCTCAACTTTGGCCAGAGCTTGTAAATCAGGAGAAACTATTCAGATCAAGATTGTTGACCGAGCACAAACTGTAGCTTCTAATCCTACAAGACAAGGAACTACCATAGTCCTTTCTAATGCTGCTTTTGCTGCAATTGCTGATTCAAATGCCCTTTCTCTTAATATCGATTTTCAACAGTAAGCAATTCTTCCCATATCAGTTTATTCTACAAGTAACTTTTTTCTAGAATTCCCTTTTTTTTTTTCAAAAAGAATTTTCTTCTCCGTATTTTTTAAAATTTCTAGTATATTTTAGCATAATTAAAACAATTACAACCCAGTATAATCTCATTTAGTGGGGTCTGGGGAGGGTAGTGTGTACTACCCGGCATCCTTCCCTCCAAAACCTTCTCACCTTGCTCTTGGGGAGACTCGAACTCTCAACCTCTCGGTTGGAAGTGGGGCTGCTTACCATCTAAGCAGCCCCTCTTGTCTATATACAATTAATAAGTAAATTTGTTTTTTTTTTTCCAACCTTTTCTTTAAGTAATACCTAGTCGTACCACCTATAGCATACAAATTAGCAATTCTACCACCACTCAGTTTTACTGTAAGTTGTAAATACTCATAATATTGATCCATTAAATGTGATATTAGAAAGTATACTAGTCATTTTGCTTCATCGAATATTCATTCAATATCTAATATATACAATTTTTTTGACCAATCCTTTTCGAAAATACTATATATACTTTTTTCTACGTTTCAAAATTTTATTTTATGACCTGTGCTACGTTGCGTTAGTTAGTTTTTTTTTTAATTTTTCATTTTAAATTGGGACTCTCTGTTACTGCAGGGTCTAGCATTGTTGTGCAGGGTACAGAGAGTCATTCCGCGCACTAATAGAAGCGGACATTTTTCTCCGGGTTATCGTGATGATTTTCAGTGAATTGAATGTACAAATTGACTCTTTTACTTCCTTGAATTTGATTTTGAAACTGCTGATTTATGATGTATCTAGTTTGACAAGAAGGGTTGATCTGATCATTAGCAACCCACTTCCAATCGAGAGGTTGTGAGTTCGAGTCTCTCCAAGAGCAAGGTGGGAAGTTCTTGGAGGGAAGGATGCCGGGGGTGTATTTGGAAACAGTCTCTCTACCCATGGGTAGGGGTATGGTCTGCGTACGTACTACCCTCCCCAGACCCCACTAAATCAGATTATACTGGGTTGTTGCTGTTGGTTATATGAATAATATTACAGCTTTCATGAAGCTTCTCGATGAAAAGAAAGAGTTATAAGCAGGATTTGACCAAGGTAAAAGCTCAATTTTTTGGCAAAAATTGCCAAGACTACAATCATAAGAAGGAATATGTAATTTCTCTCAAAGACAGGGGAAAAGAGTGAGAGAACCAGTGTTGCAATAGTGAATATATTGAACAAAAGAAAAAATCACATGTATAAGATCTAATGAAAGAAATTAAAAATACTGGAACTAGAAACTATAATATTTTAATGATGCATAAGTAAAAATTTTAATTACACTTTTTTCACGCACATTCATTTGGTTTTTGCATTAATGGTACATTTTTTATTTTCTCTATTAATAGGGAAGGGACTAATATTATTTGAAATCTCCAAAGAGAAGATAGACATAGAATGATGATGAGAAGTCATGTAATGAACAATGATATTTAGTCAAGTGATAAATTATTAAAAATTTGCACGGTAATTTTTAGACAATATAATAACATAAAATATAGTTAAGTTTTTAATTAAATATATTTATTTTTTTGAATTTTAATTGAAAGATATACTTTTTAAATTTATTGTAGTTAGTTTATTATTTAATTAGAAATATTTATTTTAATATTTTTAGTATAAAGAAAAAATATGATAAGAGTGAAAATTTGTAAAGAGAAAAATATTAACATAATATTTTTTTTAAAGAATAATTATATATTTGAGAGTGTATAAATTATTAGAAATAATATTTGTGATACAAATTGACTACAGAAATTAAATTCCAACACTTTCTTCTATTTTCTTAGCTTGAAAGCATGTTAAAGAATCAAACTTTAATTTATTTTTCATGTGTAAGAGTATTAGAAATACTATAAGAAAATAAATAGCCTACAAAAATGTAATTTAAATATTGCAACATTAAATCACATTAAAAAAATTTCAAAAATTAAAAATAAATTGAATGTGATATTATAAATAAAATATGAATATCCAGATACCACAATTAATTCCTTCTTATATTGACTAATACCAGTAAACGGAATAGATAAGACATACTGCAGATGTATGAATATGTACTTTTAGCTCACCCTTTAATAATTGTTGCGTCAGTATCTAGAAATATCTAGCTTTACCTTTCATACTACGTGTTAGGTGGGCAGTTAAGAATGTTAGTCAATGTGTTGGGCGGATAGAACTAGACCTGCTTTATTTATTGTTTTACATAGCCATTTTCGCAGTAACTTCGACATTTATTTATTATTTTATGAAGTTAAGAAAATGTTGAAAATATATTAAATTATTAGGGCTCGTTTGGAATGAGGTATAAGGATGTATATGAGTGGTGTAAAATTTAATATCACCTTAAATGTTCTATTTGGTTAGCAAACAAGGTATAAGTTATTCGGGTTTTAATTTTAACATCGAAATAACATATACCTTATAAAGAGTGGGGTAATTAGTACCTGTTTGGCTTAAAAATTTTAGTTTACTTTGCAAGCGAAAAATAATTAAAATAAATAAGGGTAAATTGTAATCAAATATAATATGACATAGAAGGAAATAACATTGATCTTAGTAGATTTGAAGATATTTGAAGAACACTTGGTTAGAGATAGAGAGAGATAGAAGGAGAAATAGATAGAGAAACAGAGAGTTGTATTATCCGAGAATAATAATCCATTTTTACAACGTTAGGGTCTCCTTTATATAGTAGGAGACGCTCCCCGAAATATAATAAAAATAGTACAAAAGTAGGTAATATACTATTGGTGGGGACGCTGAATCTAAGCGACTTCGTTCTTGTCCTTACGCCTAACTCGGCGTACGTCCGCAGGTCGTACCCATTAATGCAGAGACGTCGAGGGTAAATTTCGACCCCATACAGATAGTCACTCCGTTCGTTGGGTGACTCACTGGGAAGTGTCCCTAAGGGACGGAACTGTAAACCTCGTTTTGTGGGAATTTGACCTTACTCGACGGCGGTAAGCGTGAGATTGTTGGGATGCTGATGCGTGACTTCCTCTTCAGAATGACGTTATCGCTCGCATGCGTCATTATTACACCTGTTCCCAAGACGGTTCAGAGAGTGATGTGGCGCTCGGTTCCCGCGCCCGTTTCGATTGTGCCCCTTCGATTTCTACGCCACCCAACCATATAAATAGGGAAAGGGTTTTGACCTGACTTATCTTTTCGATCTCTTTACAAATATTTTCTAGCTTCTTACTTCGTTTTCTTTCCCAAATAACCATCTTTTGATTTGAGACTATTTGTTTCTTGATCGAGAATTATGGTGAAGCATCGTCACGATAAAAAGGCTAAAGACACTATTCCATCTAGGGTATCGCCTTCCTCCGACGGCAAGGACGAGGAAGCAAAAAAGATCCTCGTTCCCCTCACTATAGATAATCTGTTGCCTAAAGAGCTTCTTGTTTGGGGCGACTTTAAAAGGACCTACGCCGCTCTTCCTTGGGAGCACAGTGAGACGTAAAGTCGCATAAATGATTTTTGTGCGGCGCACAACATATCAAATTATGTAGAAATGGTTTAGACGAGAACGCACTAGGCAAATGTCCACAGGCGGGGATATTGCACATTTTATGAGTACCCATTCTTGATCGGTTACCGTCTCCCCATCTATCCCTTGGTGGAAGAGTTTAGCCGGTTCTACAACGTGTGCCCAGCCCAGCTCACCCCCATACCTTGAAGGTATGCAGGATTTTGACGATGTACGTGAAATGGGCTGGGTGCGAAGTCACCGGTCATCACCTTTTACATTTGTTTAACACTGGTTACCTGAGGGATACCATGGTGCACTTGAAGAACCATGGCTCGGAAAGGTTGGTGGTAAAGGCCGTGGTTTTTGGCACATATACTTTTTCATCAGAATTGAGCACCTGGTATCCAACCCTAACGGGTTCCCAGATAGGTGGAATTTACAATGTAAGTACCTCCATTTGCCGAATTTATCGTTTGTATGTGGCCTTGACGGCCCTGACCATTTGACCATTGTGATTTTTCTTTCTTTGTAGCGAGGGCCACTCCGCCCCGGTTTATGAACACCATTAGACAATGGGTGGCCAGTTTCAACCTTTAGCTTTGGTTTGAAAATCCCTTTTGGCTTTGATGACTCACTTGATGACTGACCTACTTGCGTTGATAGGCCGAAGCGTCCCCAGTAAGAGGGCGGTTGTCTTACCGTCGACTATTTCCAAGTTTGTTTGGCTGGTCGGGTATTGCTGGGGTTCAAGCTCTCTTCCTATTTATTCCTGCGTTTCATTTAGGTTGAATTGGTGCTGTGTTGGTCTTTTTTTAAGCTGTCTCATAGCTTGTTGGGCCAAACTTATTTTTGGCCAAAAGCACTTTTGGCCAAAAATTGAGGTGTTTGGCCAAGCTTCTGGAAGGAAAAAAAGTGTTTTTGAGGAGAAGCAGAAAAAAGTAGCTTCTCTTTAAAAGAACTTTTTTGAGAAGCCCTTTTTAAGAAAAATACACTTAGAAGCTGTTTTTTAAAGCTTGGCTAAACACTAATTGTTGCTCTGAAGTGCTTTTCAAACTAATTAGCCAAACACAAACTGTTTCTCACTGAAAGTACTTTAGAGAAAAACACTTTTGAAAAAAAGCACTTCCCAAAGCTAATTTTGCAGCCTGGCCAAATGGGCTATCATTGCTGCTGGCTATCTGCTGTTGTGTTGTTGTTGTATTACTGTTGCATTGCCGCTTCTGACTCCTTCTTCTGCCACTTGTATTTCAACTTCCAGGTATTTCTTACGACTTCATGTAGGCTTTGATAAACCATGTAGTTGATTTGAAGAATAAATGCAGTAAAGAACTGATTGAAGACGAAGCCTGAGTTTGTTACATTTTTCTCTAGTGTAATATGGTTTGTTCATTTGAAGTTTGATATCATTTGTGTAGCTGGATTATTTTGGACTATTTCGGTTGTATTATTAGGATTACATACTGTAATTAGGATTTTTTTAAAGAGATTTAGACATAATTGAATCCTTAATTTGTAATTGACCGTTAGTTTGTACTTATCAGCTCTAGTTAGTACTTGTTTTAGGTCTAGCCCTTTTTTGTTTAGAACTTAAAATTCAGAAATAGTTTGAACTTTTCAATTAAGTTAAAATAAGGGGATGATAGCCATATCGAGTTAAATGCTTAACCGAGCATGCTTCCTAAATAACTTCGTAATGCAATATTCAATATAATAGGCTAGTTTTCAATATCAAAACCCGTGTTTCGTTGAGTACATTAAAGCAGGCACTGGTAATTATAGTTTAGTATTTAGTATAATTCACTGGAATTGAGCATACAATATCAATTGTGGTTTGATTTGAATTGATTGGTTAATTAGATATGGACAAGGTATGAACTTGGGTTTTTAACTTGTAATCAATATCCTGTTAACCTGAATAAGAGTACATTATTTAACGTAGTACAAGCTTGGACTTTCGAGTTAAGTAGCTGGTCCAAATGAAAAAGTTCCCTTCTTTTTTTTTTTAATCCAGACTTGAACTCGAAGCCCGAAAAATTATAATAGTAATTAGTTAGGACATTTCCTTTTATTATTAGAGACAAACTAAAATAGAAAAATTATAGTCATTTTAGGATATCCTTAAATAAATAATGAGACGAGCCTCGCCAAATAAAACGCACAAATTGCGGGGACCTCAATAGATGGTTATAATAAATACTTAGATTTCGGGACGAGCCGTTTACTAAATTTCACGGCCTTCCCCAAAATAATAACGTGTTAGTCTCTTTAGGTGCGTGTTTAATAAATTTACTTTCCTAAACCCGGGTGTGCATTTCATGTGGCCCAAATCCAAATCCCAAAATGTTGAATAGAACGTGTTCCGGATTGCGGGTGCATTTCATGTGACGCAATCCCAAGACATGTTTTAAACGATCAACTTTCTTCAAAAAAATTAAATAAAAGCGGTTAGAAGTTAAAATTGGCACATAGGTTCATCATATAATAAAATCAGATAAATAAGTTAAATACGACAGTTGAGCAACCGTGCTAGAAACACAGAATCCTGGAATGCCTAACACCTTCTCCAGAGTTAGCAGAATTCCTTACTCATATTTCTGGTGTGCGGACTGTTAAACATAGTCATTCTTTTCCTTGATTTGAGATTAAAACCGGTGACTTGGGACACCATAAATCTCCCAAGTGTCGACTCCTATTCTTTAATAATAATCCCATTTCGATTGTCCTTTAATTGAAAAAACTTATTTAAGCCCCTGCGGGCGTAAGTAAAAAGGAGGTGTGACAACGGCGGGTAGATCTAATCGCCGAATTATGATCCTAGAGGGATATAATTTATTACAACACAGCGAGCAGGCGGCGACGAACATGACCATGTTGTGTGCGGCCCCCGAGATTGAGGTGTTGAGAGGCGTCAGTGATGGGGAGCATTGTCGAAGGGTAGCCGGTGCGGCCTTGCAGGTAACTTTTTGTTTTCCCTGAGTGTTGTGAGTCTAGTTTTGATGTGTACTGACTCGTCTCTTTTCTCTTCTTCTTTTTATTAGACTCTTATCTTGGAGATAGAGCAGAGGCGACATGCTCAATGGAAAGCGACCATTTTTAACAAAATGGCAAAAAAATACAAGAAGTGTCGTGCCAAGCATCAGGCCGTGATGGATTTTCTCAAGCACGACCCCAAATCTTGGGTGTTCTGTGAGGATCTTGAGCAGTCGGAGAAGCAGTAAAAGCTTAGAGTGGCCGAATTGGAGACGGATGACGAGGGGTTAATGACGCTAATAACTCCTACTAGTGAGATTTAGTCACTTCTCAAGTCGAGGGATGAAGAATTGCAGCTCAGCCGTGGAATAGTGGGCAGAGGTTTATGACCTGCATCGTAGAGTCGGGTCTTGACTGCCGAACTTGAGGCCAAAAAGGCGGATATTGAAGTTCTTAAGCTGGCTATCTTATCGAGACCTGGGGACGCAAGCCGGGATGCTTACGAGATGTGGGTGTACGCGGAAGCCCAAACTGGATGTACTTAAGGAATATCTTCTTGCGGACCACGCTACTGAGGAGGAGGCTCAAAGGCAGCGGCACGCGGCTCGTGCCGCCCGCGCCACTTGAGGGTGCAGTTCTGACTCCCCTGATCATGAGGGCTATAACTTCAAGGACCTCAACCGGCTTGAGTCAGACTCTTGGTATAGTACAGCTTATCGCCTCGGGGGCGACGACGGCTAGGATGGTGGAAAAATGAAGGGCGACGACAAGAATGGCAAACAAACGGGGGGAGACACCTAGGATGGCAAAGCTCCTTAGAACTTGTATATACTTTGTTTATTTTTTGGATGTAATAGGGACCCTTTACAAGGTTAGATGTAAATGTAGTTTTTGGTGATAGTGAAAATCATACTTTTGCTGCTATTCCTCTCCTTTTATCTCTTTTTTTTGGCACCTTGTTTTCGCTGAGTGGGTGCTCGTTTACTAGTAAATATTTTGTTGTGTTTTTGAACATTGTCTAAGTGTTATCCACCGATGGGGTGTAGTTTCGACTATCGTCGGAGCACTTATCTATTGTGGTCGAGCTAGGTCGACGCTAAATGGAAGTGGCCTTGGCTGATGGTGATATTATTTTGATTGTCGTCGATGTGTCATTTGTCGTAGTTAAACTATGTCGATTCTTAATGTAACTTCGACAGTCGTCGAGTTATTTTCTTGTCTTAGTCAAGCTAAGTTGACGTTCTGATGGCGATGGTCTTAGCCGTTAATGGTGCTCGACTGGTGACGAATTATTATTTTTCGCGGACGAGTTTTGTCGACGCTTTTTGGTGATGGTCTTAGCCTGTAGTTCGAGCAGGATCGAACTCTTTGAGTTTAATGTCGAAGGAGCTTAGCCTGAGTCCCGGTTCAACTGGAGTTAAACTTGTCAAATTCGATGCAATGGCCCTTGGCCTTATAGTTCGAGCGAGATCGAACTTCGTTGAGTTTACCATCGAAGTCACTTAGCTTGAGTCCCATTTTAGTTGAAGTGGAATTTGTTAAATTGGATGGCGAAGGCACTTGGACTTATAGTCCGAGCGAGGTCGAACTTTATTGAGTTTACTCTCGAAGACACTTATCTTGAGTCTCAATTCAACTTAAGTTAAACTTGTTAAATTGGATGGCGAAGGCACTTGGCCTTACAGTCTCAGCAAGGTCGAACTCTTTTAGGTTTACTCTCGAAGGCACTTATCCTGTAATAGTGTTCGACTAGCGTCAAATTATTTACTGGTAGTGGTCGAGCTAGGTCGAAATTCTAATGGCATGGACTTAGCCTTTAATGATGTTACTTTGACTAGCGTCGAATTATTACTGGTCGTGGTCAATCTAGGTCAACATTCTAACGACGACTGCCTTAGCCTTTAATACAATGGAGGTCATGGCCTTAGTCGTTTATACAATGGAGATCGTGGCCTTAGCCGTTTGTACCATGGAGATCGTGGTCGTAGCCTTTTATACAATGGAGACCGTGGCTATAGAATTTTATACAATAGAGATCGTGGCCGTAGCCTTTTATACAATAGAGATCGTGGCCGTATCCTTTTATACAATGGAGATCGTGGCCGTAGCCGTTTATACAATAGAGATCGTGGCCGTAGCCTTATATACAACAGAGATCGTGGTCGTAGCCTTTTATACAATGGAAATCGTGGTCGTAGCCATTTGTACAATGGAGATCAGGGCCTTAGCCATTTATACAATGGAGATCGTGGCCTTAGCCTTTTATACAATGGAGATCATGGCCGTAGCCGTTTATACAATGGAGATCGTTGCCGTAGCCTTTTATACAATGGATATCAATCTAGTCCAGTCCTTTTATCATATCGGCCTTGAGAGCATGTCGAGCGTTTGGTATGATAAACTTGCCCACAGATACTTCTCTGTGTCCCCTCTGCCACCTCGTTAAAAACCTTCTCGAGAAAACCCATTTGGGAAAAAACTAGGGTAAGGGAAAAAGAGTATAACCCGGGAGATGCCTTTTAGAAATGGAAGTACTTGAGGTGGGCGATGTTCCAGTTGTTTTGGAGTGTTTTTCCCTCTATTGTTTCTAACTGGAATGCTCATTTACTTGCAGTTTCCCTTCGCTCCGATTCTTTGATGCCAATGTTTTGGCTTTGAGGACGTAGTCTCCTACTTTGAGCCATTATTTTGGCTTTCTTGTTATAGAATATTTTGACTAGTTGTTTTTGGGTCTCCATTATTATGTGGGCCATATCCCTTCTTTTCTCAGTCTGGTCGAGGTCTTGAAGTATATTAGTGTCATTCTCTGCTTCGTTGGTGTGTGAGGACCTCAGACTTGGTTTTCCAACTTCGACGGGTATGACCGCGTCAGTTCCGTAGAGCAGTGAGTATGGTGTTTGTCCCGTGCTGGATTTGGGCATGGTCCGGCGTGCGCACAACACTTCCGATAGTAGCTCTGGCCATAGCCCTTTGGCTTCTTCGAGTTTCTTTTTTAGTATGTTCAGTATCATTTTGTTGGAGGATTCTGCTCGTCCGTTGGTGGGTGGGTGATATGGTGTGGAGAGTATTCGCTTAATATGCCATTTCTCGAAGAATTTTATCGTCTTTTTGCCAATGAAATTACAGACCGTTGTTGCAGCTGATTTCTTTCGGGATGCCGAAACAACATATAATGTTTTTCCTTATGAAGGAGATGACTTCCTGTTTGCGTATCTGCGCGTACGCACCTGCTTCCACCCATTTGGAGAAATAGTCAGTTAAAACTCATAGAAATCGTACCTTTCCTCATCCCACTGGTAGGGGCCGACTATGTCCATCCCATATTTGATGAAGGGCCATGGTGAGGTGAGTGAGTGTAGAGGTTCTCCCAGTTGGTGTATCAGGGGTGCATACTTTTGGTATTGTTCGCACCAGCGAACGTATTCCGCTGCCTCCTTTTTCATAGTGGGCTAGAAATATCTGTTTCGAATGATGCAGTGAACGAGTGTGCATTTACCTCTTTGGGTGCCATAGTGAACCTATTGTACCTCTTGGAGCACTTGCCTCATTTGGTGTGGCCCTAGACACTTGGCTAGGGGTCCACCAAATGTCCTCTTGTAGAGGTCATGGTTTATTAGGCAGTATTGGGCGGCTTGTACACAGAGCTTCCTTTGCTTCCTTTTTATCAAATGGGAGTGTCCCGTCCTGTAGATAGGATACAAACTGGTTGCGCCAGTCCCAAGTCAGTTTAAAAGAGAGTACCTCAGTATGATCGCTGGATGAATGGAAGAGGGTGACCACACTTTCTGTGTTGATGTTTTTAGTGGCCGCGGGCAGTTTTGCTAAGCCATCTGCTTCGATGTTCTGTGCCCTCGGAATTTGCTCAAAGTGGCATTCGTTAAACTCAGTATTTAATTTGTGGAATTTTCATTGGTACTCTTGTAGCCTCTACTCCTTGATTAGTGGACTTGGTTCACTACGAGTTGGGAGTCGTAATAGATAATGAGCCGCCGAGCTCCGTATTTGATGGCTAATTTCATATCTGCAATCACAGCTTCATATTCAGCCTTGTTGTTAGTCATCTCCGGGCATCGTATGGACTGATGAATTGTTTTGCCCGTGTAAACTTTAAGAATTAGTTCTTGTCCCGATCCTGAGGCATTAGAGATGTCGTTAGCGTGGAGAGTCCATATGTCGACATTGGAAGAGATGGGACTAGCTTCTAGTTCCCCCTCTGGCAGAATCTTTGCACTAAAATCGGTGACGAAGTTGGCAAGTACCTTCGACTTGATTGCGGTTCTTAGGTGGTACCAGATATCGTGCTCGCTGAGCTTTATGGCCCATCTGGTGAGCCTGCCTGACAATTCAGGCTTATGTAGGGCACTCCTTAGGGGGAAGGTTGTCACTACTTTTAGGGGGTGGCACTAAAAATACGGTCTGAGCTTCCTTGAAGCCACGACCAATTCCAGAGCCAATTTCCTAGGTATGTGTACCGTATTTCGGCGTCCACTAGGCTTTTGCTGATATAATAAATGGGAGATTGTGTACCTTCATTTTTGCGGACCAAGACTGGCTGACAGCGACTTGAAATATCGCCAAATATACCAATAGGGGATCGCCTGCATTCTCTTTGACCAGAAATGGTGGTGAAGACAGATATGCTTTAAATTTTCTCAAGGCTTTGATGCATTCGTTGTTCCACTATAACCGGTAATCTTTTCGAAACATGTTGAAAAACTTGTGGAACCTGTCGGAGGATCGCGAGATGAACCTGGATAGGGTGGCTATTCGCCCAGTTAGCTTTTGAACCTATTTTTTACTGTTCAAAATCTCAGGTATTGCGTGTATTGATTTGATCTGGTCTAGGTGGACCTCGATACCTTGTTGTGATACGAGCGAACCCGAGAACTTCCCTGAGGCCATGCCAAAGGCACATAAAGAAGACCACATCGGTCATCCCATACAGTGTCAGTATTTTGAAAGCTTCCTTCAGATGACCGATGTGGTCTTCTTTATTTGCCGACTTTACCAACATATCATTGATATAGACCTCCATGGTCTTACCAAGATGTTCCTTGAACATTTTGGTGACTCATCTTTGATATGTTGCCCCTGCGGTTTTAAGTCCGAAGGGCATCACCTTGTAGCAATGCGTCCCTTGGTAGGTGATAAAAGTTATCTTCTCTTGGTCTTCCTCGGAAATCATGAGTATAAAAGTTATCTTCTCTTGGTCTTCCTCGGAATCATGATTTAGTTGAAACCCGGGTAGGCATCTATGAAGCTCAGTAGTTCATGTCCCACGGTGGCGTTGATCAGTTGGTCGATATGGGGTAGTGGGAACGAATCCTTGACGCACAATTTATTTAGGCTAGTGAAATCTACGCACATTCTCCACTTCACATTTTTCTTTTTGACCATGAAGACATTAGCGACCCATTGGGCGTACTTCGACTCTATGGTGGAGCCGTTAGCCAACAACTTGTCCACTTCTTAGCTGACCACTTCATTGCTTGCGGCATTAAATTTTCTTCTAACTTGCGGCACAGTGGGTGTAGAGGGTCTACATTCAACTTTTGAGTGGCGCTGTCTTTCGGAATTCATGGCATATCTGAATGCGAGAAAGTAAACAAACCTGCATGGATGATTAGGAATTCATAGTACTTACTTGGATTGTCAAGTCCGTGCCCAGTATAGGCCTTTTTTTGTGTAGTCGGTTCCATCCGATTGGATCGGGTTGAGATCCTCGACCGTCATTTTGTAGGCTTCTACGACATCGAGTTCTCTGATGGATTCTATTTTTGGGTTGACCTTAGTCCCCGACACGACTGATTGATATGTATTTGCACTCGCTCCCTTCAGCTGTTTGGTATGGGCGCAATCTTGGGCTATTCAGTAGCATTCTTGTGCGGAGGGAGGGTCGCCTCAAATGCTAAATACTCCTAGGGGGTGGGGAATTTAATCACTTGGTAAAAGCTCGAAGGGACTGCTCGCATGACATGTATCCAATGGGGTCCTATGATGGCATTGTAAGTCGTTTCCTGGTTCATCACGTGAAAGGCGGTTTCTAACGTGACTCCTCCCACCAAAACTGGCAACATTTTTTCTCCAGAGGTGCGTTCCACTGCATTATTAAAACATGTCAGTGTTATGCAACACAGTATTATCTTATCTTTGAGTCTAATTTGCATGAGGACCCTTGGATGGATAATACAGGCGCAGCTTCCATACGTAAAGTCAGTATCCTTTTAAAGTCAGTATCTGCAATACATAAAGTTTTAGAAAGAGCGTCAAAATAAGGAAAATACAAACCGCCGACATCAGACCTATCGAAGGTGATACTATCTTCGAGTTCATTATACCGTTCATGGGAGATTGTTTGATTCGTATGCATGGTGGTGAACTTGACGTGATTGATTTCTGAGTCATCACCGCCTCCGACGATCATGTTTATGGTGCATACTGGGGAAGGTGGCTTCTGCGGCCCCTGGGGTTGCTCCTGTTCTAGTGCGAAGTTCTCTTTCCCTTTGTCGCTGAGTAGTTCCCTCAGGTATTCTTGATTCAGCATCCTGACTAGGGGTGTTCAAAACCGATCCGAAACAAAAAACCCATCCAAACCGAAGCTTAACGGCTTATTGGTAATGGCTTAACGGCTTAACGGACGGAACGGATTGAATTTTTTTTATTAACGGCTTATCGGTTTGGGGATGGATTATTCAATTTTCTTAACAGCTAATCCGTTAACCCGTTAGGAATATAAATATATTCCATATATTTATATATATATATAATATAAAAAAACTAAAACCCTTGAAAATGATTAACAAAAGTTTATTTCTATTTCTAAGTATTTTTATTCTCGGGATCTAGAAATTTTTTGGTTCTATTTTTAATTTATTTTTGGTTATAATCCTCCTATTTGGCAATATGCTGGAGATGGTAAAGCTAATTTCCTAATCACGAAAATCGAATTGAGTGGCTCTGGCAAAGAAAATTGAATGCATCATATTGCCTCTAAAATATTATTTTCTATGGCAATTCATTATTTCAAAGACGAGGAGGATAAGAGATATTTAGTGAACATGTATGTTAGGCCGATAAACCGCCGATTAACCACCCTATAAGAGCTAATCCGATACCAATCCGCCCGATATCTTATCGGGTGGCTAACAGATTAATACATTTAAAAGCCGATAACCGTTAAGCCAAACCGTTAAGAGTAAAAAGCCGCCCAATCCGCCCGATAAGCACCCCTAATCCTGACCACCTTTTGTCGTAGGCCTATTCAGTCTACAGTTTTATGTCCTCGTTCCCGGTGAAATTCATACAGGACGTTTGACCTCCTTGTAGTAGGGTCTGATTTCATCTTCTATGGCCACTACACTTTGGAGCTTCTAGTGCATACACTATTTCTGAAGGAGACATACAAAAGTTCTGGGTAGATAATAAAGGGGGCATACTTCATGCATTCGAAAGTGGATCGACATGTCGCTGCAACGCATCCGTATGTCTGAGATGTGAAGGATGAGAAGCTCTGACATAGGGTTGGTGCCTTTCTTTGTTGAAATGTGGGAGTTTCTCCCCCGCCCCTCGTTGCGTCGATCCCTCCTTGCTTTCGGGTGTATTATTGTTAGCCATTGGGTCGTCCCGCTAAATTAACCCTCGTCCGCTTGCACCTCATCACAGTGGGTGATGTGGATATCCTCCCATATTGTAGGGGGATATTTCATGAGGCAGCTTAGTAGCTTTTTGGTCGCTCTTGAACCATTTTTGTTCAACCCATTTCGGAAAGCTCCAACTGCCATACCTTCCGATACATTTAGTAGGCTCATTCTTACTCCGTTGAACCTTGCTAGGAAGTCCATGAGCCCTTCTCCTGCGGTTTACCTGACGGCAAAAATGTCGTTAACTCTACCTTCTGCTTTTTTTGCTCCTGCATGGGCATTGACGAACTTATCCGCCATTTCCTCGAATGTGGTATCATTCTAGCTGGTAGCTGAGAGTACCATGTTTGAGCCCCTCCTGTCAATGTCTCGCCAAACTTCTTTAGCATCACGGATGATACCTGTTCTTTCGATAAATCGTTTCTCTTTACAACAGTGACATAATGGATCAGATGATCCTCGAAATCTGTGGTCCTGTCATATATCCTCAAGTAAGGTGGCATCTTGAAGGTTTTCGGGATCCGGTGAGGGGATACTTCTTCGGTGTTTTGTTGTTTGACGAACCTTCCCACATCACGCTTGGGCAACAACTTGGAAAAACCAGGGATCTTGTCTACTGTTTCATCATGTTCCTCCATTTGGTCATGAAGTACCCTATTTTAATTTTCCATTTCTTTCATTTTTGTAAGAGCGACTGCAAGTGTACTTTCACTGGTGGTGGCTTCAATGTGGGCGTTATTTGGCTCATGCAACAGAAGGTTCATCGATTGTCATGGCGATATCTGTTGCTGATGAGTTTCTCATGTTACTTTGGGGTGGCTTTTCGAGCAAGCTACCTAGGGTGTTCATCAACCACTCCTCTCGTAGCCTCTTGACCAGTGGGTGTGGCGTTTCCTTTAACGCAGAGGTTGATGCCCCTTTTTCGTGCAAGATAGTCAGATCCTCAGATGGAGAGGGTGAGATCTCGCCACCCGGTATGAAGCTAGGAGTTGTGTTCACAATACCCTCCTCACCAGCCTCGTTGAGAGGGCCCATGAGGTTGGTTATTATTGTTTTCATTCTTGCGTTGTTTTCTACCATCTTTGTTTCTGCGTGGTGTAGTGGGATGGTGGTTGGTTATTCTCTAGGTGCAAAACTATGATTTTGATTCTCTAAATCCCCATAGACGGCGCCAAATTATTTGGCTTAAAAGTTATCAATATATTTGCAAGAGAAAATAATCAATATAAATAACGGTAAATCGTAATCAAATATAATATGACCTAGAGACGGAAATAATATTGATCTTAGTAAAGCTGAAGATATTTGAAGAACACTTGCTTAGAGATAGTGAGAGAAATATAGAGTTGTATTATCCGAAAATAATGATCCTCTTTTACAACGTTAGGGTCTCCTTTATATAGTAGGAGACCCTCCTCAAAATAATAAAAATAGTACAAAAGTAGGTAATATACCTTTGATGGGGACGCTGAATCTAAACGACTTTGTTCTTGTCCTCATGCCTAACTCGGCGTACGTACGCTGGTCGTACCCATTAATTGACATACGTCGAGGGTCGAATTCAACCCCATACAGTACCTGTATAACTTATATCTTTTTCTTAGAAATTATTCAACATTCATTCTTAACACACATACCAAATAATGAATAAACAACAATTCCAATATTGTTATAAATAGAACTCTAATTAGAGTGAATGTCTATCTTATAGAAGAGTTTTACTTTGAGGCTAACTCATTTCCCTTCCTATAAATAGAGGGGTCTTACCCCATTGTAAATCATCCCTAAGTATCAATAAGAATACTCCTCTCTCTACTTTTATCTCTATTGTTCTTGTTCTTGTATTATTGTTCTTGTTCTTATATTATTTCATAACACGTTATCAGCACGAGACTCTACCGTCTCAAGAATCACTTTGACAAGATTAAGGAGTAATTCGCCCACACGAATTTCGCTAATTCCGGGCATTATCCGGGTCACGCTTCAAGAGATAAGTATTGATTTTATGTTCGATTAAAATCTATAATTATGTGTTGTCTATATTACATACAAGTGATCCTAGCTATTTACTTCCGCTATTCCTTTCTTTGTTACAATTGAATTGATGACTGGTTTAATTTAGTTGTATAGTGGAACGTTTCTGTTCAATTATGCAAACAATGGGTTTTTGGATTTTTAAAGTTTGCTGATAGTTTGGAGGTCCAATGGCAATCTTGAATTTCTATACGAAAAATATGTCGCGTTCTCCGGCATCAAATTGGCCGCGGGAGTCGACCAAAGTTGCCGGAATTTGTTGCCACGGGATGGAAACTCAAGAGGTATATTTGATATCACAACATTGATTGGTATACCTTAAAGGTAAGTAATTTATTTTTCCCTTTCAAATTCTTGAAATTGTACGATTTGATTTTATATACAAACAAAGACAACAAAGTTTGATTGTAACTCTAATGGAGTTCGTAAGAAATTACACTCACATGAAGTGGTAAAATTTCTATGCCTTGCCATGATCAAATTCATGTATGATTGTGGGCAAAGAATTGAAAATCCGTCCCATTGAATTTGCTCCAATCCCTTTAGAGAATGTGGTAGCAGTATGTGATAAGTCTGAAAGAAGACAAAATTATTACCTTGAAGGTATCAATGAATGTGGACGTGGCAATAGACGGAATTATAATCGTCATTATGATCCATTCCCTGAAGTGAATGTGATAATTGTAATAAAGCCTGTAAGTATGAACACGCTATTGATGTAATTGTGTCTTATGTCTGACATTATGAAAAGAAAGTTCGTTGCCCTTGAAATTTCGGGCAAGAACTATATGACATGGGTGTTGGATGCTGAAATCCATTTGGATGCAATGGGCCCTGGAGACGCCATTAAAGACAGAAATAAGGCATCCACCCAAGACTATGCTAAGGCCTTGATTTACTTGTGCCATCACCTTGATGAAGGTTTGAAACTATGCTAAGGCCTTGATTTACTTGCGCCATCACCTTGATGAAGGTTTGAAACTGTGCTAAGGCCTTGATTTACTTGCGCCATCACCTTGATGAAGGTTTGAAAATTGAATATATCACAGTGAAAGATCCACCTATCTTGTGGAATGGCTTAAAGGAGAGATATGACAACCTGAAGTTGGTCACTCTGCCACAAGCACGATATGATGAGAATCCAAAGGCAAATAGTTCAGAAACTATATGTTATCGTTGCGGTGGAAAAGGGCACTGGTCAAAAGCTTGCCGTATACCAAGACATTTGGTTGACCTTTATCAAGCATCTCGAAAGAGTAAAGGCCCTGAAACAAATTTTGTCTATTACGACAACTTTGACATCACCCACTTGGATGTGGCAGACTTCTTTGAGTAACTCGATGGGAAAATAGGCCACCTAATCGGTGATGGATCTGTGATGAAAGAAGATGGAATTGTTTGATTTTATTACACTTATTTGTAATAGTTAGTGAATAAACTAATAGTCATTAGTATCAGCTCGTATTAGTTAGTTTATGATATAATGTTAGTATTAGTTCTTTAGAATGTTTCAATATGCTTAGATTTCGAAGAAATTTTTATTTTCCAGCAAAGTTAGTCGATTAACTAATAAGTTAGTCGACTATCTAATATTTCGTATTAAAAACTGGAATTTCCGCAAGCTAAGTTATTCGAATATCTGATTTAGTTATTCGAATAACCTGATGACTGTTTACTAAGTTATTCGACTATCAACTTAGTTATTCGACTATCTAATATTTCGCATTAAAACTGGACTTTTCCGCAAGTCATGATAGTCGACTATCTGATTTAGTTAGTCGAATAACCTCAGCAGATTTTGAAAATATTGTTTAAATATGAAGCAAACAGATTTGTATATTCTCATGTTCATATGTTTTCTTTTGTATGTCAAACCATGGGAATTAAATTGATTGAAGGCTCCTGGAGAGCAACTATAACTCTGCCAAAAGGAACAATATTTTAGAGAATGCAATGTTCTCCTCCAAGTCTAAGAGGAACTTGTTGAGTTTTAATGATATCAGTCAAAATGTTCTCCTCCAAGTCTAAAAGGAACTTGTTGAGTTTTAGAGATATTATTCAAAATGGATATCAGATTGAGACAATACATGAGTATAATCTTGAATACCTCATTTACTCATGAAAACGAGGCTGCCCACTTCGGTTTGGGGTCACGCCATTTTGCATGCAGCAATGCTAGTTCGTCTCTGACTGACGAATTTTCACAAATATTCCCCGTTGCAATTAGTTTTGGGTCATGAACCTAATATATCCCATTTAAGAATTGTTGGATGCGCAGTATATCTGCCTGTAGCACCGCCATACCGCACCAAAATGGGTCTGCAAAGAAGGTTAGGAATATATGTTGAGTTTGAATCGCCCTCCATTATTCGCTACCTCGAAACATTGACAGGGGATTTGTTCACTGCACGATTTGCAGACTGTCAATTTGATGAAACACTTTCCCCAAAATTAGGGGGAGAAGTTGGTGAAACCAAACGGGAAATTTTGTGGAAAAATGCATCATTATCTCATCTTGATCCACATACCTCCATTTGTGAAAATGAGGTGCAAAAGATTATCCATTTGCAAAGAATAACAAATCAAATGCCAGACGCATTTACAGATTTGAAAAGGATAACAAAATCACATATCCCCGAAGTGAATGTGACAACATCTGATTCACGAATACATATTCATTATTGGAAGAATATGAACATGAAATTGGTATGGAATATACCACAGTCACCCCTAGAAGGAGGTTTGAGATGATACCACACTCACCCCTAGAAGGAGGTTTGAGATGATATATGGCATGAATGATCGTTGGTCACGTACCTATTGTACGCCAAAGTATTTTGGAAATATGACTATTAAAGGACAACGATAATGCAAGAAACATATCTTGCATATAAGTTTGACATGACCATAATGGTATAACATTCTCTTTAAGAAAGATATTCACCACATGGATGTTGATGAATTTGTAGTAGTACAAAATTAATTGAGAGCTCTAGAAGAGCCAATTATTACTATATTGGAGAAACACAATTGAGTATTGTGCTGTAGTAAGTCTCAAAGAAACTTATTCAGTTTCCAAAGTACACGCAAAAGCGCTGATTATATTGAGACTATAAATAAAGGAAAGATTTGATATCTCCTATTACTACAACTTGTAGCGGGATAATTTGTATATGAAAAGCTACCCGCTTTATTCTCCAGTTTGTACTACACAAACAAAAGAATGCCACAATAAAGTGGATATCTATTGGTATAAAAACCCATGTAATAATAAACCTGAAGTTTATTGATAAGTGCACATGTCATGGTGTAAATTTGAAGTTTACCAATATTGATAATTTATTCAGTTGGCATTCGGGCTAGCCATCTCATTTTATGTATGATGTGCAATAACAGAGAATTCACATGGGTGAACATTAAAGAACTAGAAAGTTCTTTACGAATTCTCTTGTATCACTTGTTCTCATTAATGAATTGACCAACTAAAGAGTTCGGGTTGAAGCCCATAAATTCTGGAAATATCAAAGGTGAATATGGGCCCATTCACCTGCCATGTATACCACATATGATGCATCTATGAAATGGTTACATGCGCGATTGTTATTAACCCGCAGCCTGGCCGGTGCTTGCGAGGTAAATTGCTCAGTAATCTAACTTCGAGCATAATTTCCAGATTTTCTACTCAAGATAGTTCATCTTGATAAGTTGGTTTATATCAAAGTTGGTTTAGCAAGATAATTATTGAGTGCCTCCACTTATAGCTAAACTGTTTCTTATGAGAACAAAGTTATATATATCAGTTTGATATACGTTGTATACGAGAGTATATTATATTCTCCCCACACAAGTGGTTCAGGGTCAGGAACCAAATAACTCCATCTTATTATTGATGTGCGGTGTATATTTTCATTAACACCATAATGCACAAAGATGGACTCTCAAAGTTGAGGAAACATGTTAGCTTTTCTAACATGAGGGGGAGACATGATAAACACTTGAGAAAAGGTTACATGAGATGAATTATCATTTGTATATACAGATCCTCGAATATCATAATATGAACCTGAAGTTCATAAAAGGATAATTCAATTGCAACATATTGCAAAGCATGCTATACGCATTTGCTGACCCAAAGAATGTAACTATATTCTCACTGCAAATGCTCATATTAAGTCCTAGAAGGACAAAGTCTTGGATACGCTTGAAGCGTATAAACAAATCGGTTTCAAAAGGAACTTCTTAATAAAGAAGATGAGCAAAGGATCAAAGTGATCATCATAAGGAGGCAAGTGATCCAGAAGATCACATGACATAACACTTCATAAAGTCTCATGAGAGATTCAGGTACCTGAATGTATGAATGAAGAGATCTCCATGTTATGTCTTTATGAAAATTGACTGAAACCGATATAAAATGATTGTCGACGACATCTATAATAGCGTCAAATATCGATGAGGATCTTGTGTTTGTCGAATACAAACAAAATATTGGCCAAATAGAAGAGATACAATTCAAGTAGAATTGATTTCATATGAAAGACACGTAATTTTGGACATGTGGTTCGAATACTTGAAAGTATAAAGTCAATGGATAGCATCGAGAATACGCCTATGGAGATATTGAAGAGTCATTCCACTACATTATATGAAGATGTTCATATCTATCAAGAATGATAATTTGAAGGTGCAGAATATTTATTCAAATCAATATGGCTGATTTATTTATCAAATCTCTACAAAAGATCGTTTTGAAGATGGTGCACAAGATTGGAATGCAAATGCTCAAGGATGTGAATTGATGCTCTTTCAGGGGGAGTTAATGCGCGTTGCACTCTTTTTCCCTCACAAGGTTTTGTCCCACTGGGTTTTCCTTGCAAGGTTTTTAACGAGGCAACCAATAGGCGCATATTCAAACATGTGTACTCTTTTTCCTTTTCTATAACTTTTTTCCCATTTGGTTTTGTTTTAGTTAAGGTTTTAACGAGGCACATTATTGAATAGACATTCAAGGGGGAGTGTTATTAATAGAACTCTAATTAGAGTGAATGTCTATCTTATAGAAGAGTTTTACTTTGAGGCTAACTCATTTCTCTTCCTATAAATAGAGGGGTCTTACCCCATTGTAAATTATCCCTAAGTATCAATAAAAATACTCCTCTCTCTACTTTTATCTCTATTGTTCTTGTTCTTGTATTATTGTTCTTGTTCTTATATTATTTCATAACAAATATAATTAATTTCAGCATTATTTATTCCAACATAACTTATAATGATATAACTTATACCGACATAAGTCGTATTCCAGTCAAACGACCCAGAAGGTAAACATACAGAGAATAATGGCATTTCTCGGGAAGTTAACGTGCGTGCATGGAGAAGGCAAGTTGTCGCTTCATACACCTAATAGACGGCGGATATGGAAACTTCCGAGTTGCTTTTCATTTTGATTATTCAAAATTTTTTCTTGGCTTAAATTCTTAATTTCGTTTACTTTCCATGTCGCTCTTAGTGATTAATAGCTCTTTGTTGTATTAAGGTTGTTATGTGCGAAGCTGACAAACGACCATGTGCGAGACAAAATTATTTGCTCGATTTATTTGAAGATTTTTATGTTTCATATGAATATATTCTCTAACTAGGTTGAACTATAGTTCAATAGTTTTCAAATATTTAAATCATCCGGAAATTCCGTTTCACTTCCTAAAATTTGGGTAACATTAGATAGCAACCTCAAGTCCTCAACTATGCACAAATTAGTGCAAGCAGATCCAGATCGGTACGTAGCTGAGTAAACATGATATTTGAGAAAGAGATTGACTTTTGACACATAATCAGAGTACCATTTGAACTTATAGTATTACTAATTAAACATGACAAGATATTTTTATAAATCTAATTGTCACTAAGGACAAACTGTGAAGTATAAAGTTACTAAAATTTCAAAGAAATAAAAATGCATCATTCTGTTAAACGGACCCCCCCCCCCCCAACCCCCTTAAAAAAAAAAGAATTCCTAATAAAAGAAAGGAAAACATTTTTTTTTTGGATATTTTCAATTGTTAAATACCGTAGTTTACATAATATGTACCTTTAAAAAAGACAGTTATATGGAGATGTAGAAGGGAACATCAGGGCATACAGACGTCTGCATTGAGTCTCCAAACTGTGCAACCTGAAGCCAATCTCTCAATCAACCACTGCCTGCTCCAAAATCTGCACAGAAAGTGCAAAGTGCAGTATCAGTATAACCGACTCCATATACTAATAAGTGTCAAGCCTAACCTTGCCGAAGTAGTGACGAGGCTAGGCGGAGCAATTACAAGATAATCTGCATTCAACGTATAATAAAAGCAAAAAAAAAAAAAGAAGAAAAAAAGAAGGACATAATGATATAAAGTAGTAACTTGCAAGATGTGATTACATAACTCAAATGTCATATCAATATTCAGCTATGACCAATTCTTAAGTGAAATGCTAAACTACAGAACAACATAGACAGTAGAAGAAAAACACATAAACACATAAACGGATGTGGCGCGCATCCCGGTCCCATATCAATATCAGTATGAATATTCACCATTTTTAGTCCATATCAATCCACACTTATTCCTCATGTTGTGGCGTGCGACCTGATCCTACCATACAATAGCATTTCACCATTATTCGTCCTCATAAACCACCCTTATTCCTCTTATTGTGGCGTGCAACCTGATCCCACCATATACCAACATTTCACCTTATTCCTCCTCAATATATTACCTTTATTACTCTTGTTACGGCGCACAACATGATCCCATCATATCAGTACCAATTATTCAATAATTATCGAAATTTCACAATTTAACTCAAACACTTCACAATATTGAACCTCAAATCAAAGTAAATGAAAAGCTTGTAAACTATGAAATTTTACACAAATAATACTACTCAGCAAAATCAATCCAAATTATACCATAAAATACTGATAAAGTAGCTTAAGCCAATAATATGAGATAATAAAACTACGGGGTAGCTAATATCTTCAACAATGGAAAATAATATCTGACAAGTAGCAATTAAGCATGTAAGTACCAGGAAACCATGTAGTAGTTAAGGCAGGGAAGGCAATATGGTAAGAACGGGAAGAAAACGGGTAAAAAAAGATAAATTAGCGGCGCATAGGTACTCATTACTTCACCTATACGCCACTCACATAGATTTTTACATAGCAATTAAGTCAAGGGTTCCTAATCCCTCGAGTCAAAGTTAAACACGTCACTTACCTCGATCCACATGCCACTCACTGCTCAATTACCGCATTTTCTCTATATTCCACCTCCAAACCACTCGTATCTAGCCATCATTAACTTAATAACATCAAATATTGCTAATGGAATTAATTTCAATACATAAATTTAAGTTTCCTCACATTTCATCCAAATAGTCCAAAAATCGACCCTGGGCCCACTTGGTCAAAACTTGAGGATTAGACCAAAATATATTACTTATTCACCCTCGAGAAAAAATATGTAATTAGTTTTGAAATTCGACCTTAAATCGAGGTCTAAATTCCAAATATACATAAATTCCTAATGCTACACAAACCCCCAAATTTTACCAGGAAAGTCCCAGATTTTAGGTAGGAAATTCATGAAATATGATGGAAAATTGAAAGAAAGCGGGTTAGGATTAGATACCAAAGCTTTGAAGAAGAATTGGTCTCGGGAGAATTGCCTCTATGGTTCTAGGGTTTGCAAAATGTGAACAATGGGAGAAAATCCTGTCAAACCTAAGTATGGAACAGCTGCAGATATCGCATCTGCAACTTCAGCTTCGCAATTGTAGTCTCACAAATGCGAACTCTTCGCATTTCTGCTGCCTTCACAAATGCGAACCATTGTCCGCAAATGCGACCTGAGGTGATCGCAATTGCGATCCTAATCTTGGCAAATGTGAAGTCTAACCTCCAGACCAATTGCTCGCTATTGCGATGATTTCTTTGCGAATGCGAGGCTCGTATTTATGAGCTAGACTTTGCATAGACCTAGAGCATACCAACAAATTTTCCTATGTTGATAATACTCCATAGTCAATCCGAAACTCATCCGAGCCCTCGAAGCTCCAAACCATACATGCGCACAAGACTTATAGCATCATACCAACTTGCTCGTGCAATCAAATCGCCAAAATAATACCTATAACTACAAATTTAGCACCTAGTCATATGAAATTCTCAAGAACACTTTGAAATTTCTATTTTTACAACCGGACGTCCTAATCACGTTAAATCAACCCTTTTTGTCACCAAATTTCACAGATAATTCTAAAATATCACAATGGACATGTACTAGGTTCCGAAAAAAAAAATACAGACTTGATAACAACTAGATTAAACATTAACCAATTTCTTAAAATTATTTAACTTTTAGTCTTTCAATTTTTATTCAAAATTCATTTCTCGAGCTAGGGGCCTCCGCATTTGATTCGGGGAATACGACTAGGTCCCATATTTCGATACGGATCCACTAGGACTGTCAAAAAATGAGTTCAGATGTGTTTACTCAAAACGTTGACCAAAGTCAACTTAATCAACTTTTAAGTTCAAATATTATTATTTTTATCAACTTTCAATACAAAAGCTTTTTAGAAAAACGTCCAGACTATGCACACAAATCGAGAAGGGATCAAATGAGGTTTTGAAGGACTTGGAACACAGAATCAAGTTCTAAGAGATAAGATTACCTTTTGGGTCATCACATACTCCTTCTCTAAAACAATTATTCGTCCTCGAACGAACATAAAGAAGTACCTGAGCTGGTGAAAAGGTGGTGATGTCTGCTCCGTATATCGGACTCGGACTCTCAGGTAGTTGCCTCAACAGGCTGATCCACTGCACTCGAACAGAAGGATAACTCTTCGATCTCAACTGACAAACTTGCTGGTCTAGAATAGCTACAGGCTCCTCCTCGTAGGTAAAATCCTTGTTCAACTGGACAGTGCTAAAATCTAACACGTAGGATGGATCTCCATGATATTTTCGAAGCATGGACACATGGAATACTGGGTGTACCAATGATAAACTGGGTGGAAACGCAAGTCTGTAGGCTACCTCTTGCACTAGCTCAAGGATCTCAAATGGCCCGATATACTAGGACTCAACTTTTCCTTCTTTCCAAACCTCATTACGCCCTTCACGAGCGATACCTGATTGAAGGCCCCATGAAAATTTGTGCTAAAAGCCTAGTGCTTCGTGGTTCGGACCCTTTTTTTATTTTGCACTTAAAAATCAAGAACCAAAATTATCTAGAAAATTACCATTTTGCGGTCCAGAATGCAGTCACAGATCAGGTATGCGGACCGCACTTCTGCCGCAGAGTTAATTAGAGAGTTGGTAGAAATTGATGTTAGAAGTGCGGTCCATTATATGATCACATAATCAATATGCGGACCGCATAATCATCGCATAAGTACCTCAAAGATTTGTGAAGTTCAGTTCTGCGGTGCATTGTATGACTACAAAAACAAGAAAGTGGACTGCATTCCCGTCGCATACCCATACAGAGATGTTCAGTAATTGGGACACTTCTGCAGTCCAACTTGCGGACCATATTTCAACTCTACGATGGCATTGTGCGATCGCAGATCCTGCTCGGGCTTTTAGTTTTCTAAAATTTTAAACCCGACCCCTTTTTAATAAAACCCCCCTAACCCCTCATTTGTAACGATCTTCTGAGCAAAAACAGAGAGAGAAGAGAGGGTTCTTGAGAGAGAATGGAAGCTTCATCAGTTTGATTCTTCAAAAACTACCCGAGGTGGGAAAATTCTAATTAATTGTATTCATCCCTATTCTTGCAGGTAAAATCCCTAGAGCTTTTTACTTGATTTTATGATTTAAGCCAAGGAAAGGAGTATCATGGATTGATTCTTGAAAACAATGGTCGAAACCACATATCCATGTCTTCTTAAACTTAATATCTAGCAAAGGGAAATTGGGTAGCAGTAGAGATTTGTAAAAGGAGAGTTGATAACCTAAATAAGTTCCAGTAGAAATTGCGAACCCCAATTCAAAATCATATGCCTTAACTTGTGCACTAGATTGACATTTCTAGATTATTTGGTGAATCAAAAGTAGAAGTTAAAAAGGATTCAGCTCCAGGTATATATGGCTAACCCTGATCCTTGTAGAACCGCCTTGCTGGTGTAAGAATGTTTGATCTGTGATATCTACATGGCTTAATCATGAAATTATGTGATTGGTATGATTTTTATTGTACTTGTGGTAAGAGTTGAGGAACAAATGACGGAAAAATGGTAAATGTTGCAACTAAAATAACTGTGATAACTACATACATGGCTTATTATGGGCAATTGTCGTTGTAATATAAAACACATGTGAGCTATTGGATATGAAGGAAAATAGTATTGTTAATTATGAAAATACTTGTAAAATGTTGTTGTTATTTCATAAGAAATGTTGTTGTTGATCCGTGTGAATTGTTGATTATTGTTGTGACGTTTGTGAATTGTGACAATACAGTGGGATCGGATTGCGCGTTGCAACAAGAAGTTATAAGGTATGTGTTGTGGTGATAAGGGTGGTCGAGGTAATAAGGGTGGAAAGTGATCGAAATCACTATTGAAATAAACATTTGAGCAAATTGTGAAATGATTGATGTGGAATTGTGGAAGGGGGAAACAGGAGAGATTGAAAACTTGTTTTTGCTTGATTGTCCTTTTTCTTGTGCATTTGATTGTTGTTTCTATTATTGTTACCTACTTGTGTATAGGTTGAGTTTACTTGGAGCAAGTTTGTTCATACATACCAGTACAATTCAAGTGTACTAACGTCCCTTTTGCCAGGGGCGCTACATTCGCGTTATGATTGTAGGTGGATCCATAGCAGGTACTCCAAGCCACCGATCATAGCTCCTCATCACTCCCTTGAGCTGAATTGGTGAGCCTCTTTCCTTTCAGGGTCCCGCATTGCTCATGTCGTTCCTGTTTTGGGGTCTCGTTTTGATAATTGTGTAAGGTACAACCAGAGCCTTATTACCGGCAAGTTCTACATCATTTCTTTTTCATGTTTAGAGGCTCCGTAGAAAGAAAATATGGTTCATGAACTTATGTAATATGTATCTTGCACGTTGGGATATGTAAAATGTAAACCACATTAAGAATCATGTACCATGTGTATGTTTTATAATAAAAAGGTGTTTTAAATTTAAATGATTATTTAATTAGGCTAATAAAAAATGAAAATATGGGGTAACACGTGGGGCAAGAAAGGCACCCAGGTCAGCTTGACTGGGGCTACCCGGTCTAGCGCCGGTCATGTCCATCGAGTTTGGGGCGTGACAAACTTCGTATTAGAGCCTCAAGTTTTAAAAGAGTCCTAGGATGTCTTGGAGCCATGACTAGTGGAGCCCTTCTTAGTGTGTTGTCGACCACATCTATAAGTAGGGGACTACATGGGCTTTTAGAAAGCTATCCTCTTCTTTGTTATTCCATATTGTGCTGTGAAGTGGAAAGTGAAGGTATTTACGTATAACTCGTGCTTTGTTCTGAAATTTTTAAAAATGGCACCTATGAAGAAATCTAGACTCGGCCTTGGGAGCGACACCATCCCAAGTGTGGCTATGAATTATGTACCTGATGCCATGGGTGAGTGTGACTCCCCGGCTTTGAATTTGCCCGGCCCATCTATTCCAGATCCAAACATTTCTGTTCCAGCGGTGGCAGAGGGTGCCACCATCCCTCCCGCCGATATTCCAAATCCTAATCCGGTTCCAGCTTCCGATGCTGGGGTTTATGATGGGAGCTTAGAGGAGCCATCCATATGTTGACCTATTTAGTAGCTGCTCAAGCCTAGAGATCTCATGATTCCCTTGTGTCCTCCAACAAATAGGGTGATTCTGCCAGCTCCAGAGTCCACCAGTTTCTACGATTGGCCCCTCCAAAGTTCTCAGGTACATGTGCAGTGGTTGATCCACATGATTTCCTTGATGACATGTATAAGACCCTCCGAGTGATGAAGGCTACAGAGACAGAGGGGGTTGAGTTGGCTTCATACAGGTTGAGGGGAGCAGCGCGTTCATGGTTCGAGATGTGGGAGGATTCCCGTGAGGAGGGAATACCTCTGGCTAGATGTGATGAGTTTGCACATGCCTTTATGGACCACTTCTTCCTGCCAAGACAATAGCAGCTCATTCCATTGATTATGAGGTTCTCAAGCAGGGCAGTATGAGTGTTTGGGAGTGCCACTTGGAGTTTGTGAGGTTTTCCAAGTATGCTCCTCAGTTAGTGTCGACCATGGATGCTCGAGTTCGACATTTCGTTCAGGGTCTTAGTACTTTTCTAGTAAATGAGGCTGCTACAACGACCTTGCACTCAGATATGAATTATGGAAAGATTTTAGGATTCACTCAGGCTACAGAGGCTAGAAAGTTGAAGATACGGACATAAATAGAGAGTAGCAGCAGGGCCCGGTCAATGGATCAATTAGGGAGACCAGTTTTGGGGGGAGGGTCATCAAGGCCATCCCAGTCATATGTTCAGTACTCAGCGAGTGCACTGCCATCTTTGCATAATTACTAGCAGAGCAATCACACGAGACCAGGTTCAGATAGTAGGAGGTTTCGTCAGTATGGTCGTCCAGGAATGAGGTCGCAGCAGCAGGGGAGTGTTACATGCCCCAAGTGTGGGAGGTTCTATACAAAGACTTGCTATTTGGATATGCCGGTATGTTATAGGTACGGGTTGAGAAGTCACATCCAGCGGGACTATCGTGCGCCCAGTCGGGTATGGGTAGGGGACTGATCATGGATGCCATATCACGAACCTTACAGTCGGCATAACTCTTCTGCTTGGATAGAGCTGTATGAAGTCTATCTTGAATGATCTTAACCTTATCCAAGGCATCCTGTACCAAATATGTACCCAATAATCGAGCCTTCCCCGGCTCAAACCATCCAACAGGAAATCAACATAGTATACTATGTAATGCCTTGTAGGGGGACATAAGGATGCTCGACTGATTGTTGTTGTTGTAGGAAAACTCTGCTAATGGCAAGAACCGATCCTAAGAACTTACAAAGTCGATAACACAAGTGCGGAGCATATCCTCTAAGATCTGAATAGTATGCTGAGACTGTCTGTCCGTCTGAGGATGAAATGCTATGCTCAACTCGACCCGCGAACCCAACTAACGCTGTACTGCCCTCTAGAAGTGCAAGGTATACTACGTACCTCGATCAAAAATGATAGACAAGGGAACAACATGAACGATATCATGGATATAAATCTCTATCAACCGCTTCGAAGAATAGGAAACTGCCATAGGAATGAAATGCTGTGACTTGGTCAGTCTATCCACAGTAACCCAAACTGCATCGAACTTGCTCTAAGTTCATGGGAGTCCAACAAAAACATACATAGTGATATGCTCCGACTTCCACTCAGGAATCTCTATCTTCCGAAGTAAATCACTAGGTCTCTGATGCTTGTACTTTACTTGCTGACAATTTAGACGCCGAGCGACATATGCAATATTATCCTTCTTCATCCTCCTCCACCAATAATGTTTCCACAAGTCCTGATACATCTTTGCGGTGCCGGGATGAGTAAAATAGTGGGAACTATAAGCCTCCTCTAGAATAAGCTCACGAAGTCCATCCACATTAAGTGCATAAACAGGACCCTGTATCCTCAAAACTCCAGCATCTCCATCTGTAACTTGCTTGGCATCACCGTGCTACAGTGTGCCCTTAAGGAAAAGCAAATGAGGTCTATCATACTGCCTCTCCCTAATACGCTCAAATAAGGAAGACCGGGCAACTGTGCAAGCTAATACATGAATCGGCTTAGATACATCCAACCTCACAAACGGATTGGCCAAGGCTTGCACATCTATTGCAAGCGGCCTCTCACTGATTGGAATGTATGAAAGGCTGCCCATAATAGTTGACTTTCTACTCAAAGCATTGACCACTATGTTTGCCTTCCCATGATGATACAAGATGGTGATATCATCGTCTTCCCGTGTCTTAGATTGAGATCCTTTTTCTTGAATAGATACTGCAAACTCTTATGATTCATGAACACCTCACACGACACGCCATATAGATAGTACCTCCAAATCTCTAGCACATGAACAATGGCTGCTAGCTCTAAGTCATGGACTAGGTAATTATACTCGTGAATCTTTAGCTGCCGTGAAACATATGCAATAGCTTTTCCACCATGCGTAAATATCACACCAAGTCCAATAGGAGATGCGTCAGAATATACCATATAGGGCCCTGAACCTGTGGGCTACACCAATATCGACACCGCTATCAAAACTATCTTGAGTTTTTGAAAGCTCACTTCACACTCATTCGACCATCTGAACAGGGCACCTTTTTGATTCAACCCAGTGTTGACACAAAAACAGGAGCACTCAAAAAGTCATGAGGAACAACCAAATATGAATCATAGTAAGATGGCACATAGGAGTGTGTAGAACCCAGATCAATAGAGCTGAAGCAACACTACTGCAAACTGAAATAGTACTTGTGATAACAATATCGGATGACTTAGCCTCAGGCCTGGCTGGGAAATTATAACACCAACCACACTGAACCATATCTATAGGACGACCTCTTGCTGGCTGGACTCCATCTCTAGCGGCCTGGCCTCCACCTCTAACGGCCTGACCACTACCTCTAGTGTCCTGGCCTTTACCTCTGGATCCCTGACCTCAAACTCTAACTGGTTGAGCGGGCGGTGCAACAACTGGTATCGGAACCATGGCACAAGAACTGTGAAGCTGTGGCTGAACACTCAATAATCTTGGACAGGTCCTCCAAATATGCCCATAATCACCACACTCCAAAATCCATCATGATACTGTGGCTGTGGAAACTGAGATTGACCTTTACGAGCAGACTAACCACTATAATAACTCTGAAGAGGAGGTGATATGATAGGATCTGGTGGTGCACTATTAGCTAGCTTCACCAAAAACGATACATAAGGACCACGACTCCCTGAAGTTCCATGGGCTATCTGAAGTGCTAAATAAAACAGCCTTGGAAAATGGCCCCAACAAAAGTACCTGGACCTTCACATGAGGCCCCACTAAATCCACCAGAGTAACACGACCTCTTGTCAGACCCCTGACCACTCCCTTGAGCTAGGACCATCTCAACTTGTATATAGTATTGGCTGCATCGTAGAAACAAATATCACTCCCACTTTCTTTAGCCATCTACAATCCAATAGACCAAGCAAGTCTCTCAATAAAAATCCTCACCCTCTCTCTTTTTGTAGGAAGTATAAGAGGAGCATGATTGGCCAAATCAATAAAGTGCGTCTCCTACTGAGTGACGGACATACTGCCGTGCTGAAGAGGCTAAAACTGCCTGCTATTGTCCTCTCTGAGTGTAACAGGAAGGAGCTTCTCAAGAAATATCTGAGAGAAAAGTGTCCGAAGTCAAAGCAGGCAACCCAGCTAGTCTAGTCAACACAAAGTCATTCCACCATCTTTTGGCGGACCCTATCATCTGAAACACACCTAAATCGACCCTATTGGTCTGCACTACCCCTATATTTCGCAGCACCTTCTGGAAGAGGTTAAGATATTCATGTGGGTCCTCAGAAGCTTCCCACAGTAATTAACGGGGAAGAGCTTAGCAAACTTGTTCAATCTCAACAAGGCCTTTGAAGACACAGCTGACCCGTTGTCGGTCTATGCTATAACACCCGACGGATGTGCCCCAATTGGCTCAGCTGTTGGAGTCCAAAACTGTGGAGACATCTGTTCTGGAGTGTGAGTAGAAGGATTCTGAACTCCTCCACATCCCGAGAGATGGCTGGTCCTATAGGAAATGTGCCGGCCTGAGCAACGCTTTCCATAAAGCCCACTAGACGGACCAAAGCATCATGAAGCACTAGGGTGGCTATGAACCCCTCTGGAACCTTAGCTAGCCCTATTAGAACGGTTTGGGTTGGAGACTCCTCATCAAACTCTACATGAGGTCTCGTCCACTAGGCTGCTGCTCGAGCTCTAGGCTGAGCCCTGCCCCTACCCCTGCCTCAGCCTCTAGCACGACCTCGCCCTGATCCTTTGCCCCTCGTAGGAGCTTCCACTAGGGGTTCTGGTTGTTGCTTAGCTGATGAAAAGTAGGGAGTTCAATTAGCATTAAGATATCAAATAGCACGACAGAGAAATATAGAAGTAAAATTGTTTCTAATCTCTGTAGCCTCTGAGGAATAAGCACACACGTCTCCGTACCTATCCCTCAGACTCTACTATGCATGTTCATGAATTGTGAGTAGAGTTAAGCTTAAGGGACTAAGTGTACTAGTTACATTGGTGTCACCTTCACGCGTAAGAAGTTCCATTATCGCTGGTACAGAAGGGTTATCCCAAGGCAAGTAAGAGTCCGTAAAAATATGAAATGATTCCTAAGATAAAGAGGTAAAACATTTATTGGTAAATCTTTATAGCATTAAATGTTAGTACTCCCCTAAATAGGAAATATGGTGTGATATGGTATTAAGTCGGAGATATGTGGTTTAGGTAACTATGGAATAGTAAAGGAAAATTGTGATAAAACACCAAAAGGGATTAGGTTGAATTTATTCAAACCCTACATATATGATACAACTCTAGAACATTATGCAAGCACGATGCCAGGGAGAGGCGGTGGGGTTTCCCGCCCAGGATGTTATTGATAAATAAGTGCAAATGAACACTTGAGACATAAAGAGCCTATGCTAGAGGTAAGTTGAGAAAAAGGACACAACCCAATAGACATTATATAAAATATAGACATGTGAATGGACCAACGTGTAGTTAGTATTGATTGAAGAAGAGCCTAGTTATGTCTTGACAAGAGGATATAAAAAAATCAGCAGATTAAGCAAGATAAACATAGTGAACCCCAATATAGTGAATTGAGTCTCGCAGATAGGACATCATGATCCTTGAGAAATATTTAGATAGAAGTCGGGGTAGTTACAAGAACCGTATAAGTGCTAAGAAAATAAAAGAGAGGGCTATATGCAACAATAAAAAAATTTAGTTAAAAAGGAACCCTATGAGCACAAGGGCGCGGAGGTGAATAACTAGGGATAATAATAGGCGAGTAAGAACATCAAAAAAATTTCTTCGTGTATAAAATTTAATAAGCTTGTAGCTTTAAAAGAGTTAGAAGATCTCCCTATGTACTAAAAAATCAAGCTTAGTAAACAAGGAAGAATGCTTCAACTAAATCCTAGTAACTTGAAGAAGATGTGGTCTATTAACAACAATCTCACTACAATGTTGTACACGCACTATAAGAAAGTGGCACCTATCGTGGCTAATGAATGGAAAAAAAAAATCAAAGGTGATGTTGGAGATAATATAAGGTAAATGAAATTATACTATTCATGGGTAATAAGACAAGCCAAGTATACATGCAATAAGTGGCAGAACGACTAGGAAAAGTAATTGATTACAACGATAGATAACTGAGAAGGCGCGAAAGGAAATCTATGGTGCTAGCAAGTTAAAGGATGGTTGCGAGTAATATAAATAGATATGTGTAGGTCGCAAGATAAGATATCATATAGAGACAAGGTTTTAGGTTGATAGGAGTAAGGATAACAAAAGGTGAGTGAGAAGGTGACAAGAATATGTAACTCCTCCAGATTAAACCCATCAAAATACATGAGAGTTGACGGTTTCCGTAAGTAATAGAATGATTGGTACAACCTAAATGAACTCAGAGGAATCTAAGACTAGGAGCAACTAGAAGAGATGGAATGCTGCCCTTGTAGTAGAATAAGGGTGTAATTATGATAGATAAGAGGATGACACTTATGCCTTTGATTGAGTAACGATTTAACGAGAAAGGTATTTCATGAGATGCATAGGATTTGAATACCCCCCATAAGATAAATTGTATTGGGATGCTATAACATATGGTTATTGAAGTATAGTATTATCCCTAGGTGGATCAGGAAAATCACTTCAGATGTTCCCCAATGAGATGTGAGCACTAGTGACAGTGTATTACGTAAGAGGTTGCAAGTTATCAGTGGTTGATTATAGATCAACATTAAGGTGAATCAACAATAGATGGATAAAAGTTCCAAAGTGTGTGATGACATTAGGTTCTTATTCTTAAGATGAACATTAATGAGGAAGTATTATAGGGCTTAGATTTATACATGTAGGATAACCAGCGAGAGAATAACCTGAAGTTGGGAAACTAAGTAAGAGTTATGGTAAGTTTGACCTGTCTAGATGTAGAAAAGCCATAAAGAATGATATTTGAGGCTCTGAAACAAGATATGTCAATAGTCTTAAGTTCAACAAAGTACCAAGTGAAGAACTTCAATACACCTATAGATGCCTAGTGGGAGAGCTTGTCATAGTTGTGTATATATTCATAAAGTGAGGCTTAAGATGCACTAGATTAGAATACCCACCATAAGATGAATCGCGTTGGGATGCAACGAAATATGGTTATCGAAGTATAGTATTATCCCTAGGTGGATCAAGAAAGTCACTTCAGATGTTCCCCGATAAGACGTGAGCCCTAGAGATAGTGTATTACGTAAGAGGTTGCAAGTTATCGTTTGTGGATTATAGATCAACATTATGGTGAATCAACAATAGATGGATAAAAGTTCCAAAGTGTGTGATGACATTAGGTTCTTATTCTTAAGATGAACATTAATGAGGAAGTATTATAGGACTTAGATTTATACATGTAGGATAACCATCGAGAGAACAACATGAAGTTGGGTAACATACCTCGATAATTATAAAACAAAAGTAAGAGTTATGGTATATCTTGACCTTTCTTAGATTCAGCCAAGCCATAAGTATAGATATTTGAGGCTATGAAACAAGATATATCAATAGACGTAATTTCAACAAATTACCAACAGAAGAACTTCAGTACACCTGTAGATGTACAGAGGGACAGCTTGTCATACTTTTGTATATGTTCATAAAGTGAGGCTTAGCTATTGGTTAAAAGATGGAGGAAAAGGGGAGAAGAGTCGCTAGGCGGTGATACAAGGACACAGTCGTACACACCGCTTGACATAAGGTAGCAACAATTATGAGATTGGAAGAATCCGACCACATGTCATGGCGTGAGAAAGAGGCCTAAAGGGGGTAATGACATGGCGTTTAAATTTATTCGCAAAGCAGTTTCTTAGATGGCAAGGAGAGCATGAAAATATTCTTAAGAGCTATTTTATGAAACTGATAAACGTATCAGTCAACATTAGAGGATGAATGTTCAAAAAGTGGGAATGATGTTACACCCCACATTTTTATACCTGAGAGTATGTTGTAATCCATTAATGTAAGCTCAGAAATGATATTATATTTGGTAGTAGATAAAGTAAGTAAATCATGTTACCTTGGAGGTTACAAATATTTAAGATCATTAAGAAGGAGTACCAAAAGGGTTGGAAAGCTTAGAAGCTAAACCAATTAAAGAAATTAAGTTTCGTCGAAAGTCGACAAGTTTGGAATGTTATAATTTAAAATTTGGGGTGATAATAGGGTTATTAACATGATAAGGAGGTTATTATATGGGTTATTTTAGTTGTATGATAGTCATTTTCTATGTTTTGAAGGCAAGAAAGTTGTGGAACACGAGTTGGGAAAGGTCATCACAAGTTAATTTCATAAATTTGCTGAATATTAGGTCAAATGTAGCTAAGATTTTCTCCAAATATACTTGTAATTGTGGGGTGATCTACCTACAAAATTGAAGATCTACAAGTCTGGTTTCTAACTCATTAAACGGTTTGTCAATAAAACATCGGAGTAGAGAGATATTCATGTTTTCACGAGACTGCTCAAGCAGCTCCCAATGGGACCCACTTATGCGGTGGTTGGCCTACTTCACTTTATAAACGATTTGGAAGCCTATTTTTAACTAAGTTTCAACTCAAATTCGTCTCCACACTTCTCCAAACCTTTATAAACAGATACCGCGAGTGTTTTATGTGATTCCAAAGTGGTTACACCATATTTCAATATCAAAACTTAATTCTAATGAAGAACAATACCTCTTTTGAGGTTGTGTTTTCATTGACGATTGTTGTGGGCTGTATTTGGATGAAATTCAAAGTTTTTGCTACTGGGTAAGGTGAGTATAACATCCTAATAATTGTGATCGAGATTTCTTTTATGTTGGTTAAATAGTTAGGATGATAAACTACAAGATAATACTTGGATTAGCTTAAGTCACTTTTATGGTTTTGTATTGCCATTGAGGGTTGTTGTAAGCTGAATATAACTTTGATTTAGACTTGACGTTACTACACGAGGTATGTGTGTTGTGTTCGTATATGTTCTTAAGGAAATATTTATGTTGATCAAGTTAAATGGATGAGTAGATATGAACTAGTGAATAAAGTATCTAATTAAAGATAGTTGAAGTTGAGGATTGTTTCCTTTGTTATAAATATATGATATAAGGATGGAATAATTGATTAATGAATTTATTATCATGTTAATGACACTTTCAATTTAATGTATGAAATCTATAAGGGGTTGATATTTTTTATACGGATTCAAATCGGAGCTTACCGCTCGTCGTGAAGTAGTTCTGATTGTTGATTTTTATATGGTGACTTGTTATTGATATTTATATGTCTATGGATTTCTCTAGTTGTTGTTTTTGTTATATGGTATTGGAGGAGTCCCTTGTTATAGGGGAGATGCTGCCCGAATTTTTATAAATGAGCTACTAGCTTATGTTACAGACTTAGCCGTTGCTCAGCACTGAATTTGAATCTCCTGATACTATGATTAATTTAGTTGACTTGTTTAAAGAGTTTCTTGGAAGGTATTAAGGACTCAATGGGTTTAAGGTATGTTAAGTCACTTTATTCTTTCTTTTGGCATGATCCAAAGTGCTATGAACATAAATGATACGATATTTCATAACAGTTCCACTCCTAGCATTTAAGGCTACCCATATTGTTCTTTCCATATAAAGTCATTATAAAAATGTATGTATGATCCTTGAATACTTTTGAGGTTCATATTGATGGTATGGATTTCCATAATGTTAGTTGTAGGTACAACGACCTTATGTCACTCCGAAAGATTTAGAACGTTCCATGAGTCTAGCATGCATTATATCTATGTATCTATTTTACTCTACCGAGCCGCACTATAGTCGGTCGGGTACGACACCTATTGTGCAGCCATTGATCAGTTGGGTTGGATCGAGCTCCACGTGGCCTGGTACGATTCTACTGATCCTTATGATGGCCGGGTACGATATGATAGTGATGATGCCCACAGAGGGCGTATGTTTTTCCGAGTTTTATGTGTGTGTATATTTATTTATTTATTTATTGATGATGCATTTCACGTCAATAACCCTTAGAGGCACTCAAATGCTACAAGTTGTATCTCTTATATCTCTCTTTATACTATTGTACTTATTTATGCTTTCCTGCATTACATACTCGGTACTTTATTCGTACTTACGTACCTTTTTCCTGGGGATGATGCGTTTCTGTCACGCCCCAAATCCGAGGGACATGGCCGGCGCTCGACTGGATATCCCCTGGCAAGCGGACATGAGTGCCTTTCTTATCCCACGTGTTACCCCACATCTTTCGTTACTTATTAGCCAAGTGAAATAACCATATGATTAATGTAAAACACCAATTCCTTACAAAACATACACAAAGTATATGGTTCCTAGAGTGGTTTACATCTTACATTACCTCAATATACTAAATACATATTTCATGAGTTCATGATCCACATTTCCTGCCTACAGAGCATCTAAGGATGAAGAAGGATAATATAATACTTGCCGGTAACAAGGCTCAGGCAATACCTTTTACAAATACCAAAAAATAGATCCCAAAAGAAAAGAACAGAAGTGGTGTGAGCCGCACAGGGCCCCACAAGGAAAGGGGCTCACCAATTTAACTGACAGGAACTGATGAGGAGCTATGGTCGGTGGACTATAGTACCTGCAATATATCCACCTACAATTATGACACGAATGTAGCGCCCCCGGCAAAAAGGGGCGTCAGCACACTTGAATTGTACTGGTATGTATGAACAAACTTTACCCTAAGTAAACTCAAACCATACACAAGTAGCGATCAGTAGTAGAATCAATAATCAAATACACATGAAAGGTACAATCAAGCCAAACAAGTTTACAATCTCTCCTTTTACCCATCAACATTTTCACATCAATAATTTCACAATCTTTCTTATAATTTCATTTCAATAGTGATTTCGATCACTTTTCCACTCTTATTACCTCGGCGACTCTTATCACCACAACCCATACCTTATTACTTCATGTTTCAGCGTGCAACCCGATCCCACCGAACAAATCACAATTCACAAATAGCACAACAACAACAACAACAACAACAATTCACATAGAACAACAACAATAATTCTCAAAGAGCAACCACAATAATTCACAAGAATTCCTGTAGCCATCAATACCATTTCCATCATATTCAACAATTCCTATGCATTTTAAGTCACCACAATAATTACCCACAACAAGCCAAAAAACATTATTACCACAGTTGTTCCGATTGCAATATTTATGATTTCCTCCCATCGTTTATTTCTCAACTCTTACCAAATAACACTCATAAAATCACATTTGGCTTATTGCCAATTACGTACACCATTATATTGGAAAAATTAACTAATAACATTCAAGACATGTAAATCACAAGAATTCATGAAATAGGCCATCTTGCCTTAACAACCGTGAAACACCCAAAATTCACAAATAGTTCACATAAATAATACATACCAATTTATCATACTCCAAACATGGTGAATTTACAAAGGTTAAATTTAGCCATACATACCTCGGTTAAGCATTCCTTAAGTTACTATGACATTTCCGAAATTCTAGCAATCCCAATCTACTTGAGACATAAAAATTAACACAAATTAAGAAGGTATTCATTGTTCAGCTCAATGGAGCATTTTATCAAACACTAGTTGAGCCTCTTGATTTTTAACTCTCTTTTACAAGATTTCCTTCATTCCCAACCCAATCTTTACCTATTTATGTTCATCAATCTTCCCACAACCCTATTTGCACATGCATGCACACATAATACTATTATACTAAGAATCATACCTCAATGACCCATTTCACAATCTCTACAATACCAACACAACATAGGTTAGGCACCTATGGCTCCAAATCACCATCCCATGAGTTCTAATGTATATATCATATATGAATAATAACCATAGAGTAGTTAGATATGATAGACATACCTCTCGTAGTATGAATTTCAAGAATCCCCACTTCTGGTGCTCTTGATGAATTCAAGGATTTGAAGGAAAATCTAAGGATTTTGATGATTAATCCTTCTAATTTATGTGTTTAGGGGTAGAAATCACTCATAGTACTCCAAAAACCTTACCTTGGATCATAGGAATGAAGTTTGGTATGAAATCTCCTTGAGAGAGCAAGCCCTTACCCCACAAATGACTTGGGAACTCTCTAGACCAGTATTGGGGTATTAAGAGGCCTGCTACTAGCACGGTTGCGCACCTGGGCACGCTGCTGGGTGTGCTAGTTTGCCCAATGTTCTATCTTGGGCGTGCACATTTTAGCGCAGGCGCGCATCTGGGCGCGCTAGTGATACACGCCCAGTAAAATGGTTGAAACTTTCTGTATGCACCTTTAAATGACAAAAAGTTCGTTGATTTGGAAACTACACTCAAAGTGCTTTAATTTGATAGGTTTCTTCACACAATTCCATATATAACTGGAGATATAATCGTTTAAAGTGAGGTCTTGTGCGCACACATTTGCAAATTTTGTCTATGATGAAACTTTCCAACTTGGCGTATCCTTAGGCCTTTCCTTGGACCCCAAATTACTTACCATATGACATATACACATATTTACAAAATCCAATTGATATACACCATGTTAAAATCACATAAAGTATTACAATAAGACTACAAAACATCACGTAATCCTAAATTACTTAGCGAAATTTTCTGGGGCCTTATAGTTTCTTGCCCTCGGGTCCCATTAGACAGGTGGCGGTCTACTTAACAGGCTATTAACTCAGCGGAAGGTGTTGGTGCATTCCACTTGTTCCGGAGTTGCCTATTTGGTCAGTATGATTTGGACATATATTAGTATGGTGGGGCCTTGTCCTAACATTTATGATGTTTATGTACTCTTAGAGGATTTTGGACAAACTTCATGTATATGGATACTTATTTGGCCTTTTAGGCCTATGTTTTGAGTATTCAAATAATCATGTCGACCTTAGAGGCCCATATGTCACATGTATAAGTTTCTATATCATGTTACGGTCGCCCTATGTCTAGCATTTCCTTATGTTCTATTCTGGTTATCTCATGATGGACCTTCTATACCATTTACCCATGATGGTGTGATAAGAAAGATGCACTACGTTGGTAATACGTTGAGTAATGTACTAGGTGACTGTCGCGGTCCATCGATTTGGGTCATGACAAACATTAGGTTCAAATTGATCTGTTAACCATCCGAAACTCACCCGAAGCCCCCGATCTCAACCAAACCTACCAACAAGTCCTAAAACATCATACGAACTAAGTCGAGCCTTTAAATCCCATCAAACATTAGGTTGAGTATTGTACTGGGTGCCTGTCGAGGCCCACCCATTTGGGTCGTGACAAACACTATGTTCAAGTTGATCTGTTAACCATCCGAAATGCCCCTGAGACCTCAACCAAACCTACCAATAAGTCCTAAAACATCATACAAACTAGGTCGAGCCTTTAAATCACATAAAAAATGCTAAAAATATGAATCATGCCCCAATTCAAGCTTAATGGACTTTGAAACTTCAAACACATTCAATGACGAACCAAACAAATCACTTCCGATTGACCCCAAATTTTGTACACAAGTCATATTTGACATTATGGACCTATTATAACTTCCGAAATAAAAAACTTCCCTCCCGTTTAAACTTTCCAAAAATCCAACTTTTGTCATTTCAAGCCTAATTCAACTATGGACCTCAAAATCACAATCCAGACATGCTTCTAAGTCCTAAATCACCCTATGGAGAAAATAGAACTGACCAAAATCCATTCCGGAGTTGTCTTCATACCATTCCAACTATGGTCGAATTCCTGGAACATAAGCTTATATTGTAGTGTCTAACTGTCCCAATTCCCTCTGAAACAAAAAATAAAAACTCCCAGCAAGTCATATAACCATAAAATGAAACACAGGAAGCATTAAATAGAGGATCAGGGCTAATACTCTTAAAACAATCGGCCGAGTCATTACATCCTCCCCCTTTTTAAAATAATCATTCGTCCTCAAACAAGCATAGAGACATATCTGACGTGGTCAAAAGATGCGGATAACGGCTACACATATCATGCTCAGTCTTCTAAGTTTCCTCCTCAACCGGCTGACCCCTCCACTGAACCTTTACTGAAGCAATGTTCTTTGACCCCAACTTTTAAACTTGCCTGTCCAAAATTGCCATCGGCTCCTTAACATAAGATAAATTCATGTCAAACTGGACTGAGCTGACATCCAACACTATGAGACAGATCGTCGTGGTACTTCAAGAGCATGGAAACATGGAATACTAGATGAACTCCTGCTAGACTGGGAGGCAAGGCAAGCTCATTAGAAACCTCCCCAACTCACCGTAACACCTTGAATGGGCCAATGAACCTTGAGTTCAGCTTACCCTTCTACTCGAACCTCATGAAACCCTTTATGGGAAAACCCAATGCAATACCCTCTCCCCAACCATGAAAGCAACATCACGGACCCTCTGATCTGCATAAATTTTCTATCTAGAATGGGATATGCGAAGTGAATCCTAAATCGCCTTAACCTTCTCCAAAGCATCCTGAACTAAGTCTGCACCGAATAGTCTAGCCTCGTCTGGGTCGAACCAACCCACTGGAGAGTGACACCGTCTACCATACAAAGCCTCATGTGGTGCCATGTGAATGCTCGCATGATAACTGTAGTTGTGGAGTATCTCCGCAAGTGGCAAGAGCTGACTACAAGAACCTCAAACTCCATCACACAAGCACGGAGCATATCCTCTAGCATCTGAATAGTGTGTTCGGATTGTCCGTCCGTCTAAGGGTTAAATGTTGTACACAACTCAACCCAAGTACCCAACTCTTGCTGAATGGTCCTCCATAACCGCGATGTAAGCTACATAACCTGGTTAGAGATGATAGATACTGGCATGCCATTAATTTTGACAATCTCACAGATATAAATGCGAGCCATCTGCTTGGAAGAATAAGTAGTCATCACAGTAATGAAATGAGTAGACTTTGTCAAACTATCCATAATCACCCAAACTGCATTAAACTTTCACTGAGTCCATGGAAGCCTAAAAATGGAATCCATAGTAATCCGCTTCTATTTCCACTTTGGAATATCTACCTTCTGAAGCAATCCACCCGGCCATCGATGCTCATACATCCCGTGCAGGAAATTAAGACACCGGGTTACATACTCTACTATGATCTTCTTCTTTATCGTCCACCAATAATGTTGTCGCAAGTCCTAATACATCTTTGCGGAACCTGGGTGAATGGAGTACCAGGAACTCTAAGCCTTCTAGAGAATTAACTCACACAACCCCCCTACATTGGGCACACATAGTATGTCTGTATCCTCAATGCACCATCATCTCTCCAGTAGTGACCTCCTTAGCATCACGGTATTAAACCTTGTCCTTAAGGACAAAAAGATAGTATTTATCAGACTGACGCTCCCTGATACGATCATAAAGAGAATACTGAGAGACTACACAAGCCAAAACTCCCTCGGCTCAGAATTATCCAATCTAACAAACTATTTGGATGAGGCCTAAATATCTAATGCCAATGGCCTCTCTACTTCTGGTAGATATGCTAAGCTCCTCAAACTCTCTGCCCTATGTCACAAGGCATCAGCCAACACATTGTCCTTGCTAGTATGATATAGAATAATGATATCATAATCCTTAAGCAACTCTAACCACCTCCGCTGACGCAAGCTAAAATTCTTTTGTTTGAATAGTTGCTACAAACTCTGGTGATCAGTGTAGATCTCACAAGGGAAACCACACAAATAGTGCTACCAATTCTTCATGGCATGAACAATAGTTTCTAACTTAAGTTCATAGACATGAAAGTTCTTCTCATGCACCTTCATTTGTCTAGACTAATGTGTCGTAGAATTGCGACACTTTTGATACAAATTACATAGGTTGTAGCTTATTTTTTAAAGCAGTTTAAGCCAATTCTTATGTAGTTTTGGTGTTCTGCAGTAAACTAGACTTGAAGAACTAAGAACAAGAAAAATATGACAAAAACCCATAGAAGGGCAGAAATGCAGTAGGTTTGTGACCGCAAACCAACTGCAGAGGGAAGCAGATCAACTCAGTCTTGAGAGTAGATTTTGCGGTCCATTTTGGAGTCGCATAATGCTTGTGCAGATTGCATAATGACCACAGAAGTGCAAAAAGAAATTTCACGAGAACAATTATGTGGCATCAAATGAGATCGTAAAATCTATGTGCAGACCACATAATAAATCTGTGATGGAAAATTGGGCAAATGGGCATTCAATTATGTAATGGAATTGCATATATATGGGCCGTTTGCGACCCATTCTGTGGTCGCATATGTGATTTGCAAGGGTATTTTGTCATATTTTCACCTGTCTTTTAGTGCATCATAAATAGAATGACTAGGATTTTAATAGGGAATCTTGTATGAAAAAGAAGATATACTTAGAGCACTGAATACACCAATACTTTGGAAGCTTTTGAAGAGAGAATCTTGTCATCTTTATCAGTTTCATGACTTTATTTATTGTTGTGTTCTTGGATTCTAGTATGAGTAGCTAGTTTCAAACACTAAGGTTGTGAATCCTAAATGGGTGTAATATTAATGGGTGTATATTATTGAATATATATATATATATATATGTATATATATATATATATATATATATATATATATATATATATATATATATATATATATATACACATATATATTCACTTCTCATTCTTCTTTTAATGTTGATGGTTGCAAACATTGGCTAACGCCATTTCACTATATTTTTACTTTGAAAAGGGGGTTAGCGTTTGGTAGAATTCAATAACAAAAACTCAAGGCTTTAAACCTTATTTAATAGAATCACTTAGGAATAAGTGTGTTATATTTGGCATAAATTAATTGTTCTTAATTATAATTCTTTTTTATTTGAGAAAATCATAAAGATAAGATACTACCTAACTTTTTGGAAATATTGGTTAGTCATTTAGGAAACATTTGCATATCAAAAGACCTTTCATTAGAAATATATCATATTAACACCGATAGTATTATATTCCATTGAAGGGGACTCAATCTTGGTTTCATTAATAAAAGTAATTACACTCGCATAATAAAATAGTTTTCTTGATAATTCATAATTACAACATTCTCTTTTTAAGATAACATATTAGAATTACGAAGGAAGTCAAGTTTCATACTATTCAAGTAACATTTTCACACCTATTTCCTATGGAATTCGACCCCAAGTTTGTTGGATTATTCATTTGACATCGACCACCTTACACTATTTAGTTTTAGTGCCATTCCCGGAGAATATGTTTTGAAATTACTAATAGTGTGCTTTACTTTACATATTCTTCTATTCCATCGCACTTTTCTTGCTTTGCATGGTGTCACTAAGTAAATATGGGTGAACTGGAAGAAAAAAATATTGTTGCGGATATAGATGAGTATATTGAGGATACAAAAGCCATTGTCCCTCTAAGAGTTGATGTAACCACCTACAAGGTCGAACAAAGTCTAATCCTAATGCTCAAGGCAAAGGGTTTTTTTCGAAATTCCCCAGATGATGATCTGACACAGCATCTTAGAATTATTTTGGGTGTGTGTGTGTGATGCGCAAGAAGAATCACGTCAGAGTTGATGCCCGAAGGTTGAAGGTGTTCAAGTACTCTCTAACTGGAGAGGAAAGACAGTGGATCAAAAATCTACCACCAAATTCCATTCATACTTGGCCCAAACTTGTTCGAGATTTCCTAGAAAAATGGTTTCTATAGAGCAAGAACTACGAGCTTCGGGAAATTTTTTTCCTCTTCAAGCAATTACAGGAAGAGAATATACATGTGGCATGGGATAGATTCAAGCTATATTTAGTGAGGCCGCCGAACCATGGTTTTCCCGATATTATCTTATTGGAAAATTTTAATATGGTCTTAGATCTGTAGAAAACCACTCTATCTATGATATGTGCGTTTTGGTTGCATGAGCATGATTTTCAGGTATAGGTTTTGATGAATGACAAACAATGAAGTCAGTGTCAAACAACAATATTATATGACAAACAATCAAGATTGAATGCCAAGAAGCATATTGATGACGGAATTCCATAGACAAGCCAAGGACGAGTTCAAAAGTTCAAGACCAAAGACCCAAGGCGTAGGTCGTTAGGTAGAACAAATGTAAGAGCAACGTTTAAAGTTATCTCGTCTTTTGGCTCAACATAGGTCATCATAAATATGCATAAAATCATTTTACCAAATCATATTTATCATAAACATATTTTAAATACTTCAAACAAAATGATTTTAACGTTTTCATTTTAACCAAAATGGTTTTTGAAGTAAGTTTTCAATTCTGGTATATTCTGGTGTATTACATAGGTCATCATTAATATGCATAAAATCATTTTATTAAATCATATATATCATAAACATTTTTAATATACTTCAAACAAAATGATTTTAACATTTTCATTTCAACCAAAATGGTTTTTGAAGTAAGTTTTCGATTTTGGTATATTATGGTATATTCTGGTATATTCTGGTATACACTGGTGTATACCAGCTTTGCTGAGTTTCCAGACTTTACTGGAGCAACATAATCGATTACTGGTTTGGAATAATCGATTATTTTACTGACCGTTGCCTTCCAACGTTCAGTTTTTGAAGATAATCGATTATGTAAAGTAGATAATCGATTATTGATGCATAAAATCAGCATAATTGATTGCCAATTAAGCAACAGACACCCAACCTTTAACCCCTATTAAAAGAGGTCTTTTGAGCTGATTTTAAACGCACAACACCTCCCAATATTGATATACATATTGACATTATTTGAGCATCATTTTAGAGCTTTTGTTGAGCCATTTGAGAGACAACTTTGAGTTGTTCATAGAGCTAAATTTGTATCTCTTTATCTACTCTTTTGAGAGAGTTCTTGTTGTAATAGAGAAAGGTGTTTGAGAAGAACATATCTTCTCATTGATTGTCGGGTTCGCTAAGTACACTAAGTCTTAGTGGTTGAAGTCTTGTGGTGCGGTATCCACGAGCAAGGTGAAGTCTTGAGGTGCGGTATCCTTGAGCAAGTTGAAGTCTTGTAGAGTGTACATCTACGAGCAAGTGTAACAGTTTGTTAGGCACCCGTAAGCTTAACGGAGTTAGTGGAATCTCAAGAGAGTCTCTCGGGGACTGGACTAACCACAAGTTGTGGTGAACAGGATAAAATTCGGTGTGTTCTTTCCTTGCTATTTTATTACCGAATTTATTTTATTCCTGCAATTTTTTATTCCGCAATATTTATCAATATTCTTGTGCCGCACTATTCACCCCCCCTCTAGTGACGGGCATAAATCCTAACAATTGGTATCAGAGCCTAACTCTCTGAAAGCCTTAACCGGTTGAGAGCACGATACATATTTTTGTTGTTGAGAATGTTGAATGCAGGAATGATGAGCGAATGTCACTCCACCACTATGCCTCCACTATTTGACGGAACAAACTATACATATTGGAAAGAGCGGATGAGAATATTCGTCCAATCAAATAACTTTTGTTTGTGGCAAATCATTAAAAAGGTATGCCGACAAAGAAAGTTGGAGAAGCCATGATTCCAAAGGAGCAGAATGAATATAATGCCAAGGCCATAAATATGTTATATACGGTGAATTCAAATGACTATCGGAAGATATCCTATTGCACAACCGCCAAAGAACTGTGGGATAAACTTGAAGCCATTTATGAAGGTACGCCTCAAGTCCAAAAGTATGTGACATGGGACTCGGACAGCTCGTGTGATGAAACGACTGCCCTATGCTTCATGGCCGACGAAGAAGAAGAGGTAAGTAATTCTAACTCTTACTCGTTAGAAGAAATGCAAAATGCTTATGATGAATTATATAGTGAATTTGTTAAAGCTTCAAAAACCATAAAAGCATTGAACAAAACACTTTCTTTGCGAGAAAAAGATTTTGAGAAAACACTTTCTTTGCAAGAAAAAGATTTTGAAAAACAACCTTCTTTGAAAGAAAAAGACTTTGAAAAATTGACTTGTGATAATGTGAAGCTAAAAGAAGAAAATGATCTTTTAGAAAATGACAATATTTTTCTTAAAAATAAAAAAAAAAATTTAAAAGATGAAAATAAATTTTTGGAAAATGACAATGTCGATCTCAAAAATAAAATCAAGGAGATGAATGAAGCCTCTTTAATTGTTCAAAGTTCAAATTGTTCTTCTTGTAGTTCTTTGAAAATAGAGAACATAGAACTTAGAATACACTAGAAAAATGTAGTGTAAATGATTCTAGAACAAGCGAGGTAATTAAAAAGGACGATAGAAATAAGGTTAAACCACCTAGAAACGACTCTAGGAATTTTGTTAATAAGTCTAAAACTAATCATTTTAGACCACCTAGACACAATTCTAGGAATTTTATTAATGAGTCTAGAATGAATAATTTTAGACCACCTAGAAATGACTCTAGGAATTTCAACGCTTCTAGGAATAACGACTTTAGACCACCTAGAACGTTTTTGGCTCAACCTAGACATATGCACAATCCTAATGTTATATGTCACTATTGTAACCGGGTAGGACACATTGCACCCATATGTTTTGCTAAACATAGAGATTCATATTTTGATTATGATTATTATTTGCCTAACCCCCAAGGACCCAAAAGAAGTTGTGTACCGAAAACCTATTTTTAGGTACTTTTGCAGGTGTGCTTGAAGACTACAATATTGTAGTAGATGCACCAAGCACGAAACCTTACTGCATTGAGGGGGAACGTCGGTTAGCTATCGTATTTTTTGATATAAACGTAATAGTTGATATGTGCTAACAATTGATATTAATTATTGATTCATGTTTTGATAAGTTTTATTTTGAATAACAATTGGTATCAATTATTTTTATGTTAAATGATTGATTTATGTTTTGATGAATATTTTTAGTTTAAATAACAGTTGGTATATTTGCGAAAAATGACCGTTATTATGATTGATATGTTTTTACTAACGTTTGGTATTATTTGATGTTGATATGATTTTTTTTATCTAACAATTGGTATTGTCAATAGTTTAAATAACAATTGGTATACTCTTTTTGCTAATGCCAAAAGGGGAAAGAATTTAGGCGATATGCATCGAATAAGGGGGAATGTCTTCACATTCTAGTATGCTTTAATTGAGGGGGAATATTCAATTAAGGGGGAATTATATTAATTTGTTTACATGAATTGTAATTTTAGATATAGCATGAATTTAGGGGGAATCCGATATGCATATCTCCTGTTGTTTGTCATTATCAAAAATGGGGAAATTGTAGAAAATCACTCTATCTATGATATGTGCGTTTTGGTTGCATGAGCATGATTTTCAGGTATAGGTTTTGATGAATGACAAACAATGAAGTCAGTGTCAAACAACGATATTATATGACAAACAATCAAGATTGAATGCCAAGAAGCATATTGATGACGGAATTGCATAGACAAGCCAAGGACGAGTTCAAAAGTTCAAGACCAAAGACCCAAGGCGTGGTCGTTAGGTAGAACAAATGTAAGAGCAACGTTTAATGTTATCTCGTCTTTTGGCTCAACATAGGTCATCATAAATATGGATAAAATCATTTTACCAAATCATATTTATCATAAACATATTTTAAATACTTCAAACAAAATGATTTTAACGTTTTCATTTTAACCAAAATGGTTTTTGAAGTAAGTTTTCAATTCTGGTATATTACATATGTCATCATTAATATGCATAAAATCATTTTACTAAATCATATATATCATAAACATTTTTAATATACTTCAAATAAAATAATTTTAACATTTTCATTTCAACCAAAATGGTTTTTGAACTAAGTTTTCGATTTTGGTATATTATGGTATATTCTGGTATATTCTGGTATACACTGGTGTATACCAGCTTTGCTGAGTTTCTAGACTTTACTCGAGCAACATAATCGATTACTGGTTTGGAATAATCGATTATTTCACTGACCGTTGCCTTCCAACGTTCAGTTTTTGAAGATAATCGATTATGTAAAGTAGATAATCGATTATTGATGCATAAAATCAGCATAATTGATTGCCAATTAAGCAACGGACACCCACCATTTAACCCCTATAAAAAGAGGACTTTTGAGCTAATTTTAAACACACAACACCTCCCAATATTGATATACATATTGACATTATTTGAGCATCATTTTAGAGCTTTTGTTGAGCCATTTGAGAGACAACTTTGAGTTGTTCATAGAGCTAAATTTGTATCTCTTTATCTACTCTTTTGAGAGAGTTCGTGTTGTAAAAGAGAAAGGTGTTTGAGAAGAACATATCTTCTCATTGATTGTCGGGTTCGCTAAGTACCCTAAGTCTTAATGGTTGAAGTCTTGTGGTGCGGTATCCACGAGCAAGGTGAAGTCTTGAGGTGCGGTATCCTCGAGCAAGTTGAAGTCTTGTAGAGTGTACATCTACGAGCAAGTGTAACGGTTTGTTAGGCACCCGTAAGCTTAACGGATTTAGTGGAATCTCGAGAGAGTCTCTCGCGGACTAGACTAACCACAAGTTGTGGTGAACCAGGATAAAATTCGGTGTGTTCTTTCCTTGCTATTTTAATTACCGAATTTATTTTATTCCTGCAATTTTTAATTCCGCAATATTAATCAATTTTCTTGTGCCGCACTATTCACCCCCCCTCTAGTGACGGGCATAAATCCTAACAAGATCCTATGAATTAATCCATAGCTAAAAATGCAGCTGATGGATCCTTTATGGATAAATTATTTTCAAGGGTCACACAAATCCTTGACAAGATGGCAGAACATAACAAAGCTTGGCACTCGAAAGATACCATGGATGGAATTGCATATGGTACTCCTTCCTTGTCCAACATGCATAAGGAGAACCAAGAAAGAGATTAAGTGATTGCCGGCTTGCGACCAATATCAATGTGTCGATGAAGATGTTCACTAAAAGCCAAACAAAAAAGGTGAATATGGTGGAATATGTTCAACCCATGTAAAATGAGGATTACGAGGAAGTAAATTATGCCAACAGCTCTCAAGGAGGTTATCAAAGGAAACCCTACTAAGGTTCAGGACAATAAAACCAATGGAGGCCTAACCCGCAAGGGAAAGGCAACCAACAGTGGTGAAACGACCAAGGTTGTTCATGTCAAGGAAATTGGAATAATAGTAGCAGCAACAAAAAAATTTCAAATCAGAGTTCCAAACCCTATGTTCCACCAAAGGGGCAATATAAAAACTCTCCACATTGGAAAAAAAGTTCTTGGAGCGATTCAAAGTTGGAGAACATGTTTGAAAAAGTATCGCAAAATCAAGATAGATCTGACACTTCAATGAATAATATGACCGAGCTCGTGGGCTCTCTCATACTGCATTTATTAAAAAGCTGGAGATGCAAATAAGAGATCTCACAAGAGAAAAATCCAAAGCAAAAAAGGAACGCTCCCAAATGACGGGGTGGCCCAAATTCTCATTGTATACACTTACGGGTTTCCACCCACATAGCGCATGATTTAATGTCGCGGCACGACATCATATTGAACTATAAATCAATTAAATCTAAGGAGGTTTTGTGACATCGAATGTCACCACCCCAATAGTGTTTAATTCGTTGCCCATTTACCAAGAAGGTGCCTGTTGAACTCATGTCTCTCAACCCCACTGCTCCGTGATGTTTCAGACTAACCACAACAAAAGGACAAGACCAACGAGATTTAAGCTTTCCTGGAAAAAGCTTCAACCGAGAATTGAACAATAGAACTTCTTGCCCTGGCTCGAATTCTCTATGATTAATGTGCTTATCATGCCACTTCTTGGTCTTCTCTTTATAAAGCTTGGCATTCTCATATGCATGTAAGCGAAATTCATCGAGCTCATCAAGTTACAGTAACCTTTTCTTTCCAGCTAATTCTTCATCCATGTTCAGCTACTTTATTGCCCAATATGCCTTATGGTCCAGTTCTTCAAGCAAGTGACATGCCTTCCCATCCACCAATTTATATGGAGAAGCCCCTATGGGAGTTTTATACGCTGTTCTGTATGCCTACAATGCGTCATCTAACTTCCCTGCCGTATCTTTTCTATTGGTACTCACTATTTTCTCAAGGATTTGTTCAATCTCTCTGTTTGAAACCTCTACGTGACAACTTGTCTGAGTGTGATAGGCAGTAGAGACCATATGCTTCACCCCATATTTAGATAGAACATTGTTCAACAGTTTGTTACAGAAATGCGTACCTCCATCACTGATTAAAACTCTGGGAGTTCCAAAACGTATGAAGATGTGCTTCTTGACAAAACTCACCACCACTTTTGCGTCATTGAAAGGAATAGAAATGGCTTCCACCCCCTAATAAACATAATACATCGCCACCAAGACATATCTTTGACCATTCGAGGGGGGAAAGGGACCCATGAAGTCAATTACCCAAAAATCGAAAAGCTCCACCGCCATAATATGTTGTAGCGGCGTTTCATGCTTCTTAGTGATTGTCCTAGTTCACTTGCACATTGCACACGATTTAACAAACATATGTGCATCTTTAAACAATTTGGGCAAATAAAAACCTGATTGTAACACTTCCTAAGTAGTCCGATCTCCTCCAAGATGACCTCCATATGGTGAGGCGTGGCAACTATGATGGATGGCGCTCATCCCTTCTTCGGGAAATCATCTCCTTACCAGCTGGTCTGCACAAAGCCTGTACAAGAAGGTTTCATCCCACATATATAATCTCACATCATGTAAGAACCTTCTTCTTTGATCTGGTGTTAATTCTTGAGGAGTCACTCCACTTGCAATGAAGTTCACATAATCAGCACACCACGAGGTCATGCTTGTGGCGACTTCCAACACTCATCTGGGAATGTTTCTTTTATAGCCTCCCTTTCAACCATATGTCCATGGTTTTCCAACACAGACAAATGATCTGCAACCTGATTCTCCGTCCCTTTTCGATCTCTAATCTCCAATTTAAACTCCTGCAAAAGAAGAAGCCATCGAATTAATCTTGGTTTGGAATCTTCTTTGAAAATAAATACCTGATGATGGAGTGGTCTATGTAGACTATGACTTTGGTTCCCACTAGATAGGACCTGAATTTGTCAAATGCCCACACTATCACAATCAACTCTTTTTCTGTGACAGTATAATTCAATTGAGCTGGATTAAGAGTTCTGCTTGCATAATGAATGGAGTAAAAGATTTTATCCTTCCGTTGTCCCAGAACAGCTCCAATGGCTATGTCAGTAGCATCACACATTAACTCAAATGGGAGATCCAAATCTAGAGCAATGATAATTGGTGCAGTAACTAGTCTTCTTTTTAGCTCATCAAATTCTTTCAGACAAGCATCATCAAACTTGAATGATGTATCTTTTTCAAGAAGCCTGCACAAAGGAAAAGAAATCTTTAAGAAATCGTTAATAAACTGACGATAAAATACTGTATGCCCTAAGAAACTGCGGATGCCTTTGACAGATATTGGTGAAGGCAATTTTTCAATTGCTTCCACCTTTGCCTTGTCCACTTGCAGACCATCCTTTTACATTTTGTGTCCCAATACTACCTTCCCGCACCATGAAATGGTACTTTTCCCAGTTTAGTACAATATTAGTCTCTTTACACCTGGCCAGTACTTTATCAAGGTTCATTAAACAATTGTCGAAAGAACATCCAAAAATAGAGAAGTCATCCATGAAACTTCTACAAACCTCTCAACCATATCAGTAAAGATGTCCATCATACACCTTTGAAAAGTCGTAGGTGCATTACAAAGACCAAATGGCATTCTTTTGAACGTATACGTGCCATAAGGACACGTAAAAATGGTATTTTCTTTGTCCTCTGGGGCTATAGTAATTTGATTATACCCTGAGTAATCATCCAAGAAGCAGTAGTACTCTTGGCCAGCCAACCTATCAAGCATTTGGTCAAGTAATGGGAGGGGAAAGTGGTCCTTCCGGTTGGCATTGTTCAATTTTCTATATTCAATACAAATTCTCCACCATGTTATAGTTCTTGTTGGAATCAAATCATTGTTCTCATTTACTACCACATTCATCCACCCTTTCTTGGGGACACATTGCACGGGACTCACCCATTTACTGTCAAAGATAGGGAGTACTATACCGACGACAAGCCATTTGATCTTCTTTCCTTACCACCTCTTTCATGTTGGGATTTAGGCGGCGTTGTTGTTCTATGCATGGCTTGTGTCCGTCCTCCATGAGTATTTTGTGCATGCAGAAAGCAGGACTAATACCTTTGATGCCAGACATTGTCCACCCAATTTCTTTCTTATGCTCTCGCAATACTCTCAATAATTTTTCCTCCTGCAATTTAGATCAATCAGAAGAAATAATAAAATTTAATGTATCAGAACTACCCAAATAAGCATAAAGAAGGTAATAAGGTAAAGGCTTCAATTCCAGTTTTGGAGCTTCTTCAATTGATGGTTTCGGAGGTGGGCCGTCTGGCTTGTTCAAAGGTTCAAAAGTAATTAGTTCTCTGAAGTATTCACAAGATGCATTCAGAATATGCTTCATTTCTTCCACCTCATCATCAATCTCCAAACATTCAAACAATACAATTACCTTCTCTAAAGAATCCTTCAAGTACACACTTGGGGCTATTAGTTTCTCATCCATCTCCATGACCGAAATCATAGATAATTCTTCATAATGTCGAGGAAGTTGCATAGCTTTATATACATTAAACACAGCTTCCTCATTGTCTACTCTCATTATTATTTTTCCTTCCCTGACTTTAATTATAGCATCACTAGAGGCTAAGAGAGGTCTTCCTAAAATAATAGGAACTTTCATCAGCTTCAAAATCCAAGATGATAAAATCAGCTGGAAAAATATATATTCCAATTTTTAACAGCACGTCTTCAATTACTCCTTCCGGGTAGGCAATAGATATGTCTGCAAGTTGCAACATAACAGTGGTGGATTTTGGATCTCCCAAACCCAATTGCATGTACAAGGACAATGACATCAAATTTATGCTTTCTCCCAAGTCACAAAGTGCATGGACTACATCAACATTGCCAATTCTCACCGGTATTGTAAAGTTGCCCGGATCCTTAAGCTTTTGAGGAAGCTTATTTTGAACCCTTGAAGTGCACTCCTCAGTAAGTGCAACTGTTTCAAATTCTTTCAATCTCTTTTTGTTTGCCACAATCTCTTTCAAGAATTTGGCATAGTTTGGAATGTCCCGAATCGCATCTACTAATGGAATGTTCAATTAAATTTGATTCAACATAGTGAGAAATTTGTTGAACATGCGATCGTCATTCTTTTTCTGCAACCTTTGTGGAAATGGTGGTGGTGGTCTTGGAATTTTCAAAGGCACTGGATTGCATCATCTGTATTTGCCTCTTGTGTTGCTTTGGGAATTAATATACCTTTAGGTATTTGCTTGTTCTTTTCTTCGATGGCAAGTCTTCTAACTCCATTCCTGTCCTACGTGTAATCGCACTCACTTGAGGATTTTTTTCTGTATCACCTGGAAGAGCACCTGCAGGTCTAGTATTTTGATTTGTAGCTAACTGTCCCATTTGCCTTTCAAGATTCCTAAAGTCCGCTCTGAGTTGTTGATTATCTTGAAATAATTTTTTCAACAAATCACTTGTGCTTTCCTCTGTTTGTAGTGGCGGCCTTTGAGGTTGATTAAAATTTCCTTGGGGTCTAAATTGATTTTGATTCTTTTTATTCCCGCCCCAAGAAAAATTAGGATGATTCCTCCAATTTGGAATGTAAGTGTTCCCTTATTGCACTTGTTGATTCATCGGACCTCTATTTTGTTGCCCTACATAATAAATAGATTCAGGATTCACATGGAACATGCCACTCGTGTTATTATCACCACATATTTCACAACAAACTGACATTTGTTGAACCTGCTGCATTGGTTGTGACGGTCCCATTGTCATTCTAGCCATTTGTTTGTTGAATCTGCTCTCATGGCTGAAATGTCATCCAGTTCAAGTAACTCTGCTTTCTTTTTCACTGCTCTCCTTGGTTCTCCTTCACCTTGCCAATTATGATCATTAGCAGTATAGTTATTCCGCAGAAGTTTTATTTCACTGTATGGTTTTTTTATGCAACTACCTCCACAAGCTGAATCTAAATTCATTTTGGAAGTTTCGTCTAATCCATCAACTAAATTATGGCCCAATACTTCATCAGTTTGATAATGATGAGGACAATCTCAAAGTAGTTTCTTGTATCTTTCCCAAGATTGGCAAAGACTTTCACCATCACGTTGTTGAAACCCAAGAACCTGACTCCGCAAAAACTTTATCTTTTTGGTGAGGAAAAACTTGATTAGGAATTTCTTAGCTAGATCATCCCAAATGTGAATTGAATTAGCGGGCTCTTTCTGCAACCATTCTCTAGCCTCCCCGAACAATGAAAAAGGAAATAAAGTCAGCCTGACATAATCCTTGTAAATGTTTGGATAGTTGTATGTATCTGTTATTTCCAAAAAGTTTTGAATGTGCCTTTGTGGGTCTTCATGAGATAGACCAACATATTGTCTAGTGGACTGTATTTGCTACACTATGTACTATTTAAGATCAAATTGACCAGTGATTTCAGGCTTCACAATGGCCTGAGTCATATTAGCAAGGCTTAGCCTTGCTGCTTCTATTACCGCATGTTCTTCATTACCTGCCATCACTGTGGGTTGTGGTTGAACTTGAATGTCCAACTCTATTTTTGTTCTGTTTCTAGTTTCTAATGCCTTCCTTGTTCTATGAATTGTTCGTTGAATTTTAAGATCAAAAGGGAAGAGGTTGTTTGTGCTTCTACTCCTCCGCATCCAAGAGAAGAGCCTGCGGGACATAAACAAAGTAGATGGAAAATTTAGGTTTGTATTAACAACTAATAAAATCTTAAAATAGTCAAGTAGCTAATTTAAATTCCCCGGCAACGGCGCCAAAAACTTATTGCGACCAAAACACTCACGCGAGTGTACGCGATCGAGAGGAAATATAGTAGTAAGTAGAGTATCGTTCCCACGAGGAATTATAATCAACTTCTTGACTAATATTAACTCAAATAATTGTTAATTTATGCTATTCTATTAAAAAATATTTAAAGAACCAATTTACAGCTTACTTAATAATTGCACAATAATTAAACACAAAATTACTACACAAAGTTCACAATATATTTATAACAATTTGGGTAAATATATTCCAGGGTCATGGACGTACTAGAGATCATTCTACTATCTTAGCTTAAGATTGAATAATTGAATTATCTGGGTTATTGATAATAGGGTTAATAATATTCACAGGAATCTTTCAAGTTCTTATGCATCTATTCAAGTTAAATTAATACCTATATGTCTATGGTATTAATATTAGCAAGAATGCATTTACAATTCCTATTTTTGAACAAAACAAGGCAATTAAGTATATGTCTATCTTAATTGCAAATCCTTAACCCGATGCCCGGGATTCAGATCTTGTTCTATTTGATTCTATATGCAATGAAGAATTTCCTTTGTCAAGTTTAACTCAGGATTCATAAATAGTATTTCACTATTAGCTACGCAGTAAAATAACTGATAGCAGAATCAAATAAAGAACCCATATCGATAGATTCGAGATATTCAATCTTAGCTTCAAACAAGAAGATCATCTAACATCCATGACCCCATAATATTAAAGGTTTTAGCTACTCATAATCATACAAAAATCAGCAATAAAAGTGTTAAAAAGAATTTTAACAAGCACAAAGAAGAAAGTTTGAAAGAACTCTTTAAACTCTTGGTCCAAAATTATGTTGCTCCTCTTCCTTATCTCCAAGCTTGGTTACAATGGCTTTTCTCTCAATACTTAATAGTATTTTGCCATTTATTCCTTAAAATCTGATTATCATCAATAATGGAAGTGTTACTTTATTTTGGTTTAGTGGATTCTCCCTATTTGACCAATTTACCCCTCAATATTAGTTTATCTAGACGGGACTAGCGCGGGAGCGCACTACTAGCGCATGACCCGCGCTAGTGGGGTTTCCTTCTGTCCCAAATCACTGGACTAGCCCGGGAGTGCATGACCCCGCTAGTGAGGTTTTCGACTATAGAGATCTCTTTTCTCAACTTTTCTTCATTTGACTTCATTTTTCACTTGATCACCATCATAAATCCTCATTTGTTTATTGAACTCCTGTGAGAAATTAAAGTCATGATTAGAGCCAATTTTTACATTATTTGAACATTTATAATAGTAAACCATCCTTAAGTTGAGCTCAAATAAAGCCTATTTCCAACAATTTAGCCTATTATCATTATACGAAAGGTTTTTTGGCTCGTAGAGTTTTTATGCGATAGCATAACTGGTCGCAGAAAAAACTTTGCTTTTCAATTTTTTTATGTTTTCCATGCCATACCACATACTCACTCGTTGATTAATTGGCAGGAATGACACCAAAGAAATCCCTAGCATCGCGACACTCCCCCTAGAGGAAATAAATAGGCTACCGCTCTGAGCTCACAATCATAGCAATCCAAATGCAAACTGTCTGACACCGCCAACAATACATCTAAGCATTCCTCCCAGTCTAAAGAGAAGGAGGCACAAACTGATCTTGTGCCACTAGTTGACCTCAATGCCGAAGCACACCATAAAAGTGGCAAAGATCTCATGTTTGGAGTTTTTGGCTCTTGTGCTCTGTATAGAGATGACTTGACAAAAAGAAAAATCCATAAAGAGAAGTAGCTAGGACTGAACGGTCTAAAAGAACACTAAGCCCATGTGCTATAAAACATCAAAAAAGAGGGGCTGGGAGTCCTTCACTCAAGTTCCTGGAGATTACAACAAGATGCTTGTCAGGGAATTCTATGTTGTCTTTGTTACATCCAGGAATGCAGAACATAAGAGAAACCATAGATTCTTGGACTCTATCTTAGTCGAAGGAGTTTAAATACTTCTTCATATCGGATCAATTAGTGATGTATATTTTAGGAATAGGAGCCAGGGACGACTGAATTTGACGAAAAGCTTAAAAACAAGGAATCCGAGCGTGCTTGGGTAGCCTCTTTTATAGCCAAGGGAACTCCATCATGGATTTCACCGTGCCAAAGGTTTCACAAGAGGAATATTATCCAAAGAGGTTGGTATTACTAAGTTTTGTTTGTTCCCGTATAATGCCCTCGAGAAATGGAACCAATATAAGTATCGAGAAGGCGATTCTCATTGCTTGAATCATGTCGGGTATCAACATTGATGTGGGAGAGCTTATATTCCAAGAGATTGGGATACGGGAAAATCAAAAAGAAACTTTGCTCCATTTTCCATGCTTAATCCACGCATTGTGCAAAGTTGGGAAAATTCATCCTTTCCCAAAACTTAGCCTCATATGAAAGGCTATTAAGGATATTGACAACACCCGAATCAATGATGCTACAAATAAAGTGGTCGAAGATTCACGAGAAGAATCACTCATTCCTCCCCTACCCTCAGCAACACGTGTTGTCCCATCAGTGCCAAGCACTTCTTCCGCACTGGTTATCTCAACACCCACCCCCAGAACAACAACTGCAACACCATATTTCTTACTTCCTACACTCTCCAAGCTTGGCTTGCTGGCACAACATGCAAATGCCAAAGTAGAGAAAGTGTCCAAAGAACTTCCATCTTTTATCCGACAAATTTTGTTCAAAATTCAAACATCAGTGAGCATTCTTCAAAAACAACATCCATCTTTTGAGGATCGGCTCAAACATTTTGAAGTAAACCTTGAGAAGGTTGACCGTGGTGGAGTTGGGGACAACTCAAAAAGGATGTAGCTGAGCTAACATAGAATCTCAAATATCATGTGATGAAGCTTTGAGTTTCCTTGTATTAACTTGAGGGTCTCTAATTTTTCTTAATCAAATAGTTCATGCGTTGTGAGTGGATGAGAATTTATCTAAATAATGCATGTTCTTAACTTGTAATATCTATAACTTTCACCATTGGTTTCTCCATGCAATTCTCAGGTTTGATTGGCTGTTGAAATAATCTTTGGCTCTCTTTGTGATTGCTAACTAATTTTTGACCAAATTGACCTCCCCGATACATCTATTATCATAGTTACCTCCGTTGAGACTTCAACCTTTTATTTGGCTACTATATAATAAACCTTTATCCCTTTATGAAATAATTCCCTATTTTGAACACGTCCTTCCTTGTATGATTAAAATGAGGCTAAAACCTAAGATAGTGGTGTCAATGTTAATTGGAAATTGATAAGGTTGTACATTGTGTAAAGAATCAAATACCTCAAAGTTGTGTATATGAAGATGTTCAAGATCCAAATGAAAACCATCTGTATAAAAAAATTAAAAAAATAAAAATGAAAGAAAAAATATGTGTGTATGGAGTCTTGTTAAAGCGGCAGAAATACTTTGAGGTGGTTCTATGTTAGTAACTAGAGGTCAATAAGGGCGATGTTTTAAAGAAGCAAAGTGTAGGTAAAGTTCACGGAGAACCTCCAATCTAAAAGAAGCTGGTCTAGAATGCAAATTATCCTCCAAAGGTTGGAATGAAACTCAGAAACTTGAGTAGAAATAGTTTCATTCCCGAGAATAGCAATGAGTTAAAAGAAGGGAAAGCATATGGATTGATACTGGTAGCATTAGATTTCTTTTTGAGTGCAAGTGTGATTGTATGCCTTTTACATACTTGCTGAGTTGGGGATTTTCTTTTTTGTGAAAACGCATGAATTGCAAAATTTAAAAGAAGCAAGATTTCTTAAAGCATGATACAAGTGCATATCTAGCTGTGGGTAGAACTCTGTCATTGCTCTTAAGGCTCGAAGTTTACAAATTTATTATTCGAATCACTAAATGATCTTTGTCTTCCAAGAAGGGTGAATAAAATAAGTTACATGCTTGTTGACCAACAGTCAACACCATCCATAATCAATGCTGCTTTGTAATATATCGGAAATAGATTCTTATGTCATAGGACGACTTTGTTTTAGTTGCTTCAGGACAAGCAAGAGTCTAAGTTGGGGGTGTTGATGTACCATAGAATTACGACATTATTATGCTAATTGCATAGGTTGTTGCTCGTCTTTTAAAGATGTTTAAGTAAATTCTAATACATTTTTGGTGTTTTGCAGCAAACTAGACTTGAAGAATCAAGAACAAGGAGAAAATGAGAAAAACTCATAGAAGGGCAGAAATGCGGCATGTTTGCGATCACAAAAGTGATGTACTGGCCGCAAACCAACCATAGAGTGAAGCATATCAACCCAGTCTTGAGAGTCGATTTTGCGGTCGCATGACACTCATGCAGACTTCATAATGACCGCAAAAGTGCAAAGAGAGTTTTTGTGAGAACAATCGGCATCAAATGAGATCGTGAAATCTATGTTCTTGGATTCTAGTAAGAGTAACTAGTTTTAAATACTAAGGTTGTGGATCCGAAATGGGTGTAATGTTAATGGGTGTGGGTGTTTACTATTGTATATATATATATATATATATATATTTAATGATTGCTTTGTATTTATTTATTTCTCATTCTTCATTTAATTTTTATAGTTGCAGACATTGACTAATACCATTTCATTCTATCTTTACTTTGAAAAGTGGGTTAGGACTTGGTAGAATTAAATAACGAAAACTCAATGCTTTAAACCTTGTTTAATAATATAACTTAGGAATAAGCGGGTTCTATTTGGCATAAATTGGTTGTTTTTAATTGTAACTCTTTTATATTTGAGAAAATCATAAAAGTAAGATACTACATAACTATTGTGAAATATTGGATTATCATTTAGGACCCATTTGCATATCATAGGACCTTCCATTAGAAATATATCATATTAACACCTATAAAATTATATTCCACTGAAGGGGACACAACCTTGCTTTCATCAATAAAATTAACTACCCTATCATAATAAAATAGCTTTCTTGATAATACACAATAGAACATTCTCTTTTTAATCTAACGGAGTAGAATTACAACTTAAGTAAAGCTTCACTCAATTCAAGTAACCTTTTCACACCTATTCCTTGTGGGATTCGATCCTAACTTTGTTGTGTTATTATATTTGACATCGACCGCCATACACTATTTAATTAAGTGTAATTTGAGTGTATCATAGACACGTAGACAATCACTCTACGATCTTGCATCAACACTGCACCGAGGCCAATACGTAACTTATCAAAATAGACATATAAGACCCCAAACCTGTAGGCAATACCAATACTGGGGCTGTAGTCAAAGTTGTCTTGAGCTTTTAAAAGCTCTCCTCACACTCCAAGGTCCACCTGAATGGAACACCCTTATGGGCCGGCTTGTTCATAATTGTTGCAATAGATGAGAAACCCTCTACAAATCGACGGTAATACCTCGCCAAACCAAGAAAACTCCGTATCTCAATAACTAAAGACGGTCTGGGCTAACTCTGCACTGTTTCAACCTTTCTCGGATCCACCTTGATCACTTCACTCGTAACTTCATGATCTAATAATTCCGTTGTATCTAGCCAGAACTCACACTTTGAGAATTTTGCATATAACTTCTTTTCTCTCAAGGTCTGGAGCACAGTCCTCGGGTGTTGCTCATGATGCTCCCGACTCCGGAAGTACATCTAATCTCGTCAATAAACACAATAATGAATGAGCACTAATAAGGCCGAAATACATTGTGCGTCATGTGCATGAATGTTTCTAGGGCACTGGTCAGCCCAAATGACATCTCAAGGAACTCATAGTGACCATACCGAGTCCTAAAAACACTCTTCCAAATATCTGGCTCCCAAATCTTAAAACCGATGATAGTCTGAATGTAAGTTAATGCTGGAAAACACTCTAGCACCCTGTAACTGATCAAATATGTCATCATTATGAGGCAATGGATTTATGTTCTTCACTGTAACTTTGTTCAACTAGCGTTAATCAATGCACATACGCATAGAATCATCCTTCTTCTTCTTCACAAATAAGACTAGAGCACCCTACAGTGGAATACTGAGCCGAATGAAGCCCTTATAAAACAACTCCTGTAACTGCTCTTTCAACTTCTTCAACTCAAGAGGATCCACATGATATGGAGGAAAGAGATGGTCTAAGTGCCCGATAACAAGTCAATACGAAAGTTGATATTCCTATCGGGCAGTATGCTCGGAAGATTAACTGGAAATACATCTGGATAATCCCTTACTACCGGAACTGACTCAACGATAGGGGTATCAATAATATCATCTCTCACATAAGCTAGATACACATCACACCCCTTCTCAACCATTCGGTTAGCCAATAGAAATAAAATAACTCTACTAGGAGTATAATCTAAGGTACATATCTACTCTAACCTTGGTAATCCCGCTATAGCCAACATCACGATCTTGGCGTGACAATTAAGAATAGCATAATTGGGAAACAACCAGTCCATGCCCAAAATAATATAAAAATCTATCATACTGAGCAATAATAAATTAGCTCTAGTCTCAAAACCACTAAGAATAACCAAACATGACCGATACACAGGGTTAACAAACTAGAATCTCACACAGGTGTAGACACATAAATAGGAGAACTCAAAGAATCATGGGTTACTCCAAAATACAGATAAAAATAGGAGGACACATAAGTGGAGCCTTGATCAAATAAGACTGATGCATCCCTATGAAAAACCGTAGCAATACCTGCAATGACATAGTCAGATGCAATTTCCTACTTACAAGCAGGAAGGGCATAATATCTGTCCTGGACTCCCTATTAGGGCGCATTTTACTTGCCGGACCTCCACCTCGAGCTAGGTGAGCAGTGGAGTGGTAGATGGTGCTGTACTCATAGCTTGGGGACCCAGTGGAGCATGCGGTACCTGAGGAGTCTGTGGACGTGCACCCCTCCCAAGTTTGGGGCAATCCCTCACTATATGGCGAGCGTCTCCAACTCAAAACAAGCTCCCGGAGGGTGTGAGTAAGGTGTCTAGCTCAGGCCAGGTCAGATGGACTACCTACTAAAATCACTCCGCCTAGGAGGTGCACGAGACAATGGCAGCGCATAAGAAGGATCCTAGGGCCTAAGAGTGGCCAGAATACCACTGGCGGTTGGAAGTGCTGAATAAACAGAGTGAATCACATAGCCCCAACTGTGATTAGTTGCCGATGGAGCACGAGTACCACTAAAAGTGCCAAACTCTTGAGACCACTTGGCCCCTCTCTCCCGAACCAACAAACCATCAAACATCCTAGCAATGCCCAGTACCTGCTGGTATGATAGGTCAATCTCTCTCTCTCTCTCTCTCTCTCTCTCTCTCTCTCTCTCTCTCGGGACATGCTAAATTTGATACTAGGATTGAGCCCCTCGATTAATTGACGGAACCGCTCTCGAACTATAGCAACCAAGGCTGGTGCAAGTCTAGCAAAATCACTGAAGCAAACAGCATACTCTAACACAGTCATAGAACCCTAGCGCAACTACTCAAACTCTACGCGCCTTGCATCTTTCAGACTCCAGGGAATATACTCCTTTAAGAATATATCCGAGAATTGAGTCCATGTGAGTGAAGCTTCCTTAGCCGGACTACAAAACTCATATGCATGCCACCGCTGATAGGCCACTTCTCTAAGCTAGAATGTAGTGAAAGAAGCCTCACTCGACTCCGCTATACCCATAGTACGGAGGATAATGAGTCACTCCTCAAGGAAATCCTGGGAATCCTCTAACAACGAGCCACTAAAAGTAGGAGGGTGATACTTATTGTACCTCTCAAGCCCGAGCTACTCCTTCTCAGAAACTGCTGCCCTACCCTCGAGCTGAGTTGGGCTATCAGCTGCACTGGTATATCCTCTAGAACCTGGTTGATCTAAAACCACTACTCTAGGTTGTGGGCGGCGGGAGTCTGTACTCCTCACCCGTTCAGTGATGTGGCAGGAGCAAGTGGGATCAACCCTGCCTGAGCATGCAAGTGTCTCCCGAAGAGCTGGTGCAGTCATAGGCATCTTAGGTGCCTGCGCTCCAACTGGAGCTACTGGTGGCTCCCCTGTAGTAGCTCGTAAGGGTTCTATGGCTACACCATGTAGACTTTCTCGGCCTCTACCTCGGCCCATGTCTCTCACGGCTCTAGCAAGGGGTACGTGTGCCAGGTCATTTGATCTGGTTGTACGTGTTCTCTCCATCTGTGAGATAATAGAAGATAGAAATTTAGAATTCCGAAGACAAGGAATCAAAGAAGTGAATTTTTCCTAACTGTTCCATAGTCTCTCGAAGATAAGTATAGACTTCTAGGTACCGATCCACGAGACTCTACTAAATCTACTTGTGATTCATAACACCTATGAACATAGAGCTCTTATATCAATTTTTCACGACCCAAATCCCCCTCCATAAGATATCATGACAACACCTAGTCTCTATGACTAGGTAAGCCTAATAGTTGCGGAATAACTTAACAATAACAGAAATAATGGCTAATCCTTAACAACAACAAATATACATCATAGATAAACTAGAAAACTAACTCTCGGCATGTATAAGTATAAGAAATAATTCTGAGCATAAAAAACTCCCAAAGACCCTAACTGTCTCTATACATCAATATCTAGGAAAAATAATGAATAAATAATATAAAAATGATAGAGGGGTACTCCAAGGTCTGCGGACGCTGGCAGATATACCTTGAAGTCTTCGTAGCAGGAATAAGTACTCCCAACTAATAGTGAGACAGGTTGGAGATACCTGGATCTGCACACAAAACATGTGCAGAAGAGTAGCATGAGTGCACCACAACAGTACTCAGTAAGTGCCAAGCCTAACCTCGGTAGAGTAGTGATGAGGTCAGGTTAGGGCCCTACTGTAATATAATAATTTAAAGCAGAAGATGTAGCAATATAATAAAAGGCTGGAAATTTAACAAAATAAATTACAAAAAGGTAACAACATAGCATATATGAAGAAACAACAGGGCACTCCTGAGGTACCATCTCGTAGTCCCAAAAGTAAATACTCAATAAGGGATATGAATAAACAACAGGGGCACTCCCGAGGTACCATCTCGCATTTCCAAAAATCAATACTCAATAGGGGATCTCCCGAGGTACCTCCTCATAGTCCCAAAAGTAAATATACAATGCGGGATCTTATGAGGTACCGCCTCATAGTCCCAAAAGTAAATATGCAATGTGGATCTCTCAAGTTACCACCTCATAGTACCAAAAGTAAATATAAAACATGGGATCTCCGGAGGTACCGCCTCGTAGTCCCAAAAGTAAACACACAGCTCGAATCCGATGGAAAAATAATTAACTACAAAAATCCTATAGTTTAAGACTAAATACAAATCAAGGAAAAGCAGGAATTCAACTAAGCATGCTGAACATATTTCAAATAGGTACTTAAAACACGTAGACATACAAAATTAGGCTAAATAGGATAACTACACATGATAGGATAACTCATTTAAGATATAATAGGTAATTGTTCGCGCACACAACACTCACGTACGCTGCACTCACATATCACAGAATTGTAACAATAGTACAAAATCCTACGGGCATTTCCCCCACATAAGGTTAGGAGAGCCATTTACTTCGAATCAAGGTCAATCAGTCAATAAGAATGTCATTTCCTCGATTTTACAAGTCCAAATGGCCCAAATCTAGCCAAACGCAGTTACATTCTATAAATATAACTATACGAAACCAATCTAATTAATGAAATCAAGACTATAATAAGAAATTTGAAAACGTCCCAAAAGATCGACCCGAACCCACATCTTGAAATTTAATAAGAGTCACAAAATACGAACACTCATTCAACCACGAATCCGCCCATACTAAAATTGCTCAAATCCGATACCAAAATCTCAATCAAAACCCCAAAATTCAGTTGAAGGACTTCCAAACTTTTGCGCCAAATTTCTCAACCCAAAACCTAAATTAATTGATGAAATTGACGATGGATTAGTGGAATATAAAAAAGTGGGACAATAATCATTACCCAATTGTTTCCTCTAAAAAACCCTTGAATTTTCACCTCAGTCCGAGCTTTCTAGGTTCCAAAATGAAAATGGGATAAAAACCCTTGATTTTGAAATTTAAAGTCTGCCCAGGTTTTTTTCTTCTTCGCGAATGCGAGAAAGCACAAAATTTGCTTCTGTCCAAAAAACTTCTATGCGAATGGGAGGTGCCACTCGCGAATGCGAAACTTCCACTACATGACCCTTCACGAATGCTTTCACCTCTATGCGATCGCATAGGCTAAATGCTAGTAACTCATCTAAGCATTCCTTTACCTGAACGCGAAGACCCATTAGCGAATGCGTAGACCTAATAATTCAGTTCTTTCCAAATGCGGGACATACATAGCAAATGCGAAGGCAAAAATCCAGTAGAACTGCAACTCCTCTAAGCGAACGCGGGAAAACCTTCACGGATGCATTGAAGGAAACTAGACAATAGCAAATTCTAATGCTTCAGCTATAACACTAGGTCCAAATTGTTCCGTTAACAACTCAAAACTCACTTGAGGCCCCCGGGACCTTAACCAAACTTACTAACAAGTCCTAAAATAACTTAGTAGAGCCTTCAAATCACATCAAACAATGCTAAAAATATGAATCACACTCCAATTCAAGCTTAATAAACTTTGAAACTTCAAACTTCTACAATCGATGCCGAAATCTGTCAAATCACGTCTGATTGAACCTAAATATTTCACACAAGTCATATTTGACCTTAAGGACCTACTCTAACTTTTGAGATCAGAATCCGACCCCGATATAAAAAAGTGCATTCCCGGTCAAACTTTCCAATAATCTAACTTTGGTCATTTCAAGCCTAATTCAATTACACACTTCCAAATAACAATCTATACATGCTACTAAGTCCAAAATCACCCAATGGAGCTGACAAAACCGACAAAACTCCATTTTTTGGTTCTTCTTCACACAATTCCATCTATATCCAAATTCTTAGAATTTATGCTTTCGTTTTAAGGGGCTAAGTGTCCCAATTCAGTCCAAAACCAAAAATAAAATCTCCCGGCAAAACACATAAACATAAAATGAAATAGAGGAACCAGTAAATAGGGGATCGGGACTAATACTCTCAAAGCAACCGGTCGGGTTGTTACAACCATTTACATCGAAAGAGTACCAAATTTTTCTTCGGCCAACCAACACTATACTCGAATTCTAATATTTGTTGAAGAACACCCTAATAATCAATGTCACCATCAGCTTTCACACACATGCCACTATTATAACTTTTTTTACTCTTGGACCATTCTTCTGTATGAAACTTATACCAATTGGCGGAGTACTTAGACATCATTCTGACCTTGGGTCTAGGTCCCCAAGCAATGTCACGCAATGATTGATCATTTATGCCGTTATTTAGCTTATGAACCTAGATCGAACCCAATATATAATAGTTAATTAGAAATTAAAAAGTATATAAACTTGATAATAATTTGCTTTGGATGAAACTTCACTAATACTTGCAAAGTGCTAAACCAACCTGCAAACTAACATGCTCATGCTCATATGTATCCACAAACCAATTGTCCAGCATATTTGAAAGTTTTCATTAGTTAAAAGATTGATAAATGAGATTGAATATAAGTCGGTAATATAAATGTACACTAACGTATAATAAGGTTTGACTTGGGGAATATTTAGTAGAACATGTGTTGTAGATAACTTTAGCTCCATCTTACTCAAAAATAGTGTTGGACTACGTTTTGGACCGCCCTTTCCAAGTTGATTGAAAATGGAAAAGGGTGGTGCCAATAAATCAGTATTGCCACCATCATCATCCCGATTGGGTCTATTTCATAAAAATGGCACATCATGTTCAAAATAAGATATTTTTCTAGCCAGATATGCCTCACATATTGATCCATCAATCCTTGATCTATTTTTCACGGTGCGCTTACATTTGCCAATCATCCTGCATAGCACGATTTTGAGATGAAATAATATTAAAGTGAAACACACAAGGATTAATGATTAAATATAATTAATTCTCGAAGGGATACATCCATTTGCATTGAACTGGCCCTCCTAGCCATGCCTATTGAGCAAGATGAATTGGAATATGTTCCATCACATCAAAAAACACAAGCGGTAAATTTTTTGCCAACTTGTTTAAAGTCAAGAGAATGTTACTGCACATGTAAGCTAGGTTCTCTGCCCTCAGTGTGCTAGAGCATAACTCCTTGAAAAATAAGCAAATCTTTTTGATGGGCTTCCACATTCTATCAGGAAAAGCATTGAATACTATAGGCATCAAAGATTCCATGAAAATGTGACAATCAAGGCTTTTCATAGACGTCCCATTCTTTCATATCAACACACCTAGCAAGTTTGATGCATACCCATCAAGCATCCTCAAATTATTAACCCAATCACAAATCTCTCTTATTTTATCCAAAGTGAATGTGTAACTAGCCTTAGGCTTTTGAACCTTATGGTTCAACTATGTCAAGTACAACTCAGCCCGCCTATAATATTCTTTCAAATTCATCCTGGCTTCAAGTTATCTTTTGTCTTGTTTCTTACACCCATCAAGTATTAAACAAATAATCAAAAATGGTCTACTCGATATGCATGACATCAAGATTATGCCGAAGAAGATTGTGCTTCCAATAAGGTAACACCCAAAAATGCTTTGTTTTGTCTAGTTGTGTGTTACACCATACCCCAGTATTTTATTAGGCAATGGATACTCTGTTACATTAGCTAGATACCTAACTCTGTTCCAAATCTCTTCAGGCGGCAAGACATGTGGTGGCTCCACATAATCAGTTTTGTTCTTCATAAATGCACTAGAACTTCTCCTAAACTCATGATCCATTGGCAAAATGCGACAATGACAGTCAAACCATGTGTTCTTGCCTCCATATTTCAAAATGAATTCCTTTGTGTCTTCCATACAAGTCAGGAAAGCTAACTTTCTGGCAGTTGACCATCTGAAAATCATTCCATAAGCAGGAAAATTATTTATAGTCCACATCAAAGCAACACAGAGTATAAAAGTTTTCTTAGTTGATACATCATATGTTTCCACGCCTTCATGACACAATAAATTTAGCTCGTCAATTAGGGGCTGCATGTATACATCAATCAATTTTTTCTGGACTACATCAATCAAGCAAGAAACAAATTTTTCACTTGTCATACACCATTTAGGCGACGGATTATACGATATAACAAATACTGGCCAACATGAATATGGTGCAGTAGACACTGCAAATGGAGTGAATCTATCAGCATATAATCCCAGTGTAATATTCCTCGGTTCACCGGCACAGTTTGGGAACACCCTATCAAAATACTTCCACACTTCTCCATCTGATGGATGACATAGTACACCATCTGGCCTTCTATGTTCGTAATGCCATCTTATATGATGAGCGAAACTCATTGATGCATACAACCTTTTTAACCATTGTATTAGGGGTAGTGCATCACCTTCACTGGAACCTTCTTCTTTGTAACTTCTTTGTGACGTGAATAGTTACAAAATTTGCAATTTTCTAAAACCGCATCATCGATATAAAATAACATGCAACCTTTCTCACAACAAATAATCCTCTCCGATGAAAGACCTAACTTAGAAACGAATTTTTTACCGTGTAAATATCTTTGGGCAATTCAGTCTTGGTCGGATTAAGTTCATTATAAGGCCAATGATAGAATCCATGCCCACTTGAGAAATAGAATTATTTGATTTAATACTTAGTAATCTAACTGGAACAGACAACTTGGAATGTGTTGCGCCTTCATAAAGCGGACAAATAGCTTCCTCTAAATCATCCCTCATCATTTCATTAAAACTAAAATTTCCAGCATTAATATTCTCTGCTACGGGACTACCTTCTTCACCATCAAATGAGTTATAAAAATAAACATTATCTACACTAGCATGATTCTCCCCATGCACAATCTACACATAATACTTTTCCATCAAACCCTTCTTATATGCTATCCACAGGATCTCATAGAAGAAAACCTTCAGCAATCTTCCAAGTCTCATTTCAGTATGTTAACCATCCCAAATCCACCCAAGGCCTCAGGGATCCCAACCAAACATATCAACAAGTCATAAAACATCATACAAACTTAGTCGAAGTCTCAAATTACATAAAACATCATCAAAAACACGAATTCTACTCAAACCTAATGAACTTATGAACTCCTAACTTCTACATTTGATGCCAAAACCTACTAAATCAAGTCCGATTAACCTCAAAATTTGGAAAAAACTCATAAATAAGATTGTGGACCTATTCCATCTCCCTAACAAAACTCTGAGCCCATTAGCCACAAAGTAAGCTCTCGGTCATACTTCTTAATTTTCAAAACTTCTAATTTTCCAACTGTTTCCATTTCAAGCCTACCTCAACTACAGACCTCCAAATCACTATCTGAATACATTCCTAAGTCCAAAATCACCGAACGAAGCTATCAGAACCATCAAAACTTCATTCTGGAGCCATGTAAACATACGTCAATGTCCGATAAAACTTTTTAACTTAAGCTTCGAACCTTGAGACTAAGTGGCTCAACCCTTTCCAAAACATCTCCAGAACGAAACAAAATATCCCGGCAAGTCACATAACGACAATTGAGAATAAAAAAAGTATTGAATGGGGAAACGGGGCTACAACACTCAACATGAATGGCTAGATTGTTACATCCTCCCCCTCTTAAACAAATATTCATCCTCGAACTGTTCAGGAATCATGTATGGAGTTCAAATAGGCGTGCATATATGCTCTACATATCATGCTAAGTATCCCAAGCAGCCTCATCAACTGGCTAACCTATGCACTACACCTTCACTGAAGCCATGTTCTTTGACCTCAACTTTCAAACCGCCGATCTGAAATAGCCACCGACTCCACATCATAAGTCAAATCACTATCCGACTGAACCGTGATGATGTCCAAAACATGAGATGGATCACCGACATACTTCCAAAACATCATAACATGAAACATGGGATGAAGATTGAATAGACTAGATAGAAATGCAAGCTTGTACACCACTTTTCCAATCTTGTGAAGCACCTAAAAAGGCCCAATATACTGTAGACTCAACTTGCGCTTCTTCCCAAACATTGTAACACCCATCATGGGTGAAAATTTGAATAGTATCTTCTCCCCAACGATGTAAGCAACATCACGAACCTTCCGATCAGTGTAGCTCTTTTGTCTAGACTACGCCATGTAAAGCTGATACTGAATTAACTTAACTGTATCCAAAGCATTCTGAACCAAGTCGGTACCCAACTGCCTAGCCTCACCTAGATAAAACCATCCCATCGAAGACCGACATTGTCTCCCATACAAAGCTATATATATGAAGCCATCTGAATGCTCGATTGGTACCTATTGTTAAAGGCAAACTCTGCGAGCGGCGAAAACTAACCCAAGAACCCCTGAAATCTATGACACAAGCGCGTAACCTATCCTACAATATTTGAATAGTGTGCTTAGACTGTTCGTCTGTCTGTGGCTGAAATACTGTACTCAACTCAACCTCTATGCTCAACTATCACTGCACTGATCTCCAAATGTGCGATGTAAATTGTGTGCCCCGATCTAAAATGATGGACACTGGCACACCGGGAAGGCAAACAATCTCGTGATGTAGATCTCAGCCAATTGCTCCGAAGAATATTTAGTCCCAACTGGAATGAAATATGCGAACTTGGTCAGCCGGTCCACAATCACCCAAATAGCATCAAACTTCCTCGAAGTTTGTGGAAGCGCATCTATAAAATCATCATCAAACATCCTTGAAGTTCGTGGAAGTCCATCCACAAAATCAATGATGATGCGCTTCTATTTGCACTCTTGAATCTCAAGCCTCTGAAGCAATCCACCCAGTCTCCAATACAAATATTTCACCTGCTAACAATTTAGGCACCAAGCTACAAACCCCACTATATCCTTCTCTATCCTCTTCCAAAAATAGTGTTTCCTCAAGTCCTAGTACATCTTTGCGGCACCCAAATGAATGGAATACTTCAAACTGTGGGCTTCCTCAAGAATCAACTCACGCATCCCATCTACATTAGGCACACAAATCCAACCACCATATCATCTCCAATAATAACAGTTTTGGCATCATCATGCTGAACTCTATTCATAAGGACAAGCAAATGAGGATCATCGTACTGACGCTCTCTGATTCCATCATATAAGGAAGACTGAGAAACCATATAAGCTAGAACTAGAGTGGTCTCCGAAACATCTAATCTCATAAATTGGTTGGCCAAAGCCTGCACATCTGATGCAAGAGGTCTCTCACCAACAGGAATAAGATCAAGGCTATGCATACTAATCGTCTTTCTAGTCAATGCATCAACCACCACATTGGCGTTCCTTGGATGATACATAATGGTAATATCATAGTATTTAGCAGCTCCAACCATAACCTCTATCTAAAATATAAATCCTTATGTTTGAATAAGTGTTGGAGACTCCAATGATTTGTAATTACCTTACAAGACATACCATAAAGATAATGCCTCCAAATCTTCAATGCATGAACGATGGCCACAAAAAACATGTAAATTGTGGCGATTATTTTTGGAGAGCTTTACCAATGTTAGAGCCAAAACGCATTCTTTACCTCTTGATTTGGCAATGGAATAAATTTTGACCTACACAAAAGAAAGGATAACTCAGTAGTGACTACTAACATTATGTTTGCACCACCTCTATCTGAATCATCAATAGAGTCAGTCACTTGCTTTCTCGCAGAAGCTACTTTCCATCTTGTTTCCCTTCACCATCACCTCAAAAGTCACTCCATTTCGTTGTTGCATACAAAATATTGTACTAATGAGTAGTTATGAGACCAACAACAAAAATACATTGAGTGAACCATCTAAAGATAGAACTCGTTTATTTATTTGTTGGTATAAGTCCACAACATACACCAATAAAGTTATAGCAACCATGTCGTCAGGCCTACATAAAGCAGCCAGGCTATTACATTATTAAATTCTCTATTAGCTATAATGTATACTAGTATTTTAAATAAGGACAAAAGGAGTAGTGTAACACAAAAGATGATTATGCAAAGCAAACCTTGGCAACTCCATTCCAACAGAATGGCGATATAGTTGAGTCACAACGATTTTCTTGGTTTTCAACATCCCGCTTCTTTTCTTTCTATCGTGAGAATGACACATCTACTTAGAGAAAATCTGATACTAATCTGAATATCCAATCCGGTGATAGCATTTTTCCTATTCTTAAAGCATCACTAGCACCTTCTTGCAAATAAAGGACTAAATGAAACTTACTGAATGTAAATAACTCAAATAGGTTATGATCAGAATTTCTGATCAGTTCTTCTCCTTATACATCAATTTATGGATAAGTCATCATTAAATTAGAGGAAGTCAAACAAGACTACCTTAATAGAATTTAAAATTTTACTTGATCCTAGTATATCTTGCTCCGGGAGTATTTTTTCTAGAAGTAAACTAAATTTTATTTGATCCCACTACATCTTGCTCGGGATCGAAAATGCATTTCCTTGAAGCGAAAATTACAATTTTACGGGATGAGGATATGAGCGTGTCATATAATAATGTCAAAAAGGAAAAAATTGAAGGGAAAAGATAAAAAAAAAGCGTACTTCCAGTTAGGGGTGTACATTTGAATTGGTTTATCGATAAATCGAATCGATTATTTGTTATCGAAATCGAAAAAATTAAAATCGAAAAAATCGAAACATTATTGAAACGATAACGATAAGCATATGTACAAATCGATAATCGATAAGTAATTATCAATATGGGTCAAAATCGAATCGATAAATCGAATGTACACCCCTAGACTGTAGACACTTGTAAAATGAGTAGTTACATATTTGTGTAGATTAATATAACATACGGAATGTATATATATTACGCTACTATTTTAAAAATGGCTATACAATATCATTTTCCCTAATCTATACCCTTTCATCTACCCTAAGTCCCTTACCCTATTATTTCCTCTACCACATTTAAGGAATGATCATATTTAAAGATCAATGAAATGAAGTTCAAATTAATGGAAAACAAAATTAGCCGTGATGATGTAATTTGTTTTATTTTATTATATATACCGTTGGAGTGTTGGTGGCATACATTTGATCCCTTAATTTAGTTTTGTTGCATGTGCTTGTTGATACAATTTTTATGTTATAGATGGTGTTCATCTTATTTTAGCTTCTTTTTGTCCATATAAGTTACGTGTGTTTATAGCGATATACTTTCCGTGGAATCCCGCAAATTTTCTTATTGGTGTAATCGATAACCGAATCGATAAGCCCCCAAAATCGATAAATCGAAATCGAAAAAATCGAAACCTTATTGAAACGATAACGACAAGCATATGTATAAATCGATAATCGATAAGTAATTATCGATAAGGGTTAAAATCGAATCGATAAATCGAATGCACACCCCTACTTCCAGTGACTGATATCTGACATGAAATTATAGCTGGTGAACAGTTCAGAGCCTTCGGTGTATCTTCTTTGAGTCTACAATCAGTTGATATTTTATTAAAATATGTACCTTGTTGGAAACACGTTCTCAAGGCATAACACTAAACGTGTGTTCATATTTGTAGGTTTTGATGAATGACAAACTATGCGCAAATTGACATATGACGAGGTCCAAGCACAAGCGCAAAATTGATATATAACGAGATTCAAGCACAAGACAAAGATCGAGATTAAGTTTTATATGAGTCGGTATTTAATTGTGATCTTGATCCGACAACTTAAACTCAAGACTTGGCTTCTCTCGTAAAAATATTTTTAACAAATCATGCATATTTAATTTAGAGCAAAATGATTTTAAATAATGCATATTTACTTTAGTCAAAATGATTTTTAACCATGCCTCTAAAATCTGGACTAAGATAATCGATCATGTACTTATGATAATCGATTATGTTTAAGTCAGCTGCTTGACAATCGATTGTGAACTTATGACAATCGATTGTGTTAAGGCAAAGAGCATCAGATTTTTCAAATCTGCATGACAATCGATTGTGAACCTTATGACAATCGATTGTGATGAGGCAGTGTCCAAAGTTTTTCAAAGCTCAAAATAATCGATTGTGAAGCTAATGACAATCGATTGTGAAGAGACAGTGTCCATCAGATTTTTCAAAGTCACAAAATAATCGATTGTGAACTTATGAAAATCGATTGTAATGAGGCAGTGTCTTCCAGACTTTTTCAAAGTTATTAAATAATCGATTGTGATCCTATGACAATCGATTGTCAAGAGGCAGTGTCTAAATTGATTTTTCAAGACTGATATATAATCGATTGTTAACTTAGTATAATCGATTGTATAACTAACCGTTGCCAAAATGTTTTCAAATACCGTCAGGTAATCGATTATTGATTTCTTATAATCGATTATTTTAATTAAAATCTGGAAAGGATTTTTTGAACGTTGCTGAGTAATCGATTATTGATTTGCTATAATCGATTGTTGTAAGTAAAATCCGGAAATGATTTTTTGAACGTTGCCAAGTAATCGATTGTAGATTTCTAACAATCGATTGTTTTACGTAAAATCTGGAAATGATTTTTTGAACGTTGCCAGTAATCGATTATTGATCTTAGATAATCGATTGTTAAGCGTAAAATCTGGATTGATTTTTGGAAGAACTGGCAAACAATCGATTGTGGTAAATTGACAATCGATTGTCACTGAGTAAAATCAGCAATTCTTAATTGGCAATTAGGCAACGGTAATACAAAGTTTTTCAACCATAAATACAGCTTCAATTCAGTCTTTTAACAACAACAACATACAACAACTGATCATACAATTGCTAAAGCTTGCATACTTTATTGCTTATCATTTTATATTCATTACATAAGCTTTTGAGAGACAAATTCTTGTCGAAAGTTGTTGCGATCTTGAGCGTATTCTTTTTACTCATATCTACTCTTAAAGGAGTGTCTTGTTTGAGTGCTAAGTGTTTTTGTACACTTGAAGGGAAGTGTTAGTCCTTTGTGTTGTAAGAAGGAACTTGTGTTTCCTTGGTTGAAGTCTTGGAGTGTTGTATCTCCGAGCAAAGGTTGTTGAGGCTTGTGTCCTCAAGTTGTAACGGTTTGTTGAGCACCCGTAAGCTTAACAAGTTAGTGGAAATCTCGAGAGAGTCTCTCGGGGACTGGACTAGCCACGGGTTGTGGTGAACCAGGATATATCGGTGCGTTTGTTCTAATTTATTTACATATCGCACTTATTTATTTCCTGCAATTTTTAAATTCCGCAAGTTTACGCTAATTCTTATTATAACGCTATTCACCCCCCCCCCTCTAGCGTTAAGCGTATTGTCTAACAATTGGTATCAGAGCCCAACTCTCTGAAGACTTAACCGTTTGAGAGAAACATCCATGGCTTCTACTCGTGATTCTTTAGCAGGAATAGGTGAAGGACAGTGCTCCACTCGACCACCGCTATTCGATGGTACAAATTATACATACTGGAAGGAGAGGATGAGAATATTTGTACAATCAAATAGTTTTCATATTTGGAAGGTCATAATGAATGGAGAACAAATTCCAACCAAGAAGGTTGAAAATGAATGGGTCCCAAAATCCGAAGATGAATACGATGCGGATGATATCCGAAAGGTGCAAAATAATGCTAAAGCTATTAATTTATTATATTGTGCTGTAAATGCTGATGATCACAGGAAGATATCTTGTTGAACAACGGCAAAGCAAATGTGGGACAAGCTGAAAATTACGTACGAAGGTACGGACCCGGTAAGGGAAGCCAAAATTGATTTCCTAACCCATGCATATGAATTGTTTCACATGAAAGAAGGCGAAAAGGTCGATGAGATGTTTGAACGATTTTCAAAAATCGTAAATGACTTACATGCTCTTAAGAAGACCTTCACGGATAAGGAACTTGTCCGAAAAATTCTCCGAAGTCTCACTCCGGAATGGCGATCCAAGGCCGACGCGATTCAAGAATCCATTGGCATTTCAAATGTCACCATCAACGCATTAAGAGGTAATCTTAAAACTTATGAATCTACTATACTTAACCCTCTTGTTGATGATCAAAGGAAGCAAAGAATCGCTCTCAAGGCAAGCACAAGCCAACCTCAAAATGATGAGGACGGAGACAACGAGTTCGGACTCGTTATCAAGAGATTTCAAAAGTTCATGCGAAAAGAGTATGAACGAAAGGGCAAAAAGCAAGAAGATCAAATAAAGTGCTATGAGTGCGGAGAAACCGGGCACATTAAATCAAATTGCCCAAATGCTAAAAAGGAGAAGAAACCCTTCAAGAAGCAACGAGCATACATATCTTGGGGAGGCGACTCCGGGGATGAGTCAAGTGAGGAAGAAGAAGACGAAGCCGCAAATCTTTGTCTTATGGCACAAGAAGACAACAAAGAAGAGGTATGTCAAATTTCTTCCAAAAACTTCTTTTCCCTTGAGGAAATGCAAAATGCTTTTGATGAGTTGTATAGCGAATTTATTGAAACTTCAAAAATTGTTAAGAGTATAAAAGAAAATGCTTCTTTAAAAGAAAAAGACTTTCAAAAACAACTCTCTTTCAAAGAAAAGGAATTGGAAAAACTGATTTTAGAAAATGAGAAGTTGAAAGAGGAAAACAATTTTTTTGGCAAGAGAAGCGCCGACAAGCCCGAGAGTTCTAGAAATCGTACTTCTTGCATGCATCTCAAAAATGAAGTAGAAAGGCTTAAGGGCACCTTAGATAAGTTTAACTCTTCTCATAAAAATTTGAATGAAGTGCTTATTAATTTGAAGTCGATCAAGCATGGCATAGGTTTTAGAAACGAGCCTAAAGAGAAAGTTGAAGCCAACCTCCAACCACCTATGGCTCAACCTAGGATAAATAAAACAAATGTTCATCCTAGATACAACAAACCTAGAAATGGTTTTCATCAATCGCAACCTAGAAATAATCATGCTAGAAATAATGCACATTCTAGGCCAAACACTAGAAGGAATTGTGAACCTTTTAGAACACCTAGAAATGACTTCCAACCTAGAAACAACTATTCTAGAAATGATGCATATCCTAGAACAAATGGTAGGAGAAATGACTTTCATGATTTGCGCAATAGTTATATTGTCAAGAATAGAGTAAATGAATTTCGTCTGTCCAATTACCATCAACCTAGAAGGATGCATAATCCTAACGTGACTTGTCATTATTGTAGACGAATTGGACATATTGCTCCTGCTTGTTTTACACGACATAGACATAACACTCAATCACATCACTATGATTTGCCTAACCCCCAAGGACCCAAAATGGCATGGGTACCTAAAACTCATTAATCTGTTTTGTAGGTATGTTTGAAGGGATCAAGTGTACTATGGTACCTTGATAGTGGATGCTCCAAGCACATGACGGGAGACGAATCCAAATTCCTTCAACTAGAACACAAGGAAGGGGGAAGTGTTATTTTTGGTGATAACAACAAAGGAAAGATTATCGGCATCGGATCGGTCGGTAAGGATGAAATTTCTTCCATTAAGCATATATTACTTGTGAAAGGTTTAAAACATAATCTCTTGAGCATAAGTCAATTATGTGACAAGGGAAATCTTCTTTTATTTGATTCGGATGAATGCTTAGTTTTTAGACGTAGCGATTTTAAAATTATCCTTCGTGGTTTTAGAATGGATAACATTTACATGGTTGATCTTGCAAATTCCTCACCTGAATATGTGAATTGTATAATGAGCAAAGAGGATGATTCTTGGTTATGGCATCGTAGAGTAGCTCACATCAACATGCATCTTTTGAACAAATTGGTATCACAAAATTTAGTTGTTGGTCTTCCAAATTTGAAATTTTGAAAATGACTCTATTTGTGATTCTTGTCAAAAAGGGAAGCAAACAAAAGCATCTTTTAAATTGAAAAATATTGTTTCAACTACTAGACCATTGCAATTACTTCACATGGATTTGTTTGGACCATCTCGCATTGAAAGTCTTGGTAGAAATCGTTATGCTTTTGTTATTGTTGATGATTATTCAAGATTTACTTGGACTTTATTTCTTGCCCATAAAAGTGATGCTTTTCAGAATTTTAAATATTTTCTTAAACGTGTTCAAAACGAAAAGGAAACAACCGTCACTTCAATTAGAAGTGATCATGGGGGAGAGTTTGATCACAATCTCTTTGCGAACTTTTGTGACGAACTCGGTATCGAGCATACCTTTTCCGCTCCACGAACACCACAACAAAATGGGGTGGTGGAAAGGCAAAATAGGTGTCTCGAAGAGATGGCTAGAACCATGCTCGAAGAGGCTAAGATTCCCAAATATTTTTGGGCGGATGCCGTGACTACCGCATGCTACATTTTAAATAGAGTAGTCATAAGGCCAATACTCATGAAAACCCCTTATGAACTCTACAAGGGAAGGAAACCAAATATCTCCCATTTTAGAGTATTCGGTTGTAAATGTTTTATTCATAACAATGGAAAAGATCAATTGGGAAAATTTGATGCCAAATCCGATGAAGGAATTTTTATTGGGTATTCTTCGCGTAGCAAAGCATATAGGGTATTCAATAATAGAACCCAAACTGTGGAGGAATCCCCTCATATTGTGTTTTCAGAAAATAATGCTCGCTTGGCGAGAAAGGATTCTTGTTCTGATCTTGCAGGTATTTTAGATAGTTTAAAAGACAATGCACAAGAGGAAACTCCTAAGGAAATTCAAGATGAAATCTTGGAACAATCAACGGAGGAAACGCCACAATTGGAGAAAGAAACGAAAATGCCTAACGAGTGGAGGACAATCAAAGATCACCCTCTCGAACAGGTAATTGGCGACGTTGGAGAAAAGGTAAGTACCCGAAACTCCCTTAGGAACACCTTAGGACATACTGCTTTTGTTTCTCAAATTGAACCACCAACCATCTCCGAAGCAATTGGGGATGAATTTTGGACCTTGGCAATGCAAGAGGAGCTTAACCAATTCAAACGAAATGACGTTTGGGATTTGGTGCCAAGACCCGAAAATCATACCATAATCGTACGAAATGGGTTTTTCTAAACAAACTAGATGAAAATGGTGTAATCACTAGAAACAAAGCTAGGCTTGTAGCAAAAGGCTATAGTCAAGAAGAGGGTATTGACTATGAAGTAACATATGCTCCCGTAGCCAGATTAGAAGCTATTCGTTTATTGCTTGCTTTTGCCTCTTCTATGAATTTCAATTTATATCAAATGGATGTGAAAAGCGCTTTTCTAAATGGTGTTATTCAAGAAGAAGTCTATGTTGAACAACCCCCCGGTTTTGAAAATTTAAAATCTCCCGATCATGTTTTCAAACTCAAAAAGGCTCTTTATGGTTAAAACAAGCTCCCCGAGCTTGGTATGAAAGATTGAGTAAATTTCTATTGGAAAATGATTTCATTAGGGGGAAAGTTGACACCACTCTTTTTGTTAAGCATAAAAACAATAATATTTTATTAGTTCAAATCTATGTGGATGATATTATATTTGGTGCTACTAACTATGTTTTGTGCAAGGAATTTTCCGATTTAATGACAAGCGAATTTGAGATGTCTATGATGGGTGAGTTAACATTCTTTTTGGGATTACAAGTAAAGCAAATGAAAGAAGGTACATTCATTTGCCAAGCGAAATATTGCAAAGAATTGCTGAAATGATTTGAAATGACCAATGCAAAAGCAATGGCAACCCCCATAAGCACATCCGATCATCTAGACAAAGATGAAAAAGGTAAAGAAGTCGACATCAAAAAGTATCGAGGTATGATTGGCTCTCTCCTTTATCTTTCTGCTAGTCGTCCGGACATCATGTTTAGCGTGTGCTTATGCGCTCGTTATCAATCGTGTCCGAAGGAGTCTCACCTAACTGCGGTGAAACGGATATTGAAGTATCTTGTTGGTACTATAAATGTGTGTCTATGGTACCCCAAAGGTTCTTCATGCCAACTTGTTGGCTATTCCGATTCCGATTTTGCTAGATGCAAATTGGACCGCAAGAGCACTAGTGGCACTTACCATTTGCTCGGTAGCTCTCTCGTTTCTTGGTTTAGCAAGAAACAAGTAAGTATTGCGTTGTCCACAACCGAGGCTGAATATGTAGCCGCGGGGAGTTGTTGCGCTCAAATCCTTTGGATGAAACAACAACTCTTGGACTATGGCCTAAGTCTTGATCATATCCCTCTTAGATGTGATAATACTAGTACCATATGCTTGACGAAGAACCCCGTTCTTCATTCGCGAACAAAACACATTGAAATTAGACATCATTTTATACGAGATCATGTTCTCAAGGGCGATGTCGAAATTGAATTTGTTGAAACCAACGATCAATTGGCCGACATCTTTACAAAGCCCTTAGATAAAGAGTCCTTCTTCCGAATTCGTAGTGAACTCGGGATCCTTGACTCCACGTTGATCTAAGTCATGCAGTGCATTTTCCCTTTCACATGTTTTCTAACTTGAGCGTCGGAGACGTCTAACGTATTTGTGCAGGTATCGCCCTAAAGGCAGGGGGAATTATAAAGCTTGACGCACAGAACAATCGATTTCTCTTCTATATAATTGATTATCCAGTATCAATAATCGATTGTCTTGACATTATTTGCGTTATTATGTCTGAAATTGCAGATTTAATAAATAAACAAGTTTTTTTATTATTCTATTTTTTTGCTAATGGCAAAAGGGGGAAGATAACGGGTATGCACTCTCAATACTTATCGGCATAAATTGAGGGGGAATTCATATATTGAGGGGGAACAAATTGCATATCTATATACTTGTTGCATATCTTTACTTGTCTTGAATCGTCATTATGAATTGTCTAATATGCATATCCCGCTTAAAGTTTGCCATTATCAAAAAGGGGGAAATTGTTGGAAACACGTTCTCAAGGCATTATACTAAACGTGTGTTCATATTTGTAGGTTTTGATGAATGACAAACTATGCGCAAATTGACATATGACGAGGTCCAAGCACAAGCGCAAAATTGATATATAACGAGATTCAAGCACAAGACAAAGATCGAGATTAAGTTTTATATGAGTCGGTATTTATTTGTGATCTTGATCCGACAACTTAAACTCAAGACTTGGCTTCTCTCGTAAAAATATTTTTAACAAATCATGCATATTTAATTTAGAGCAAAATGATTTTAAATAATGCATATTTACTTTAGTCAAAATGATTTTTAAACATGCCTCTAAAATCTGGACTAAGATAATCGATTATGTACTTATGATAATCGATTATGTACTTAGTATAATCGATTATGTTTAAGTCAGCTGCTTGACAATCGATTGTGAACTTATGACAATCGATTGTGTAAAGGCAGTGAGCATCACATTTTTCAAATCTGCATAACAATCGATTGTGAACCTTATGACAATCGATTGTGATGAGGCAGTGTCCATCAAAGTTTTTCAAAGCTCAAAATAATCGATTGTGAAGCTAATGACAATCGATTGTAAAGAGACAGTGTCCATCAGATTTTTCAAAGTCATAAAATAATCGATTGTGAACTTATGACAATCGATTGTGTTGAGGCAGTGTCTTCCAGACTTTTTCAAAGTTATTAAATAATCGATTGTGATCCTATAACAATCGATTGTCAAGAGGCTGTGTCTAAATTGATTTTTCAAGACTGATATATAATCGATTGTTAACTTAGTATAATCGATTGTATAACTGACCGTTGCCAAAATGTTTTCAAATACCGTCAGGTAATCGATTATTGATTTCTTATAATCGATTGTTTTAATTAAAATCTGGAAAGGATTTTTTGAACGTTGCTGAGTAATCGATTATTGATTTGCTATAATCGATTGTTGCAAGTAAAATCCGTAAATGATTTTTTGAACGTTGCCAAGTAATCGATTGTAGATTTCTAACAATCGATTGTTTTACGTAAAATCTGGAAATGATTTTTTGAACGTTGCCAGTAATCGATTATTGATCTTAGATAATCGATTGTTAAGCGTAAAAACTGGGATTGATTTTTGGAAGAACTGGCAAACAATCGATTGTGGTAAATTGACAATCGATTGTCACTGAGTAAAATCAGCAATTCTTAATTGGCAATTAGGCAACGGTAATACAAAGTTTTTCAACTATAAATACAGCTTCAATTCAGTCTTTTAACAACAACAACATACAACAACTGATCATACAATTGCTAAAGCTTGCATACTTTATTGCTTATCATTTATATTCATTACATAAGCTTTTGAGAGACAAATTCTTGTCGAAAGTTGTTGCGATCTTGAGCGTATTCTTTTTACTCATATCTACTCTTAAAGGAGTGTCTTGTTTGAGTGCTAAGTGTTTTTGTACACTTGAAGGAAAGTGTTAGTCCCTTGTGTTGTAAGAAGGAACTTGTGTTTCCTTGGTTGAAGTCTTGGAGTGTTGTATCTCTAAGCAAAGGTTGTTGAGGCTTGTGTCCTCAAGTTGTAACGGTTTGTTGAGCACCCGTAAGCTTAACAAGTTAGTGGAAATCTCGAGAGAGTCTCTCGGGGACTGGACTAGCCACGGGTTGTGGTGAACCAGGATATATCGGTGTGTTTGTTCTAATTTATTTACTTATCGCACTTATTTATTTCCTGCAATTTTTAAATTCCGCAAGTTTACGCTAATTCTTATTATAACGCTATTCACCCCTCCCCCCTCTAGCGTTAAGCGTATTATCTAACGTACCCGTCCCCTCAACTGGAAGCAAAAGCTATATTTTTCCTAGAAAAAATCATCTTTTGAGAATTTAGGACCGACTAATGAAGCTGGAGCAATATCATCAGATATTGGCTCATCTACCAATGAATCTACAAGGAAAAAAAAAGTTAATTGCATAAATACTAGAGCAATTCTATCAGAAATATTTGTACATGTTAAGGTGGTCCTAAGTCTGAAAGATCTCCTCGCACTTATTGACCACCTGAATGGAGCACCATTCAAGGTTAATTTGGTCAAAAGCGATGAAATAGACGAGGAACCTCCACAAAATGATGATAATATCCAGCCAAGTCAAGAAAGCTCCGAATCTCAGTAGCTGAAGACAGTCTAGGCCAACTTTTAACCACATCTATCTTCTTTGGATCCACCTTAACCCCCTCACTAGACATTGCATGCCCCAATAATGCCACCAAACTTAGCAAAAACCCACACTTGGAGAACTTCGCAAAAACATTCTCTTCCATCAACCTCTATAGTACAATCCTCAAATGTTGTGCATGCTCCTCCTGGCTACGTGAGTAGACCAGGATATCATCAATGAATATTGTGACAAACGAATTAAGGTATGGCTAAAATACATTATTCATCAGATGCATGAATGTTGTTGGTGCGTTGGCCAACACAAAAGACATCACAAGGAACTCATAGTGACCTTAGCAGGTCTTGAATGTAGTCTTTAGAATATCGAAGTCCTGAATCTTCAAATAGTGATACCCAGACCTCAAATCAATCTTATTGAACACCATTGCTCCTAATCTAGAGCAACTGGTAGATATGGAAGTGTTGCTCTAATTGTTGTACGAATTGTAGCTCGACCCCTACTTGTTGGAAACACGTTCTCAATGCAATATACTAAAACGTGTGATCTTTTGTGTAGGTTTTGATGAATGACAAACGAAGCGAAAATTGATAAATGACGAAGTTCAAGAAACAAGCGCACAATTGATATACAACGAGATTCAAGCTCAAGACAAAGTTTTATAAGTTTAATTGAGTCATTCTTATTTGTGATCTTGATCCTACAACTTGATTCGTAACATGGCTTCTCTCATAAAACTATTTTCCAAAATCATGCATATTCAATTTAATGCTAAATGATTTTAAATCATGCATATTTACTTCAGTCAAAATGATTTTTAAACATGCCTCTAAAATCTGGGCTAAGATAATCGATTATGTACTTATGATAATCGATTGTTTTAAGCCAAGACTGCATGACAATCGATTGGGAATAAATGACAATCGATTGTGAGTAAGACAGTGAGCATCAGGTTTTTCAAACCTGCATGACAATCGATTGTGAACAAATGACAATCGATTGTGATGAGGCAGTGTCCATCAAAGTTTTTCAAAACTCAGAATAATCGATTGTGAAGCTAATGACAATCGATTGTGAAGAGACAGTGTCCTTCAGATTTTTCAAAGTCACTAAATAATCAATTGTGAACTTATGACAATCGATTGTGTTGAGGCAGTGACTTCCAGACTTTTTCAAAACTATTAAATAATCGATTGTGAGTATATAACAATCGATTGTCAAGAGACAGTGTCTAAAATGATTTTCAAAAACTGATAAGTAATCGATTGTTGACTTTGTGCAATCGATTGTGAAGCTGACCATTGTCGTAAAGTTTTCAAATACCGTCAGGTAATCGACTATTGATTCTGTATAATCGATTGTTGTGATTAAAATCCGGAAAAGATTTTTTGAACGTTATTGGGTAATCGATTATTGATTTGGTATAATCGATTGTTTTGATTAAAATCCGGAAAAGATTTTTTGAACGTTGCTGAGTAATCGATTGTTGATTCTGGACAATCGATTGTTTGTGGTAAAATCTGGAAAGGATTTTTTGAACGTTGCCAGCAATCAATTATGGATTGTAAGTAATCGATTATCACGCGTAAAATCTGGGATTGAATTTTGATCTGACTGGCAGACAATCGATTGTTGGGGTTTGACAATCGATTGTCAGTGAGTAAAATCATCAACTCTTAATTGGCAATTAGGCAACGGTAATGCCAAGTTTTTCAACTATAAATACAGCTTCATTTCAGTGTTTTAAACACAACAACATACTACAACTGATCATTACATTGCTATAAGCTTGCATACTTTTGTTTATCATTTTATATTCAATTTCATAAAGCTTTTGAGAGCCATATTCTTGTCCAAAGTTGTTGTGATCTAGAGCTTACTTCTTTTACTCATACCTACTCATAAAGGAGTATTTTGTTTGAGTGTTTAGTGTTTTATACACTTGTAAGGGAATTGTGATTCTCTTAAGGAACTTGTGTTTCCTTGGTTGAAGTCTTGGAGTGCTGTATCTCCGAGCAAAGGTGTTAAGCCTTGTGTCCTTACGTTGTAAAGGTTTGTTGAGCACCCGTAAGCTTAACAAGTTAGTGGAAAATCTCGAGAGAGTCTCTCGGGGACTGGACTAGCCACGTGTTGTGGTGAACCAGAATATATCGGTGCGTTCTTTCCTTTTTTGTTTACTTAATGCACTTATTTATTTCCTGCAAATTTTAATTTCCGCAAGTGTACGCTAAATTTTATTATAACGCTATTCACCCCCCCCCCCTCTAGCGTTAAGCGTATTTTCTAACAATTGGTATCAGAGCCCAACTCTCTGAAAACTTAACAGTTTGAGAGAACCATCCATGGCTTCTACTCGTGATTCTTTTGCAGGAATTGATGAAGGACAGTGCTCCACACGACCACCTCTATTCAACGGTACAAATTACACGCACTGGAAAGAGAGGATGAAAATCTTCATTCCATCCAACAGCTTTCTCCTTTGGAAGGTGATAATGAAGGGAAACCAAATTCCAACAAAGAAGGTGGAATACGAATGGGTTCCCAAGTCCGAGGATGAGTATACGCAGATGACATCCGAAAGGTTCAAAATAATGCTAAAGCAATTAATTTATTATATTGTGCTGTTAATGCTGACGATTACAGGAAAATATCGTGTTGCACAACGGCAAAGGAGATGTGAGACAAGCTAGAAGTTACGTACGAAGGTACGGACCAGGTAAGGGAAGCAAAAATTGATTTCCTAACCCATTCCTATGAATTATTTCACATGAAGGAAGGTGAAAAGGTGGACGAAATGTTTGAGCGATTTTCAATAATCGTAAATGACCTACATGCTCTCAAGAAAACATTCACGGATAGAGAGCTCGTGCGAAAAATTCTTAGAAGTCTCACACCGGCATGGAGATCAAAGGCCGATGCAATTGAAGAATCCATTGGCATTTCAAACGTCATCATCGACGCACTAAGAGGTAACCTTAAGACCTATGAATCTACTATTCTTAACCCTTTTGTTGATGATCAAAGGAGGCAAAGAATAGCTTTAAAGGCAAGCACAAGCCAACCGCAAATTGATGAGGAAGGAGACAACGAGTTTGGACTCGTTATCAAAAGATTTCAAAAGTTCATGCGCAAGGAGTATGAAAGCAAGGGCAAAAAGCAAGGCGAACAAATCAAGTGCTATGAATGTGGTGAAACCGGGCACATCAAATCAAATTGCCCAAACATCAAATAGGAGAAGAAACCTTTTAAAAAGCAACGTGCATACATTTCTTGGGGAGGCGACTCCGGAGATGAGTCAAGCGAAGGAGAAGAAGACGAAGCAGCAAATCTTTGCCTTATGGCACAAGAAGACAACAAAGATGAGGTATGTCAAATTTCGTCTAAAAACTTCTTTACTCTTGAAGAAATGTGAACTGCTTTTGATGAATTATATGCTGAGTTTATTAAGGCTTCAAAAACTGTTAAGGGCATAAAAGAAAATGCTTCATTAAAAGAAAAGGATTTTCAAAAACAGCTTTCTTTGAAAGAAAAGGATGTAGAAAAACTGGTTTTAGAAAATGAAAAGCTGAAAGAGGAAAACAAGTTTTTTGGAAAAAGAAGCGCCGATAAGCCCGAAAGTTCTACTAAAAGTTGTTCCTCTTGCTTGCATCTCAAAAATGAGGTAGATAGACTCAAAGGTACCTTAGATAAGTTTAATTCTTCTCACAAGAATTTGAATGAGGTCCTTGTTAATTTGAAATCAACCAAGCATGGCATAGGATTTAAGAATGAGGTTAAAGAAAAGGTTGAAACCAAACCCCAACCACCAAAGGCTCAACCTAGGACTAATAAAACAAATGCTTATCCTAGAAATAGCAATCCTAGAACCAATATGCACGCTAGACAAAATGTTGAACATTTTAGGAGACCTAGAAATGACTTACCACCTAGAAATAGTTACCCTAGAAATGATGCATATTTTAGGCCAAATGTTGAACCTTTGAGAAGACCTAGAAATGGCCTTCAACCGAGAAACAATCACTCTAGAAATGCTGCCCATCCTAGAGCTCATAGTAGGAGAAATAATTCTCATGAAATGCGAAATAGTCATAGTGTTCAAAATAGAGTAAGAAATTTTCATCCGTCTAGTTACTATGAACCTAGAAGGATGCATAACCCAAATGTGACTTGTCATTATTGTAGACATATTGGTCATATTGCTCCTGCATGCTTTACACGTCATAGACATATTACTCAATCGCATCATTATAATATGCCTAACCCCCAAGGACCCAAGATGGCATGGGTACCTAAAGAACATTAATTTGTTTTGTAGGTGTGCTTGAAGGGATCAAGTGTACTGTGGTACCTTGATAGTGGATGCTCCAAGCATATGACGGGAGATGAATCCAAATTCCTTCAATTAGAGCACAAAGAAGGAGGAAGTGTTATCCTCGGTGATAACAATAAAGGAAAGATCATCGGCATAGGCTCGGTCGGTAAGGATGAAAATTCCTCTATTAAGCATATATTACTTGTCAAAGGATTAAAGCATAATCTCTTGAGCATAAGCCAATTGTGTGACAAAGGAAATCTTGCTCTATTCGATTCGGATGAATGCCTAGTATTTAGACGTAGTGATTTCAAAATCATCCTTCGTGGTTTTAGAGTTGATAATATTTATATGGTTGATCTTGCTAATTCCTCACCCGAATATGTTGATTGTCTTATGAGTAAAGAGGATGATACTTGGCTATGGCATCGTAGAGTAGCACATATCAATATGCATCTTTTGAACAAATTGATTTCTCAAAACTTAGTTGTTGGTCTTCCCGATTTAAAATTTGAAAATGACTCTATTTGTGACTCGTGTCAAAAGGGGAAGCAAACAAAAGCATCTTTCAAATCTAAAAACATTGTTCCAACTTCTAGACCATTGCAATTACTTCATATGGACTTATTTGGTCCTTCTCGCATTGAAAGTCTAGGAAGAAATAAATATGCTTTTGTGATTGTTGATGATTACTCGAGATTTACTTGGACTTTATTTCTTGCCAATAAAAGTGATGCTTTTCAAAATTTTAAATATTTTCTCAAGCGTGTTCAAAATGAGAAGGAAACAACCGTCACATCAATTAGAAGTGATCATGGGGGAGAGTTTGATCACAATCTCTTTGCGGACTTTTGTGATGAACTCGGAATCGAGCATACCTTTTCCGCTCCACGTACACCACAACAAAATGGGGTGGTGGAAAGCAAAAATAGGTGTCTCGAAGAGATGGCTAGAACCATGCTCGACGAAGCTAAGATACCCAAATATTTTTGGGCGGATGCCGTGAGTACCGCTTGCTATGTTCTAAATAGAGTAGTAATTCGGCCGATACTCATGAAAACCCCCTATGAACTTTATAAGGGAAGAAAACCAAATATTTCCCATTTTAGAGTTTTTGGTTGCAAATGTTTTGTTCATAACAATGGCAAAGACCAATTGGGTAAATTTGATGCTAAGTCGGATGAAGGTATTTTCATTGGATATTCCTCACGTAGTAAAGCATATAGGGTCTTTAATAAAAGAACCCAAATTGTGGAGGAATCCCCTCATGTTGTATTTTCCGAAAATAATGCTCGCTTGGCGAGAAAGGATTCCGGTTTTGATCTTGCAGGTATCTTAGATAGCTTGAAAGACAAAATACAAGAGGAACCACCCAAGGAAAATAAAGATGAAACTGAGGAACAACCAACGGAAGAAGCGCCACAATTGGAAAAAGAAACAAAAGTGCCAAATGAGTGGAGGACGATCAAAGATCACCCTCTTGAACAGGTAATTGGCAACGTCGGAGGAAAGGTAAGTACCCGAAACTCTCTCAAAAATACCTTAGACCATACTGCTTTTGTTTCTCAAATTGAACCCAAAACCATCTCAGAAGCAATTGGGGATGAATTTTGGACCTTGGCAATGCAAGAGGAGCTTAACCAATTCGAACGCAATGACATTTGGGATTTGGTGCCAAGACCCGAAGGTCATACCATAATTGGTACGAAATGGGTTTTTCGCAATAAACTAGATGAAAATGGTATAATCACTAGAAACAAAGCTAGGCTTGTAGCAAAAGGCTATAATCAAGAAGAAGGTATTGGCTATGAGGAAACATATGCTCCCGTAGCTAGATTAGAAGCTATTCGCTTATTGCTTGCATTTGCCTCTTCTATGAATTTCAATTTATATCAAATGGATGTGAAAAGTGCTTTTCTAAATGGTTTTATTCAAGAAGAAGTTTTTGTTGAAGAACCCCCCGGTTTTGAAAACTTTAAATCTCCCAATCATGTTTTCAAACTCAAAAAGGCTCTTTATGGTTTAAAACAAGCTCCCCGGGCTTGGTATGAAAGATTGAGTAAGTTTCTTTTGGAAAATGATTTCATTAGGGGGAAAGTTGACACAACTCTCTTTGTTAAGCATAAAAACAATGATATTTTGTTAGTTCAAATATATGTAGATGATATTATATTTGGTGCTACTAACAATGTTTTATGCAAGGAATTTTCCGATCTAATGACAAGCGAATTTGAGATGTCTATGATGGGTGAGTTAACATTCTTTTTGGAGTTACAAGTAAAGCAAATGAAAGAAGGTACATTCATTTGTCAAACCAAATATTGCAAAGAATTGCTGAAACGATTTGAGATGAACAATGCAAAAGAAATGACAACTCCCATGAGCACATCCGATCATCTAGACAAAGATGAGAAAGGTAAGGAAGTCGACACCAAAAAGTATCGAGGTATGATTGGATCTCTTCTTTATCTTACTGCTAGTCGTCTGGACATCATGTTTAGCGTGTGCTTATGCGCTCGTTATCAATCGTGTCCGAAGGAGTCTCACCTTACTGCGGTAAAACGGATTTTAAGGTATCTTGTTGGTACTACAAATGTGGGTCTATGGTACCCCAAAGGCTCTTCATGCCAACTTGTTGGCTACTCCGATTCCGATTTTGCTGGATGCAAATTGGACCGCAAGAGCACTAGTGGCACTTGCCATTTCCTCGGTAGCTCTCTCGTTTCTTGGTTTAGCAAGAAACAAGTAAGTGTTGCGTTGTCCACAACCGAGGCTGAATATGTAGCCGCGGGGAGTTGTTGCTCTCAAATCCTATGGATGAAACAACAACTCTTGGACTATGGCCTAAGTCTTGATCATATCCCTATTAGATGTGATAATACTAGTGCCATATGCTTGACGAAGAATCCCGTTCTTCATTCGCGAACGAAACACATTGAAATTAGACATCATTTTATTAGAGATCACGTTCTCAAAGGCGATGTCGAAATTGAATTTGTTGAAACCAAAAACCAATTGGCAGACATCTTTACAAAGCCTTTAGAGAAAGAGTCCTTCTTCCGAATTCGCAGTGAACTCGGGATTCTTGACTCCACGTTGATCTAAGTCATGCATTGCATTTTTTTGTTACATGATTTCTAACTTGAGCGTCGGAGACGTCTAATCCATTTTTGCAGGTATCGCCCTAAAAGTAGGGGGAATTATAAAGCATGACGCGCATGAATCGAATCTTCTTCAGAAAAATCTGTTTCTTTCATCTAATAATCGATTATCTCGTGTCAATAATCGATTGTAATGCTATCTTTTGAGCTATTATACTCTATTTAAATAATCACGCCTTCTTTCCAATAAATAAACAAGGTTTATTTCACCTTTGGCATCTTATTATTATTTTTGCTAATGGCAAAAGAGGGAAGATAACGGGTATGCACTGGTATGCACTCTCAGTATTTATAAGCTTAAATTGAGGGGGAATTCTCATATTGAGGGGGAACAAATTGCATACTTGTTACATGTATATACTTGTCTTGAATCGTCAATACAAATTGCTTGTCTTGCATATCCCGCTTAATGTTTGCCATTATCAAAAAGGGGGAAATTGTTGGAAACACGTTCTCAATGCAATATACTAAAACGTGTGTTCTTTTGTGTAGGTTTTTATGAATGACAAACGAAGCGAAAATTGATAAATGACGAATTTCAAGAAACAAGCGCACAATTGATATACAACGAGATTCAAGCTCAAGACAAAGTTTTATAAGTTTAATTGAGTCATTCTTATTTGTGATCTTGATCCTACAACTTGACTCGTAACATGGCTTCTCTCATAAAACTATTTTCCAAAATCATGCATATTCAATTTAATGCTAAATGATTTTAAATCATGCATATTTACTTCAGTCAAAATAATTTTTAAACATGCCTCTAAAATCTGGGCTAAGATAATCGATTATGTACTTATGATAATCGATTGTTTTAAGCCAAGACTTCATGACAATCGATTGTGAACAAATGACAATCGATTGTGAGTAAGACAGTGAGCATCAGGTTTTTCAAACCTGCATGACAATCGATTGTGAACAAATGACAATCAATTGTGATGAGGCAGTGTCCATCAAAGTTTTTCAAAACTCAGAATAATCGATTGTGAAGCTAATGACAATCGATTGTGAAGAGACAGTGTCCTTCAGATTTTTCAAAGTCACAAAATAATCGATTGTGAACTTATGACAATCGATTGTGTTAAGGCAGTGACTTCCAGACTTTTTCAAAACTATTAAATAATCGATTGTGAGTATATAACAATCGATTGTCAAGAGACAGTGTCTAAAATGATTTTCAAAAACTGATAAGTAATCGATTGTTGACTTTGTGCAATCGATTGTGAAGCTGACCGTTGTCGTAAAGTTTTCAAATACCGTCAGGTAATCGATTATTGATTCTGTATAATCGATTGTTGTGATTAAAATCCGGAAAAGATTTTTTGAACGTTATTGGGTAATCGATTATTGATTTGGTATAATCGATTGTTTTGATTAAAATCCGGAAAAGATTTTTTGAACGTTGCTGAGTAATCGATTGTTGATTCTGGACAATCGATTGTTTGTGGTAAAATCTGGAAAGGATTTTTTGAACGTTGTCAGCAATCGATTATGGATTGTAAGTAATCGATTATCAAGCGTAAAATCTGGGATTGAATTTTGATCTGACTGGCAGACAATCGATTGTTGGGGTTTGACAATCGATTGTCAGTGAGTAAAATCATCAACTCTTAATTGGCAATTAGGCAACGGTAATGCCAAGTTTTTCAACTATAAATACAGCTTCATTTCAGTGTTTTAAACACAACAACATACTACAACTGATCATTACATTGCTATAAGCTTGCATACTTTTGTTTTTCATTTTATATTCAATTTCATAAAGCTTTTGAGAGCCATATTCTTGTCCAAAGTTGTTGTGATCTAGAGCTTACTTCTTTTACTCATACCTACTCATAAAGGAGTATTTTGTTTGAGTGTTTAGTGTTTTATACACTTGTAAGGGAATTGTGATTCTCTTAAGGAACTTGTATTTCCTTGGTTGAAGTCTTGGAGTGTTGTATCTCCGAGCAAAGGTGTTAAGGCTTGTGTCCTTACGTTGTAAAGGTTTGTTGAGCACCCGTAAGCGTAACAAGTTAGTGGAAAATCTCGAGAGAATCTCTCGGGGACTGGACTAGCCACGTGTTGTGGTGAACCAGAATATATCGGTGCGTTCTTTCCTTTTTTGTTTACTTAACGCACTTATTTATTTCCTGCAAATTTTATTTTCCGCAAGTTTACGCTAAATTTTATTATAACGCTATTCACCCCTCCTCCAGCGTTAAGCGTATTTTCTAACACTGCTGTGGCTCCAGCCTCTCGTGGCCCTAGCTGGTGGTACTAGTGGACATATGCCCGATCTAGTAGCACATGTCCTCATCATCTATGAGAGAATAGAATAATAAAATTTTAGCTCCCAAAATCAACAAATTCGTACTACGAGAATGCAAGAAACTGAAGTTTTACTACTGATTTGCAAGACTCTACTAAGCCTGCTTATGACACGTGAGGCCTATCTACCCTAGACTCATATACCAACTTGTCACAACCCAAAATCCCAAGTGTCATGATGGCGCCTATCATGATACTAGGCAAGCCGACAACTCACATTTACCAACATCTTGAAATTTAATATATACAAAAATAAGCTTTATCAAGTAAAGGTCTAATAAAACTAGATGAAAACATCACAGCTCAATGCAGAATTTCCCAAAACTCGGAGGCCTTTAAGTACATGAGAATCTATACAAATATATAGTCTAATACACTATCTAAAAAAGATGACTGAATAAGTAAAACTAAAGGATATGGGAGAAGAGTAAAAGTATGTGGACGCCAAGGCAGCTGCCTTGATAATCTTCAAGCGGCTGAAACTCTGAGATCAACAACCAACATGCCCTGAAGCACCTGGATCTGCATACAAGGTGTAGAGTGTTGCATGAGTACAACCAACTCAATACGTAACAATTCCAACCATTGGACTGAAAGCAGTGACAAATCCAAACAATATGGTCCAAATACATAATGAAATAGTACTGAAATTTACAAAACATATGACAGCAATATCTCAAAGAAACTCATAACTTGCAGCTACCAACACAAGAATATAGACATGCTTCCAAGTTTAGGAATTAAACTCAGAATAGACAAAATATGTCTAAGTCTGAATTATATGAGGATTATAACATTTCTACATTTACAAGCCAATATGCCTAACTTATGTGATGCAAGACAACAAAAGCCTTGCGTACTCACACTCTTCGAGTACTCAACCTGACTGTTCCAAGTCTCACTCATCCCACTCAATCACTAAGCACTGAACAATGACGATCCAGCCCGAATACAATATCATGAACCAATAGCAAATGCGCTTACTGTAGGTCTACAGACTCCGGAGGGGAAGATCCGGCACAAGCACTATAATAATCAAATCTTGTCATGAACCAATAAAGCATATTGCAGCATGCAACCCAATCCTATAAATATCACTCAACAACAGGCCCTCGGCGTCACTCAATCATCAGTCTCTCCAGTGTCTCAAGCTAACAACACTCATACTAAGTAGCACAAATTAATGATACGTGATGTGACAATGAATGACAATAGAGACTCAGATATGATATGCAATAATGAATGCGACTGAGTACATGACTGAAATTAAGCAAATAACTCAACATCAAAGAACAACCATCGTGGATCCTAATTGTACCAGCACATAGTCTAAACATGATTTCTACCATAAGCCACAGCTCAAGTGCTCTATCACATATAGTACAATAATAATTTTCAGCAATGATATCAACACAATTCCATGGAATCGACTAAATTAAAATTTCTACAGTACATTCCCACACGCACATCACATAAAATGTGAATAACCTCAACATCAATCACATAGCACGTAATTTCAGGGGTTTATACCCTCAGAACTAAGTTTAGAAGTGTTACTTACCTCAAACCGTGCAAGCTCTAATCCAACAAGCTCTTTCCTCGCGAAACGGCCTTAGAATGACTCGAAACTAGACACAAAAAATTCGATACGATCCACTCAAGCTATAGGAATCAATTCAATATAGAAATGCTATGTTCTAAATGAAAAGTCAACCCTCGGGCCCATGTCTCTGAATTCAAAGTTACAAAATACAATCACACATTAAACCACAAGTCCAATCATACCAAAATTACTGAAATCCGAGTCCAAAATCCTTCTCAAATCCCAACAATTCACACTAAGAAGTTTTCTCCATTTTTCCCAAATCATTCAACCCAAATAAGTAATTAAATGATGAAATCAAAGATATATTCGTGTGATTTAACCAAAACAAAGTAAGAATCACTTACCTCAATCGCTCCCTTTAAAATCCCTCCAAGAATCGCCTTAAATTGAGCTCCCAAAATCAAAGTGTGAAATAAACTCAAACCCTGTTTTATAGATTTAATGTTCAGCTCAGAAGTCCTTAATCACGATGGCAGAAAAATGCCTCGTGATCGCGAAGCACAATCTAAGTTGCCCAAAAATTAACCTACGTGAACGCAACAATCTCCACGTGAACATGCAGCACTGCTTCATTAGATCTACTCAATCGCGTGCCTCTTTTCGCGATCGCTAAGCACAAAATGCGTGAACTGACCTCCTGCCTTATTTCCTCTTTACGAACATGGCTTAGCCCACGCGTTCACTATTCAACTCAATACTAACCTACCAAATAGCAATCTTCAACTGGAAAATACGTAGAGTAAAAATGTCAGGTGGCCAAAAAAGCCTTCACGATTGCATACACGCTCGCATAGAAAGAAACCAATCCTGTACACTAGAAAAACATCAACAATCTTCCAAGTCCTATTTCACTTTGTTAACCATCCGAAATTCACCTGAAGCCCCCGGGAGCCCAACCAAACATACCAACAGGTCCTAATACATCATACAAAGTTAGTCGAGGACTCTAATAACATAAAACAACATCAAAAACATGAATCACACCCCAATTCAAGCCCAATGAAACTTATGAACTCCTAACTTCTCCATTCGATGCTGAAACATATCAAATCAAGTCCGATTGGCCTCAAATTTTGCACATAAGTCAAAATTCACACCACAAACCTATTCTAACTTCCAGAACTAAAATCAGATCCCAATAACCCAAAGTCAACTCTCGGTCAAGCTTCTCAATTTTCAAAACTTCTAAGTGTCCAACTTTTGCCTTTTCAAGCCTAAATCAACTGCGGACCTCCAAGTCACTATCCGACATACTCTTAAGTCCAAAACCACACATCAGATCTATTGGAATTGTTAAAACTCAATTCCAAAGCCATTTACACATAAGTCATTATCCGGTCAACATTTTCAACTTATGCTTCCAACCTTAAGACTGTGTCTCAACTCATTCTGAATCATCCCTGAAAGCAACCTAACTACCCCTGCAAGTGACATTTTGATAATTGAGCATAAAACAAGTAGTGAATGGGGGAACATGGCTACCAACGCCAAAACCAAAAAGTCGGGTCTGTAAGGCCCCATTAAATTCTTCTTAAAAACCGGAATTTTGTGGTGCCAAGTTAGGACTATGTGCTGAATATAGTCAGGAGTTTGGACTTTTTGGATTGATTATTACTCTACAGATTTAATGGAAAGTGTTTTCAGAAGTGAGCCTTTTTGCAGCCCAATATGCGGTCGCATAATCACTCTGCGAGGCGCATAATGGCTGTAGAGTGAACCAGTCTTTTTGGCCATCTTTCATGTCAGTTTCATGGACAATTATGCGACCACATAACTATTTTTCGGGACATACTTTGCACATAATTGTTCTTAAATTTTGTGAAGGGAGGTTGTACGGCACATTATACGATCGCAGAACAGGTTTGCGGACCGCATAATGGTCGCAAACCGAAGCTGAGAATTTAATGTCTGAGGTCCACTTTTCACGGTCATTTCGAAGACCGCATATCCATTATGTGGTAACATATACGACTGTAGAATCTGACCGGAACTTTATTTTTGGGGTTTCACAACCCGGACCTATTCCGTTAAAAATGCATGATAAACACCATTTGAGCTATTTTTTTTATAGTTCTAGAGTAAGGGAGAGAGTTCGTAGAGAGAGAAAATAACCTTCACAGTATATCCATCAATTCTGGCTAAATCGTTGAAGATTATCCAGAAAGTTCTCATATCACTGGTAAGAATCTATGCCCTAACTCTTAGTTTAAAAAATTTAGTAAAAAAGGGTAATTAGAAAGAAAAAGTTGGCAATTCTGGCACATCTTAAAGCTTTAAGAGGCTCAACTAAGGTATGTATGCCCCCTTCAACTTAGAATCGAACCCCTGGTATTCATGTGATTAGTGCAAGTCCCTATTGATCATACTAGAATTGAGTGACCTAATGTATTGTATTGAATGATTCATGTTCAATATTCGCTCTAAATGTTTATCATGTCATCATGCCATTTGAGAATATGTTTAAAAGTGTGGAATATGTGTTGAAAAAGGTTAATAATTCATGTCAAGGATGAGATAAAGGTTGGTGTGCTAATTTGTATGAAAGCCTCTATGTGCTTAGGATTTTCCAAGCTTTTCCCTTATGTGTGCAAATGCCTTGCAAGATAAGCCTTATTGATGTTATTGATAATGTTATTTGAATATACAAAAAGGGAAACTTGGATTGTAAAATATGGCCAAGTGTCAAGAAGTACTTAATAAAAAAGGCCACTCATGCCAATGTATTGAAAGATGGGAAATAAATGTGATGTGAGACTAATGATTGAAAGGACGAGTCTCAAATGAGATTGCCTAGCAAATCGGGTCGTGATTGGATGCCATGCCGCACAAATGGTGGTTCTTGTGATGGAAGTGATGATTGAAATGTTGGATATGGTTGATGTCTCAAATGATATGATCTATCCGATCGATCGAGATCGAACTCCGTGAAAGAACATTGTGGTATTGTGGATTGTGGCACATGGCACTAAGATTACCAACCTAATAAGATGGAAATGGAGCCGAGAACTTATAAGATCCTTACTAGATTTTTTAGTATTTATTTGATGCTCTTATTGTACAACATGACTGCTTCTTCTTTGTTTCATTGTTCATTCCATTAATTTTGGTGTTTAGCTTTACATACTAGTACTATTCGATGGTACTAACGCCCCTTTATCGAGGTCTCTACATCTTCAAATGCATGTAGGTGATTCCATAGTAGATAGTATTGATCGCATCTAGTGGTGAATCATTCTCATCTTCACAGTAGACTTGGTGAGCCCCATTTCATCCCGAGGTCATGTAGTGCATCTTTTGTTTATTTGTTTACTACATTTTGAGGTATAGCCAGGGCCAGGTTGCCGGCACTACCATTATTGTCTTTTGTATCTTTATAGGTTCCGTAGACATTTTTATGAATTGTGTGTGGGTGTTAGAAAGGTCAGGTGGATTATGACATGTTTTGGACTCTTGTTCCACTATATTATTAGGTGTTTAAATTTTGGAAACTTAAAACTTATGTAGTAATACTGAAATTAATTAGTAATGTTTTAAGTATTTGATCTTTATACTATTTGAACTAATGGAAATGCGCATTCTCTTGATCATAAGAGGGTTGCCTAGAAAGTGTCTAACAGGCTTGCTTGACCACGTCTACTCGGTTGAGCGCCGGTCGCGCTCTCCGAGGTTGGGCCGTGAATAACTTGGTATCAAATCCTAATTTATTAAAGTGTCCTAGGATGTCTCGGAACCTTATATGGTACAGCCCTTCTTATAGGTGTGTTGTCGACCACATCAATAATTAGGGGGCTACTTGAACATTTAGGAATAATACCCTTCTTTATTGATTTATCCCGTGCGACAAAACCGAATGTGAGGATGTTCTCCTCTAACTCGTGCATTATTTTAACATTAAATTAATGGAACGTAAGAAGAAAGAAAGAATTGGCCAAGAAGCCAATGCCACCCCAGGAGTGGCTGTTGATTCTCTACTTGTGGGGGTAAGGATAATCTCCTGATTTTTACACTACTTGATTCCTCTACACCGGAATAGACTGCACCAACTCCTAAATCTACTGAGGGTGAAACAATCCCTCCCACCGATATTTTTGTTCCCTCCCCCCCTGCCCCAGCCTCTGGTTCTGGTATTACTAATAGGGATCTTAGGGGAGCTATCCAAATGCTGATAGAGTTAGTGGCTTCTCAAGGAAAAAGTTCGATTGTTGCACCCACATCTTCTGGTCACAGGGGATTCTACGGGTTCTAGGGTAAACATGTTTCTCTAGTTAGATCCTCCAGTGTTCATCATACTGATCCCAAGATGGACACTAAGAATTACATTGATGAGATGCATAAGACTCTCCGCGTTAGGTGCACTACTAATATGGAGGGAATGGAGTTGTTCACCTATCACCTGAAAGGGGTGGCATATTTATGGCTCGAGATATGAGAGGATTCCCGTGATGAGGAGAGCCCTCCGACGTGGTGGAGAGAGTTTGTAGATGCTTTCATCGACAATTTTTTGCTGGCCGAGACTAAGACAGGCCGTACTAGAGAGTTTGAGAACCTTAAACAGGGTATTAGGATTGTGGTGGAGTATCACATGGAGTTCTCACACTTGTCAAAATATGCCATTCACATGATGCCCACCATGAAGGCCCGGGTACGCCGATATGTGCAGGTTTTTAGCCATTTGGTTATCAATGAGGCTTCCACAACTACCTTAAATTCTTATATGAACTATGGAAAGATGGTGGCATTTGCTCAACCTATAGAGAACCACAAGTTAAAGAACACGATGGAGAGAGAGGGTAGCAGCAAGGCCCAATCCGTGGGCCATCCTAAAGATTCATTTGGTGGGTGAAGGTCAGTCTTTAGGAGAGGATCGTTACGACCATCTCAGTCCTATGCATAGTCTATACCTAGTGCACCACCAATAGGGTCTAGTTAGTACCAAGCTAGTCACTTCAGGCCTAATGAGGGCACCGAGGGACCTCACCAACAAGGCCGATCAGGAGGGAGATTCCTACAACATCGGAGGCCCCCATGCCCCAATTATGGAAAGATGCATTTGGGGATCTGCTACATGGACCTGCCAGTATATTATGGTTTTGGGATGAGAGGCCATAATCAAAGGGAGTGTCAATTATCCCGCTAGGGTGCGGGCAAGGGATCAACACAACCATCAAGTTCTGTAGCTGCTACATCTTCACCACCCCCTTCACCTTAAGGCACTCCATCTCCAGTAAGGTGTGGTGCAACTAGGAGAGGTGGTCAGGATGCCATGGCCGATATTATTGAATTAGGGATGGTCAATCTTTATGTAATTATTGGGATGGATTAGCTATATTCATGTTTCACCAAGCTTGATTGTAGAACTATAAGGCTTCAATTACCAAATGAACGAGTTGTTGAATAGAAGGAGGATAATGTGGTGCCAAAAGGTAGGTTTATTTCTTGCCTTAAGGCCACGAAAATGATTAACAAGGGGTGTATCTATCATTTGGTCCGGGTCATGGACACCGGTGCTGAGGCACCTATGCTTGAATCTGTGCTAGTTGTGAATGAATTCCCAAATGTCTTCTGGATGAGCTCCCCAGGGTTCCACCAGATAGGGAGATTGATTTTGGGATAGATGTGATGCCAGGAACGCAAACTATATCTATTCCACCTTATAGAATGGTTCCGAAAGAATTGAAGGAGCTGAAAGAACAATTCAAGGATTTGTTAGAGAAGGGCTTCATCCGACTGAGTGTGTCACCTTGGGGAGCAATGGTTCTCTTTGTAAGAAAGAAAGATGGATCGCTACGGATGTGTATTGATTACCGGTAAGTCAACAAAGTCACAGTAAAAAATACATGCCCATTGCCAAGGATAGATGATTTATTTGATCATTTACAAGGTGATAAGTTCTTCTCCAAAATTGATTTACGGTTCGGGTATCACCAATTGAAGATAAGGGAGGAGGATATTCCGAAAACAGCTTTTAGAACCCGGTATGGGCATTTTGAGTTTCTGGTAATATCTTTTAGGATAAAAAAATTCTCGGCACCTTTCATTGACCTTATGGATCAAGTTTTCAAGCCTTTTCTTGAATTCTTTGTCATAGTTTTCATTGATGATATTCTTGTATATTCACAAAGTCGAGAGGACAACACCGGTCTTCTCAGGGTAGTTCTGCAGACTCTTCATCAGCACCAATTGTATGTGGAGTTCTTGAAAAGTGAACATTGTCTTGAATCTATCGCATTCTTGGGTCATGACGTTGATAGTAACTATTTCCACAATTTCAATCATCCCTTATGTGTGCAGGTATTTTGGAGAAACAAATGTTGCTAAAAAAAAAAAGATAGAAGTAGCATTGATGCTGGATAGGTTCCCCCCCCCCCCCATATAGTTTTGGCTTAGAGGTCAGAAATCCGCGGCCCAGTGGGAGTAGTGACTAGCATTATAGGTCGTTGGGCGGCCAGAAGGTTTCCACGAGTAAGTAAGTTTGGGGGAGCGAAGGTGGTTCTCCATGCAACCGGACACGTAGCTTAACGAATCAGTTGCGATACGAAAAGGAATACGTGCAACGAAAGATAGGGTCGAGTCTAATACATCAATCGTAACCTTACATGATAGGCCTTATTGTTGTTGTTGATAATGTTATTTCAATATATATAAAGGGAAACTTAGATTGTAAATTATGGCCAAGTTCCAAGAACGACTTAATAATTGAGTCCACTCATGCCTTTGTATTGAAAGATGGGAAATAAATGTGAAGTGAGATGAAGTATTGAAAGGACAATGTCTCAAATGACATGGCCTAGCCAATCGGGCCGTGATCGGGTGCCATGCCGCATACATGGTGGTAACTGTGCTGGAAGTGATGATTCAAATTATGGATATGGTTGATGTCTCAAATGAGATAACCTAGCTGATCGGGTTGAGATCAGACTCCGTGTAAGTACACGGTGGCTTTGTGGTTTTGGGCACATGGCACTAAGATTACCTAATTAATAAGATGGAAATGGAACCGAGAACTTATGTGATCCTCACTTGATGTTTTTGTATTTTTTTGAAGCTCTTATTGTACATCATGGCTGCTTCTTCTTTGTTTCATTGTTCATTCCATTAAGTTTGCTGATTAGCTTTACATACTAGTGCTATTCGATAAAACTAATGTCCCTTTTATTGTGGGCGCTACATCTTCAAATGCATGTAGGTCCACTCGGTTGATTGCCGGTCGCGCTCTCCGAGGTTGGGGCGTGACAAACTTGGTATCAAATCCTAATTTATTAATGTGTCCTAGGAATTCTCGAAACCTTATCTGGTCGAGCCCTTCTTATTGGTGTGTTGTCAACCACATCTATAATTAGGGGGCTACTTGGACATTTAGGAATAATACCCTTCTTTCTTGATCCATATTGTGCCACAAAACCAAATGTGAGGTTTTTCCCCTCTTACTCGAGCATTGTATTAACATTCAATAAATGGCACATAAGAAGAAAGAAATAATTTGTCAAGATGCCAATGCCATCCCAGGAGTGGTTGTTGATTCAGTACTGGATGGTGCGGGTAAAGATAATCTCCCGACTATTACACTGCCTGATTCTTCTACCTGAATAGACTGCACCAGCGCCTATATCTACTAAGGGTGAAACGATCTCTTCTACCGATATTCCTGTTCCACCCCAGGCCTAGCCTCCAATTCTGGTATTTATAATAGGGACCTTAGGGGAGTTAACCAAATGCTGACATAGTTAATGGCTTATCAGGGCCAAAGGTCAAATGTTGCACCCACATCTTCTAGTCACCAAGGGGATTCTACAATTTTTACGGTGAACGGGTTTCTCCAGTTAGATCCTCCAGTGTTTAAGGTACTAATCCCAAGGAGGACCCTCATAATTTCATTAATGAGACTCTCCGGGTTATGCAAGCTACTGAGATGGAGGGAGTGGAGGTGGTTGCCTATCGCCTGAACTGGGTGGCATATTCATGGTTCGAGATATGGGAGGATTCCCCTGATGAGGGTATCCTCCGACGAGGTGGAGTGAGTTTGCGAATGCTTTCATAGACTATTTCTTGCCTTCCGAGACTAAGGCTGCCCGTGCTGCAGAGTTTGAGCACTTAAGCAATGTAGTAGGATTGTGTAGGAGTATCAACTTGTGTTCGCGCGCCTGTCAAAATATGCCATTCACATAATGCCAACCACGGAGGCCCGAGTATGCAGATTTTTGCAGGGCCTTAACCATTTGGTAATCAATGAGGCTGCCAGAACTACCTTAAATTCTTATATGAACTATGGAGAGATGGTGGTATTTGCTCAAGCTACATATACCCGCAAGTTGAAGAACAGTATGGAGAGAGAGGGTAGCAGCAAGGGCCGATCCGGAGGCCATCCTAGAGATTCATTTGGTTGGGGAAGGTCAATCTTTAGGGGAGGATCATCAGAACCATCTCAGTCATATGTACAGAGTATACCCAGTGCACCACTAGCAGGGGCTAGTTAGCATCAAGGTAGTCATTTTAGGCCTAAACAAGACAGCAGGGGACCTCACCGATGGGGTCGATCAGGAGGGAGATTCAAGCAGCAACGGAAGCCCCCATGCCCCAAGTATGGGAAGATTAATTTGGGGATCTATTATATGGACCTGCCAGTATATTATGGGTGCGGTATGATAGACCATATTCAGAGGGAGTGTTGTTTTATCTCACTAGTGTATGAGCAGGGGCCCAGTACAGCTATCCATTTCTGTAGCTCCTACATCTTCAGCACCCCTCCAACTCAAAGAACTCTAGCTCCATCAAGGCTCGGTGCAGCTATGAGAGGTGCGCAGAGTTCTGGAGGACCCAACCGTTTCTATGCTATGAGTGAGCGTTAGAGTGTAGAGGCTTCTCCAGATGTTGTCACAAGTATACTGACTTTCCAATATTCTTATGTGTATGCCCTTATTGATCCTAATTACACATTGTCCTACGTCACTCCATATGTTGCTATGGAATTCGGGATAGAACCGGAACAGCTTCATGAGTAGTTCTCTATATCTACTCTGGTTGGTAATTCTATTATGGCTGCATGGATTTATAGAGATTGTGTTGTTAAGGTACCTGGTCGGGATACCATGGCCGATCTCATTGAATTGGGGATGGTTGATTTTTATGTAATTGTTGGGATGGATTAGCTTTATTCATGTTTCACCAAGCCCTATTGTTGAACTAAACCTATGAGGCTTGAATTTCCAAATGAACTAGTTCTTGAATGGAAGGGGATAATGTTGTGCCAAAAGGTAGGTTTATTTCTTACCTTAAGGCCTCAAAGATGATTAACAATAGGTGTATCTATCATTTGGTCTGGCTCATGAACACTGGTGATGAGGCACCTCTACTTGAGTCTGTGCTAGTTGCAAATGAATTCCCAAATGTCTTCCGGATAAGCGACCCATGATTCCACCAGACAGGGAGATTGATTTTGGGATCAATGTAATGTCAGGCACGCAGCCTATATCTTTTCCATCTTATATAATGGCTCCGACAAAATAGAAGTAGCTAAAAGAACACTTGAAGGCTTTGTTAGAGAAGGGATTCATCTGACCGAGTGTGTCGCCTTGGGGCGCAATGGTTCTCTTTGTAAGAAAGTAAGATGGATCGCTATGGATGTTTATTGACTACCTGTAACTCAACATAGTAACAATATAAAATAAGTACCTATTGCCAAAGAGAGATGATTGATTTGATAAATTACAAGGTGCTAAGTTCTTCTCCAAAATCGATTTACGGTCTGTGTATCACCAATTGAAGATAATGGAGCATGATATTTCAAAAACAACTTTCAGAACCCAATATGGGCATTTTGAGTTTCTAGTAATGTCTTTTGGGATAACAAATTCCCCAAGAGATTTCATAGACCTTATCGAGTATTCAAGCCTTTTCTTGAATCCTTTGTAATACTTTCATTGATGATATGTTTGTATATTCACAAAGCTGAGAGGGCCATACAGGTCGTCTCAAAGAAGTTCTACTGACTCTTCATCAAATCCTCACAATATTGCAGTAAAGAATTGGCCTACACCTACAACTCCAACAGAGATTTGCGGCTTCTTGGGCTTAGCTGGGTACTACAGGAAGTTTGTGGAGGGGTTCTCTACACTTGCCTCTCCGTTGATTAAATTGACGAAGAACGCGGTTAAGTTCCAATGGTTTGATGCTTGTGAAAGGAGCTTGAGGAGTTGACTATGGCGCCGGTGTTGCCTCTACCATAGGTTACAAATGATTTCGTGGTATATTGTGACGCTTCAAGGATCAAGCTTTGAAGTGTGTTGATGCAACATGTCAAGGTTATAGCTTATGCTTCTAGACAACTCAAGAAACATGAAAAGAACTATTTAATACATGACTTAGAGGTTGCGGCGATGGTTTTTGCATTGAAGATTTGGTGTACTTACTTGAATGGGGTCCATGTGGATATATTTACGGACAACAAAAGACTTCAATATATTTTTCAAATAGAAAGAATTTAATTTGAGGCATAGAAGATGACTTGAGTTTCTTAAAGAATACCACATTGATATTTTATGTCATCGAGAGAAGGTTATCGTTGTGCCAGATGCTCTTAGCTGGAAATCTATGGGAAGTTCCGCTCACTTGGAGGCATATCAAAGGCCGTTGGCCAGGGAAGTTCACCAGTTGGTTGGTTTAGGAGTTCGTCTTGCGGGCTCTAATATTATATATTACGATTTATGTTACGTCTTGCAGTATTAAGTTACGACGGTGTTGTACCCAACAGTATTTTACGTTAAATTTGTCGTAAGGTAGTCCAAGGAAAAGATTATTTGGGGATTATAAGGATTATGCTATTTCACAAGTGATTAATAAATTCACAAAGGTGAAGAGGGACAGCAAGTCAGAGAAAATGAATTTTGTCAAAATTGGCATTTGGGGTAAATATGACCCGAGCTAGAATACTCGGTATTTATGGATTAGTATTATACAAAGTACTATATGTCCATGATAATAAGGTGCACAAAGTATGTTAAAAGTGAGTAATATTTAATTAAATTGAGACCATTTTTAAATTATACGGCTAAATAATTAATTACCGAATAACAAAAAATTACCCGATTAATTAATAAATGAGTAAATTTTGGATAAGGTTAGCACCCAAAAAACGTGGCAGCAATAAAGCTTACCAACATATGATAAGTAGTCATATATGCTATCAACGTGTAAAACACTTAAAGTTACAAAAGTTTCGTAGCTTTTAACCAGATTATTTGCTTTATAATAGTTTTTCATTTTTTGATAAGAGAATATAAAGTGAATTGTGATTCACATATAGTCAAGAACAGACGCTAATGAGAATTCTGCAAATAATTCCTACGAAATTGGCTTCTAACAAAATTTTGCAAGCAATTCCAACGAGAGAATTGTGACAACCGTAGCTAACATAAATTTTTACGGTGTTGAAGGAGTACGGTGTAATACTTTTCAAGAATATTATATGTATTTTTTTTACTTCAGATATATTAAGGCTATCCCTTTTTTCTTTTGGCATGATTCTTACGATACGAACGAAACGTGCAAATGCACAAATTTCATATATGGCTCTATTCATAGAAGTATTAGAAGTACATATGTTCTTGAATTTCCATATGTATTATTATTCCATCGTATGTTCATGGGTCTCTGAAAATGCGTAAAATGATGTTATGATATTAATCAAAGATATAATGCTCTTATGACAAATCGAGAGATTTTTTTTATTGTATTACATATGCATTTCATGCATTTATACATGTACATTGACCCATGACTCAGACGGCATTATATATATATATATATATATATATATATATATATATATATATATATATATATATATATATATATATATATATATATATATATATATATATATATATACGTACGTATGTATGTATGTATATATATACGTACGTATGTATATGTATGTATATATGTATATGCGATATGGGAAAAGGTTACGGCATTTTGTACACACCACCACCTGATCAGCTAGTATATGATGATGATGTTGCCAACAATGGCTGAAGTATGATTCAAACGAGGTTATATACGCATGGACGAGTATGTATTCAAATGGCGTTATATACGCATATATATACACATATATACATATATACATACATATATATATACACACATACATATATATATACATACAAATATATATATATATATATATATATATATATATATATATATATGTTTGTATGTATATATATATGTTTGTATGTATATATATATGTTTGTATGTATGTATTCAAATGGTGTAACATACGCGTATATATGTAAGTATATATATGTATATGGGATATGGAAAAGGTTATAGCGTTATATACGCACCACCGCTTGATCAACTGGTATACAATGATGATTTTGCCCACAATGGCCTATATGATATGATGGGATGTCCTCAGAGGTTATGATTTTATGAAATATGTACCGATGCACGACATAACATTCATAGGCATATGCATGATGCTAAAGGTAATTTGTGATTTACAAAGTTATTCAGACTTACAAGTTGAGTCATGTACTCTATATTTCTTTAATGTCTTGTATGTATCTATTTTTGTGCCTTACATACTCGGTACATTATTCGTAGTGACGTCCTTTTTTCCTGGGGACGCGGCGTTTCATGCCCGTAGGTCCTGATAGACAGGTCGAGAGCCCTCCAAGTAGGCCATCAGCCTAGCGGAAGAAGTTGGTGCGCTTTATTTGCTTCGGAGTTGCGTATTTGTTTAGTAAGATTTAAACGTCTATTGTTTGGTTTGGCGGGACTCTGTCCAGACCTTTGTGACGCTTATGTACTCTTTGAGGCTTGTAGATATATGTCTTGCACGTGAAAGATTTTATGACCTTGCTAGCCGATGTCTTGAGTTTATGAATAATTATGTTAGCCTATTAGATTCGTATGTCATGTGTATATGATAATGTAATAATAAATATACGTTACTTAGGCACTCGATTGAGTAAGGTACCGGGTGCCCATCGCGGCCCATCGACTTGGATCGTGACAAAAGTAGTATTAGAGCAGTTTTGTCCTGGGGAATCTACAAGATATGTTTAGTAGACTCTTGTTGACAGGTGTGTCGTGCACCACAGCTATAAGCAGGAGGCCACGGGGCCTTTAACAGTTGTCACTATTTCTTCTTACTGTAGATCATGTGGTATAGCTCAGTCATAGGAATTCAAATTTTTAAACCCTATTCGTAATGAGATGATACCCATATCTGGAAAGAAGGTTGGATAGAGAGATTGTTGCGGAAAAGTTGAGTCGCGGGAATTGGATTTTTGTATGATGCCTACGATAAGTAAATCTTTAGTAGATCATGGGTGTACTGAAAAGTGTAATCTTCTTGATAAGATGTCTTAAGGGAAGAATGCCTATCCATTTTTATGGCGATGGACAATAAGAGGTTAAGAAGATATGTACAAGTTTCAACAAGTAAAAGAAGCAAGGTAAAAAAGGGTATGAGGTACCCAGTTAATAAAGATTAACAGAGTTTATATTTGAGGCAGATGAACATAAGCTTTTGAGTTATATTCAATAGTAAAAGAGATATATACACAATTGGCCACACCCCTTCCAGATATGCCCTATTGGGTCAATAAAAGTTGCATAAGAAGATATGACGGATTAATTGTTTTCGTCAGTTAACATTTTCGAAGAATATTGCAGATATGCTAATAGATCTCCTTATGAGATACCAGATGGTGTACTCTGAAATAGTGCAGCTAGATATGAGTACTACAAAGACATACACTATAAGCCTTGAAGGGATAAGCATAACCTTAGTATGGCTCGTGTCCCTAGTAAATTAAGATCGTTAAGCAATTTCAACAACCACTGGATGGAGCAAAGGAAAGCTAAAAGCGAAAGAATGTCGTATTGAAATTTTCACAAGAAAATGGATATGCAGAAATATTAGCAGAATAATGAGAAGAAAGATAAGGAAGTATTATGAATAAGGTGTCATACATGAATAAAAATGGTAGAGTGTTATATAACCTATAGTCAAATGAAGGAAAAAACGAAAGGCGATGGGCCTTAAGACAATAAACAGTCAAATGAAGGAAGAGAGGAAAGGTGATGGGCCTTAAGACACCAAAAGAGTATGTGCCATAAGGTTATATCCTCATTTCAAGAAATAAGTTTGTGACTCCAACGCGATTACCAAGAGGAAAAGTTAGACCCTAGAGTAATAGAAATCAGTATGGACTGGTGGAAAAAGATAAACTAAACATGAATTAGAGACTGAGTGATTTGATGGTAGTCGCCAACATAAGAAATTCAGATTTTGTTCCGCTAATAATAAAATGGACGATAGAAGAAGAATTGAGCCCAAGTCATAGAAAAAGGACTGAATTATTTGAAAATTGTATCATGAATATTCTACAATGCCCATGAAAGGCTAAGATAATAACTAATATAAGGAATCGCAGGTCGGAAGATATCATAAGCCTACATAGAGGCTGCTCAGAAAGAATATGAGACTAAATAATTACAATGACTAAGCAAAATAGGAGGGGCCAAGGGAATTATAGACCTCATGATCACTCTTAAGTATCAGAGGTATAAGAAAGATAGTACAATAGCCATATTTTATAATTGCTCTCTAATGAAGCCAGTTGAAGAGTACCAGCCTCATAAGAAGTTAGTACGATGCTCCCACCGGATCGTGTATGCACCAGAGGTGTAAGAATTACAATAGAGCTTCGAATTATGGACGTTAATTATACCTAGGTAAAAGGAAGGCTATGAAGAAGATAAAAGATACGATACGAGATTTTAAATATGGTAAAAGTGAGCAGCGTACGAGATACTCAAAGGCAGAATATGAGAACAATCCATACTTCGGATAGAAGGCTAGCATTCAATATCCAGGAATGATAGCAGTATAGTCAGTGGCATATATCATAGCCTATGGTTTCTAGGTATCGAGGAGGCTAATTAAGATAGTAGAGAAGAGTTAGAAATGATGTGATGTCTCGCTTGACGTTCCAGAATAATATAAGAAAATCTATGGTGCTAGCAAGTTGAAGGAAAGTTTATAAATTGATATATATAGGTGGAAAGCTAAAGTATGGTAGAGCAATAAAGTTTTAAGGGAACATGAATAAGAATGAGGAAAGGTAAGTGAAAGGATGACGAGAATGGATAAGTCTTGAGGATTAAATCTATGAAAACAAGAAGAGCTGATGGTTCTCTAAGTCATAGAAAGTATAGCCTAAATGAACGCAAATGAGTCTAAGACTAATAGCATTTAAAAAAGATGGAATGCCGATTTGATAATACAATGAGGGTGTAATTGTGATGGATAAAGGATGACGTTTAGACTTTCGAGTGAGTAATGATTTGAAGAGGCTTTCATCGATTGGACGATATTAAGATACCCACATAAATGAATCATATTGGGATGCTATAAAATACGTTCATTAAAGTATGGTATCACCCCTAAGTTGATCAGGAAAAATCACTTCAAATATTTCTCGATGGACCGTAAGTCCTACTGGCAAGGTATGCCGTAAGAAGTTTCAAGTTATCAGCAGCGTATTGTAGATTAATATTGAGGTGAATCAACAATGGATGGGCAAAAGTCACAAAGTATGAGATGATATTAGGCCGCCATTCTTAAGATAAACGGTAATGGAGAAACACTGAAAGACTAAGATATTTACCTAAAAGATAGGCAACAAAAGTAACTGGAAACTTGGCTAGCATACCTCAGTAAAAGTAGATTGAAGCAGAAAAATTATAGTATAATATAACCCATGTAAATACAGTAAAGTCATATGAATGGGTTACCATATATATTAAATGAGATATGGCCATATTCTCAAGTTCTACAAAAGTATCGAGCAAAGGACTTTAGTACAACAATAGAGGCCCATAGAGGCATCCTACTAAGCATTGTGTATATAGTAAGGGCTACAGATTAACAAAAAAAAAAGAAAAAGGAAAAATAAATTTCATAAGTGCACCTACAAAGCCAGGGTCATACAGACTGCATGACAGCAAGTAACAGAAGTTGCAAGATTAGGAAGATTTCGACCACAGATCATGATATGAGCAAAAATACTAAAGGAGGGAAATATCCTATACTTTGAATTTATTCATAGAGCAACTGCTTAAATGGCAAGAAGAGTATAAAGGTATTCCCAAGAGCAATAAGTTATGAAAATGATAAAAGCATCGGTCAACATTCGAGGACGAATGTTCCACAGGAGGGAATAATGTTACGCCATGCAATATTACATCAATATTACGTCCCGCGGTTATATATTACGATTGATATTATGTCCTACAGTATTTAGTTACGACGGTGTTGCACCCAACATATTTTACGTTAAAGTTGTTGTAAGGTAATTAATAGCCAAGGAAAAGATCATTTGGGATTATAAAGATTATGCTATTTCACAAGTGATTAGTAAATTCACGAAGGTGAAGAGGGTCATCAAGTCAGAGAAAATACATTTTGTCAAAATTGGCATTTGGGTAAATACGGCCCGAGCTAGAGTGGATATTTATGGACTAATACCATACAATGTACTACATATCCGTGATAGTAAGGTGTACAAAGTAAGTTAAAATAATAGTATTTAATTAAGTTGAAATAATTTTTATATTATACGGCTAATTGATTAATTATGGGGTAATAGAACATTACCCGATTAATTAATAAGTATGTAACTTTTTTATAAGGTTTCACCCCAAAAAACGTGGCAGCAATAAAGCTTACCAACATATGACTAAGTAGTCATATAAGCTATCAACGTGTAAAATACTTAAAGTTACAAGAGTTTAGTAGCTTTTAACCAGATTATTTCCTTTATAATAGTTTTAGTTCATTCTTTCATAAGAGAAATTCATAAAGTGAATTGTGATTCACATATAATCAAGAACATATGATAATGAGAATTCCGCAAATAATTCCTACGAAATTGGCTACTAACAAAATTTTGCAAACAATTCCAACGAGAGAATTGTTAGAACCGTAGAACGGTAAATTTTTACGGTGTTGAAAAAGTACGGTGCAATACTTTTCAAGAATATTATAGGGATTTTTCCTACTCCAGGAATATTAAGGTTATCCCTTTTTTCTTTTGGCATGATCCTTGTGATACGAACGAAACGTGCAAATGAATAAATTTCATATATGACTCTATTCATAAAAGTATTAGAAGTACCTATGTTCTTGAATTTTCATATGTATTATTATTCCAGCGTCTGTTCATAGGTCTCAGAAAATACGTAAAATGATGTTATGATATTAACTAAAGGTATAATAGTCTTATGACAAATCAAGAGATTTTTTGTAGTACATATGTATTTCATGCATTTATACATGTACATTGACCCATGACTTAGACGGCATTATATATATATATATATATATATATATATATATATATATATATATATATATATGTGTGTGTGTGTGTGTGTGTGTGTGTGTGTGTGTGTGTGTGTGTGTGTGTATTCAAACGGTGTTATACACGCGTATATATGCAAGTATATATATGTATATGTGATATGGAAAAGGTTATGGCGTTATATACGCACCACCACTTGATCAACTTGTATACAATGATGATTTTGCGCACAATGGCCTATATGATATGATGGGATGCCCTTAAAGGTTATGATTTTATGAAACATGTACCTATGCACGACATAACATTCATACACATATGCATGACGCTAAAGGCAATTTGTGATTTACAAAGTTTCAGACTTACAAGTTGAGTCATGTACTCTATATTTCTTTCATGCCTTGTATGTATCTATTTGTGTGCCTTACATACTCGATACATTATTCGTACTAACGTCCCTTTTGCCTGAGGACACTGTGTTTCATGACCATAGGTCTTGATAGATAGGTCGAGAGCCCTCCAAGTAGGCCATCAGCTCAGCGGAAGCTGTTGGTGCACTTTATTTGCTTCGGAGTTGCGTATTTAGTTAGTAAGATTTAAACGTCTATTGTTTGATTTGGCAGGACTCTGTACCGGCCTTTGTGGCGCATATGTGCTCTTAGTGGCTTATACACATATGTCTTGCACGTGAAAGATTTTATGGCCTTGTTAGCCGATGTCTTGAGTTTATGAATAATTATATTAGCCTATTAGAGTCGTATATCATGTGTATATGATAATGTAATAATAAAGATACGTTACATTGGTACTCGATTGAGTAAGGTACAGGGTTCCAATCGCAGCCCATCGACTTTAGTATATATATATATATATCTGTGTGTGTGTGTGTGTGTGTGTGTGTGTGTGTGTGTGTGTGTATGTATGTATTCAAACAGCGTTATATACGCCTATAATTGTATGTGTGTGTGTGTGTATATATATATATATATATATATATATATATATATATATATATATATATATGGGATATGGAAAAGGTTATGACGTTATATACGCACCACCATCTGATTAACAAGTATACGATGATGATTTTGCCCACAGTGGACTATATGATATGATGGGATGCCCTCAGAGGCTATGATTTTATGAAACATGTACATATGCACAACATAGCATTCATACGCATATGCATAACGCTAAAGGTAATTTATGATTTACAAAGTTATTAAGACTTACAAGTTGAGTCATGTACTCTATATTTCTTCCATTCTTGTATGTATCTATTTATGTTCCTTACATACTCGGTACATTATTCATACTGACGTCCCTTTTGCCTGGGGAAGCTACGTTTCATGCCCGTAGGTCCTGATATACAGGTTGAGAGCCCTCCAAGTAGGCCATCAGCTCAGCGGAAGATGTTGGTGAGCTCGATTTGCTTCGGAGTTGCGTATTTGTTTAGTATGATTCAGACATCTATCGATTGGTTTGGCGGAACTCTATCCCGACCTTTGTGACACTTATGTACTCTTAGAGGCTTGTAGACATATGTCTTGCACGTGAAAGATTTTATGGCCTTGTCGGCCGATGTCTTGAGTTTATGAATAATTATGTTGGCCTATTAGAGCTGTATGTCATGTGTATATGATAATGTAATAAGAAATATACATTATGTTAGTACTCAATTGTGTAAGGTACCGGGTGCCCGTCGCGGCCATCGATTTGGGTCGTGATAGAATCATCACTTGTGGAAGATGTCAAGGAGAATCAATACATTGATCCATTGTTTGTACAGTTGAAGGAAGGGATTAATAAACATATGACTACAAGTTTTTCACTTGGCATTGATGATGGTACACTACTATACCAAGGACAGCTATGTGTTCCAGTTATTGATGGTCTTCGGGAAAGAATTATGGCGGAAGCTCACACTTCCCGATTTTTCATACACCCTGGTTCTACAAAAATATATCATGATCTCAAGGAAGTCTATTGGTGGAATTTCATGAAAAGGAATGTGGCGGACTTTATGGCAAGGTGTCCAAATTGTCAGCAAGTGAAGGACGAACATCAACGTTCTGGTGAGTAAGCGCAAAGCATAGAAATTCAAATATGGAAATGGGAGATGATTAATATGGATTTTGTGGTAGGGTTACCACTCACACCATATAATTTTGACTCAGTTTGGGTTATTGTGGACCGACTCATTAAGTCAGAAGACTTCTTGCTAGTTAAATCTACCGACACAGCGGAACAATATGCTCAATTATATATCAAGGAAATAGTCAGGCTTCATGGCGCTCCAGTTTCCATCATTTCCAATTGAGGGGCTCATTTCACAGCTAAAGTTTGGAAAAATATTTCAGCAAGGTTTGGGCATGCAGGTAATCTTAGCACAACCTTCCATCTGCAGATCGATGGGCAAGCAGAGTGGACTATTCAGACGCTCAAAGACATGTTACGTGCTTGTGTTCTCAATTTCAAGGGTAGCTGGAATGATCATTTTCCGCTCATAGAGTTTGCTAACAACAATAGTTTTCATGCCATTATTCATATGGCACCATTTGAGGTACTGTATATGATGATATAAATGTCAATAACACACAAGAGGGAGGCGATTTGTATGGTATCCAATTTTCTCTTTAGAAGAACCTGGTTCTTCTAAGTGTTTTAACTACTGCAGTTTGCAGAATAATAAATACTTATAGTAAAGAACACACATATTTTACGTGAAAAACACTTGGCTCAAAAGGTAAAAAATCACGATCTACTACTTAGTAGGATTTTCCCAAATTTCCACCAAAATCATTGAGCCAAAACAGCATTTAGAAAAACTCTTTGTAAACCTAAGGATTAACTCTAATCCCAATGTGGCACGCAGACTCAACTGTTGCGACACTTTCAAGTTAATTCTAACTTGAATACTCAAACTACCTAACATAATTGCTTCTATGAAAGCTGAAAGGTACAATTAGAAACACCTATTACAATTGAACTAGAATAAGAATAAACACAATGGAACTGGTTCTTCTATCTCAATTAAGTAGCTTCAGGCATGCACACTTATATCTCACATATATTGCTTGAAAAATAGACTTGCTCTTTTGCTCTCAATTATTATTTACTTATGCGTATGTGCAATACCTGTAAAAGAGAACAACTTAGTTATTTATTAGATTAGTAATTAGAGTTGGATTGTGACTCAATTTATGTTCCTCTATTGAGTTTGAGTCCTAGACCAATCCAAACCCCAACCCTTATCCGGATGTGTGTCAACGCCCCCTTTTTCCCCCCTAAAATATAGGCGAAATTGGGTTTACAACATTATGGACAAAACAACTCTTATTCCTTTTTGAGGAATTGGGTTATGGAATTTGAAGAGTCGCCACCTAATGATTATAGTGCATTAGGACACTGTAAAAGAAAAGAAGAAGATTTGAAAGAAAACCAGAGTTCGGGTAAGGGCTTGATATTATCTCGAGGGTCAGGTGTTAGGAACCCTACAAGATCCACTAGTGTGGTTCCCAGCAATGCTTAATTGTGACTTTAAGGAGAGTAGAAGTAAACAAACAATGTTTTCACATAGGGAATACAAATAAGTTGAAAGCTTTGAAAGATGAAAAAAGACATAAATGATTTTGGAAAGAGAAAGATTAATGGGAAAAAAATAAATTTAAGAAAACATTACATAAACAAATAAAGGAAAAGGTCCTAGGCTTAAATACAATATGGATCACATCAATACAATACCCAGCAATCACTCCTCAAAAGAGGGGTCGCACGAAATATTAGTGTACCGGTCATCATATCCATATTCTACCCTTCTCACCCCGTTAAGGTATTTAAACGTGATTAGTCACGTTACGTATTTCATGCTATTACCCCAACCTATCAGTCCCGGGATATTTAGGACTTCTGATCCTAAGGGAAAGGAAAGGGATTATGGGCATATATGGAGTTTTAAAAGGATAAAACACTAGGGCGTCAAAAAAAATAAAAGCAGATAAATGGGGAAAGAAACAAACACATAAAAGGCTTATATACACCCCATAAATCACATAGCAACTAGTTTACCATGTCTTGTATATATTGGTTTGGTCTTAATTAAAACTTAAGCGGCGTACAGACTAGATTAACACGTAGAATTAGGTAAAAAGTATGCATTTGGAAACTCGGATCTACTAGTCAGAAATTGAGGTATTTTAAACAGATTATTCAGAAGGTACTAATTTCAGACAAGAGCCTAATGTAGAAAAGTTAGAAAACAGAAAGTTGAAAATTGCAGAAGTTCAGAAATGACTTTGAAATCTAAAGATTTGCGTGAGTGAAACACCAGACAGTTGTGAAAAGTGATAATACTTTAAAGGAAAAAGTTAAATAAGGGACTGTTATGAAAGATAGTTTCAAAAGTTAAATGGAATGTAGGCAGAAGGTTTAAAAGAATTGTTTCAGACAGACTTGCAAAATTTAGAAAGAATTACAGGCTCATAAGAGTTTTGAATTTTAGAACTTGTTCTACTTAAACAGATTAATCGATAAGACTTGTTCTGGATTTTAGAATTTAATACGGATTTGGTAAACAGACGGCAGGTCTGGTGATCCTATAGTTTTGCTTACGCGTATGCATTTCCTATAGATATGGTTTCTATATGCAACTGATTACATGATTATTAAATCCTATAGGCAAGGTTTCTAATGATTTGCATGATGATAAAGTATTAAACCCTGTAGGCAGAACTTCTAGATGACTGTTAATTCTATAAACATAATATCTAAGTTATTGAATTGCAACATGAATCTTATAAACAAGGTATCTAAGTGGTCGAGCTCAAATAATAAAACCCTATAGGCATGATATCTAAGTGATTGAATTGCAACATGAATCCTATAAGCATGGTATCTAAGTGATTGAATCGCAACATGAATCCTATAAGCATGGTATCTACCCGTAGATGCAATAAAACAAAATAAACCCCTCATACACCCTTTCACTAATATTTTCTGAGTTCTTTTTACATAGAATTATTACAGAACTAGAAGGAAGAAAGTAAGTAAAATACATCACAGCCTGTAGCTACCGAGAAGCCTAATTCAATCTTAATATCCAATAACATGTATTTCACCAGATCCGGATTCCAGATTTTGAAGCCTCCATTTATTCAGCGTGCATCAAAGTTCCAAGAAGCCTCTATGAGCCCTAGGCAATGCTTACACTATGAATAAATAATATTGTAACAAAATAGTGCAAGTGTGGAATTACCAGCCCTTAAGCATCCAAGTTCAGAGGGAACTCCAAGGTCTCAAAGCATGGCATACCAAAGGGGGGAGGGGGGGCAGAACATAGGAAACTAGGAATAAGTACTAAGTGAGAGAGAGGAACCATAGCAGAGGTTGGTCATACCCAGCATGGCATAGGCTGGCACACCTTTAACCCTCTACTTTGGTCTAAACAAATAGGAGCAGACTGTGGAGAGTCAAACTTAGGTCTGAATAGTGATAAGGAGACCACTAGACCCTAGTTAAAGCTCAATACATAAAGAGGAGAGGGAAAAGGAAATGATTTGGGTAGAGGCTTAGAGAACTTTGTTCTGAATCATGGATAGCAATATAAGGCACTGCCATAGTTCAGAACAATACTCACAAACAAAGGGGGTTAGAGGGAAGGGATTTGCATATTAAAGAAAGATAGGAAAGCACAACAGGCTAAGGATGCAGAGACATAAAGAGAGAGAGAGAGAGAGAGACAGAGAGAGAGAGAGAGTGAGAAGAACATGTTGTGATATAGTTACAGAACATAAACACATAGTGAAGAATGTGTAGAAGAAGAGAAGTGAACACACATAGTTGGAGAAGGTTATTTAAACTAGAAATACATACCAGTTTCATTCTCAGTACAGCAAAACAAACAAAGAGAGTGGAAAACCAGCAAGTTAACAGGAGTAACTCAAAACTTCAAGAACCCAAGTTAGTTCCACAGTAGATAAAAAGGGGAGCATGATGCTCAGTAGAGAAAAAACAGTAGTAAAAACAGTAGTAGTAGAAAGTAGTAGTAGAGAGAGTAGTAAAATGTGGAAGAAGAATTGTTGTTCAATGTTGAAAAAGAAGTGTTTTCAATTCTTCTGAAGTGTCTTTGAAAGTGCAAAATATCAGTGCTTTAATAGTGAAAAAACGAGCAAGCAAAAGGCAAGGAAATTATTTACAATCAATCACAGAAAGATCCTCCTAAGATTAGGGAATTTGATTTCAAACGGACAAGACTAGTTAAGGAAAAGAGAGTAAATAAAACCTTATCAGAGTAGCATAACAAGGGTAAGTTCACAGAGTCTATTTAAGGTAAGAAGCCTATAGTACACGGTTTTGAGAGAATAATGAAAATAAAGTAACCAAACAGCCGGAATATTTTAAAGTCTTTGGAATGAGCTTAATAAAGAAAAGAGGGGAAGAGGTTAAGTTGTAAAATCAGTAGGAAATCAATCTGGCCTTAATAAAAGGAGATTGAAATCAATCACAAGTTAACAAAATTGATTCAGAAGAAAAAAAACCCTTGCATATAAAACATACCAGTATCAAACAAAAGAGAGGGGACATGCATAAGAAGTTTCAAATCTTAAGCAGGAAAATCCAATTTGGTTGCAAACTCGGCATGAGTTCGAGAGAGCGCAGGGTTCTAGGGTAGAACCCCAGTCTAGCCACAAAAGCAAAAACTAACAAAAACCCCAAACCTAGGGTTCAGATTTGAGTTGAATACAGAAAAGAAAAGGCAAGCCCTCACAATAAACGTAGGGAACTCTGAGTTCCCCGAGAAAACACTCAAACACACATATCAAATCTGAAGCAGTAGAGTGAAAAAATTGTAAAGAACAAGCTTCAGAGAAAGCTCAGAACTCCAGTGAATTTAGAAGAGAAGAGAGATGTCATAGAATTTGGGAAGAAGTAAAAGAAACGATTTTAGAACCCAAACGAATCAAGTAAAGGCAGACAAGCTCAGTAGGACAAATAGTAAAAGAACATGCAAGATAGACATGTAAGCATCCTTGTAGAAAAATAAATAACAAAGCAAAGAAATAGATAAACATGCATGTTAACGGCGAAACATAAGAACAAACGAAAGTACATAAGACATGGCATGAACACACATCCTCACATAAAGAAAATGAGAGGAAGAAGAATCGTTTTAGGATTTCTTGAAAACCCTAAATCGGACAAACTAATTTAAGAAAGAAAAAATTAGGGAAAAGCATAAAAGCCTCGAGTAGAACACAGATCAGTTACAGATCTAAGAAAATAAGGGAAGATAGAACCTCGAAAAGGCCTTTTAGGGTTTCTCAGAAACCCTAAGAACGAGAAGGCTCGGAAAGATCTGGTCTTGAGCAGGTTTGGGCCATGGATATGCCTTACAAACCTCGAACATGCTGGAACGGAGCCGGAGAACCAAAGGAACTCAAATCGGCGGAGGATCTGAACAGGCCTCATTGAAATCGGACCTCAAATACCTTGAACAACCACAATTTGTGGGTGAATGGAATAGGGTACAGGCCATCTATGGCCTGGGAAGCCATGGACGCCGGTGGATTTTGTCGGAGAAGGCGTACGAGACGATTAGGATTCTGAGGGTGCGAGAGCGTTTGAGAGGAGGAGAGATTCCAAAGGCGACAGTCTGAATGAAATGAGGATTAGGGTTGGGGTTGGTGTAATTAAAAAGGTAAGTATCAATTGTGGATGTTGATCAAAGAGACCAACGGCCTGGATTAGAAGAGAAATTCGAGAGGGTCTAGTTAATTGGGTTGATGGGTTGGGTTAAATTAGAAGTGGGTCGTTTATTTGGGCTGGACTTGGGGTCAGAATTGGGATACCCAAGTAGGCTACAATTGAAAGTAATTGAGGCCAAAATTGAAATAGCCAGTTTTCCCCTTTTGATTTTATAAAAATAGTAAAAGTATTTTAAATACCCAATTAATAGCACTGAGTTAATAAATAGTATGCAAATATTAATATAAAAATGTTGGTATTGATTTTGGTATTGATTTTGCAATTTTATTTTAAAAATACCAAACGAGTTTGTAAAATTATGCAAACATTATGGCAAATATATTTTGGTATAAATGTGAGAATAAAATAAACCACTCTCCAAAATGATAAGATTTTATAAATAATTATTGGGTTTTATGGTGTAAAATGGGTCAGAAATTGGTTTTGAAAAATCCTTAAAATGTCAAAACCTTTTGTTGTTCTTATATATGCACATAGGCTATTTTGAAAGTATTTGGGTATAAAAATACATAGGAAAAAAATTGGGCATCAAAAATGTGTTCTCTTCTCATAAGAAGACATCTTCTCATTATCACATATGCAATCTTTTCGATCAGTTCAGAAGATATTGCTGCTTGATCCCCAAGGGCTTATCTTCTTCACATGCATATGCAATCAAAAGTGTATGGGCCATAACAATTGTGTCTCCTAAGATGGACCAGGTGCATCACTGAGTTCATTTGTCAATCTTCAAAACTTCAACTAAACTTGGGCCAACAAATTCCTCCTTTTTGATGATGACAATCTTTGTGCTTTTACTGATCAGAGAACCTGTAGAACTCAGCTGAAATATCAACACTTAAAATTTTAACTTGTCATTAAGGGCCAGACTTAATTAGGTCATAAACATCACTGTTCAGAAGCACAATATCTTCCCTCTTTTGGCATCATCGAAAAGTTGCATAAATAATATGAATTCCAGAATATTAATTATTACTCATGGCCACTAGGGCAATTGAAAGTGAAAGCATGCTTTAGTTAATCGAAAATCAACTTGACAAAAATAACTATAAAGATCAAAATTAACATAAAGCAACAGAAATGCACATTGTCACTGATAAGCATTGCTTCTACATAACAATCCCCATAAAGAAAGAACAAAAAAGTATGAACCATGAGCAAAAACAAAAGAAAGACCCGAATCTGGGTCACTGGAGGGGTTTCTAGACTGGTTCACAATAGGACAAGGAAACCTAAGGCTTTGAGGAGCTAGAAGGTTTGATCTGTAGCAGATTAAGCATAGTTTGGAACATCCCTTCACTCTTTTCCTTTTCCTTTGCAAGTTCAGCTCTTATCCCACTCCTCTCTTCTTCCAGTTCAACTACTCGAGCTTGAAGCATTGCAATCTCAGCATCCTTTGTCCCTACCTCCTGAAAAAGGCTCTGACCTTGCTATTCACTGGAGTCTTCACTCATGAACCAGGTTCAACAGGGCCTACACTGAGAAGATAATCACATGCTTGGAGAGTATTGATGCCAAAGTACTCTTTGCTGGAAGCCATTTCCCATTTCTTCAAGGAAACGTTCAGATTGTCCGCCACAACTATCAGAATAAACCCATAAGGGATGGCATGAACCTTTGAACCATCGAGCACCATGTCTAGCATCTTAATAATGATAGCGGTCCAATTAATCTGCTTTCCCTCCACCAAGCACTGCATGAGGACCAGGTCCATATAGTTTGTGTATGCCTCCTCTCCTGTCTAGGCAGCATTCATTTGTTCACAAATTCAAAGATAATTTTATTATCTGGCCTCATCTCACTCTTTTGAACAACCCTTACTTCAGGCACCTCCTCAGCATCTGTAGAATCACAAAAGTTCCTAGTGATTTGAAGTTCAGTAGGTAGACCATCCAAGCAAGGCCACCTTTGCCTTGTGTATTCATCATTGCCCTCACTTGGAAAGTTCGGGATTCTGCCCAACTTAGGTGCACCAAATTTCACCTTCACTCCCTTCACTATACTGGTTACCAGCACATTCTTCACAATTCCATTAGCCATGAATTCAGCAAGTTTTTTTCTGGCCAATCTTCCATCCATCTAAAGTACTATGTCCTCCCATCCTTGTGCCTCCGTTGAAGTCAACAATCTTACCATGCTTGGCTCCTCCAGGTCTTTGAGCAATCTACCCTTCAGAATTTTTCTTTTGCCAAAATTGGCAAACCTACCTTGTTCATGTTCTGACTCTTCTTCTCCTTCTTGTCCACTCAACTCTTCATCCTTTTCTTCCTCAACTTGTACTTGTTTTTCCTTTAAAGCTGACCTAGTTCTTTTAGCTAGAGAGGCTTCAATAGGTACAGACTTGGAGGGCTTCTTTGCAGAAGACTTGGTTTTCTTTGATTTGGCAGTGGGAACTTCCACAGTCGTACCTCTCTCTTGATAGACCAGTTCCACCCCTTTCTTTTTCTCTTCTACATCAGCCTCAGAATTTTCAACCATTTTTGCTTTTCCCTTTTCTTTCTTCTTTTTCTTACTCTCCTCTAGTGCCTTTTGTTGTTCTACTTCATTTTGCCTAACCCTACTTCTTGTGGCTCTACCCTTAGGTGCAGCAGACTTAGATGATGAATCTTTGCTCTTCTTAGTTGGTTTTGACGCAACATGGGTCTTTGTGAGGAGGCCTTGCGTTTCTTTGGATCATAACTGGCATCAACTTTCTTTAGCATATCTGCCAAAGTCTCCTCCACAGATGAACCAGGTTCATCTGGTTGTTCACTCAAATTCACCAGTCCCTCAGCAACTTCACCAAACCCACTTTCCCCTGACTTCAAGCCTCCCTCTTCTCCACTACCATATATAGCTAAAACCATCCCCTTCTTTTTCTTTCTAATTTTACTAGATTCATCCCCTTCAACATTTTTGACAGACCCTACCAGAACAAACATATTATCCTCCCTTTCTTCTACATCAGAAAACAATAAACAAGTGTTTACCTCTCCTGGTATTTCTTGACTCTTGTCATTGTTAGAAGACCCAGGTTGTTCTCCTTCACTTGCAAAGATGAAAATCTCTTATTCAGAGCTTGAGTCGCTTTCTTTTCTTGTAACTTGTTTCCTTTGACTAGCCTGTAATTTTTCGTTCAAGAATTTCCTCAAATGACCAGATGCAAATGTTTTTCTAGCTAACATTTGCTGGCGACGAAATTCAGGTTTTGGTAGTTCACTAGGAGGAGTTGATGATGAGGTGTTGGGGGAGACTGGTGGTGGAGTTCCAGGATTATCTTGGGGATTAGTTATGGCGGAGAATTTCTAAAAATTTTGGGGATTTTCTGGAGAAGAAAGCAAGTGATCAGAAATTTAGGAATTAGAGTGTCGGTTATGCGTGATTTGGTGGGTTTTTAAAGAGAGATCGTGATTAGGGAAGCAATGGCAGCCTTTTTAGAGGTCAATTAAGAGTCTAATCAAGTTAGAATTTTGATCTCTTAAGTGATTAATAGAAATCGCTAGTTTTAAGGGAAGAGACCTGTTATAGGTAGACTTATAGGTTAATGAAACTGGTTCAAATGCTCAACGGATAAAATTTTCTGCACGTTTGGTGTAACTAGGACTTCTGCTCATGATTGATAATTTTATTTTTCTAATTGTGAAAAGTATAGAAACATACATGAACTTTCTCATGAGCATATATTGATGAACCAGGTTCTTCAAGTAGAACTTCTCTTGATTATGCCTCAAATGTTAAAATAGAAAACTTTCCAAGAGATCAATGACCAAAAATTTTGCTTTTTGGTAGCCCATGATACAAGACACGCACCTAGAAAATGTGCCATGCCTGAGGTTCCCTTGCTATCCACTAGGAAACTTGCATTATCAGCATCATCGTATCCTATAAAGTCAAAATTACTACCTTTGGGATACCAAAGACACAAATCAGTGGTGCCTTTCAAATGTCTCCATATTCTTTTGACAGCTGTCAAGTATGACTCCTTTGGATTTGCCGGGAAATGAGCACATAGCCCTACACTGAAAACAATGTCAGGTCTGCTGGCAGTAAGACACAAAAGTGAGCCAATCATACCCTTATACTACTTCTGATCAAGTGATGAACCAGGTTCATTAATATCTAACTTAGTGGCAGTAGCAATAGGAGTATCTATTTCTTTGGATTCTTCCATTTTAAACTTTTTGATTAGTTCTTTTGTGTACTTCTGCTGATGGATCATAGTTCTATTTGGACTTTGTTTGATCTCCAATCCTAAGATGAAGTTGAGTTCACCCACCATACTCATTTCAAACTCACTTCCCATTAGTATTACAAAGTACTTACTCAACCTATCTGTAGTGGCCCCAAATATTATGTCATCAACATATATTTGTACAACAAGAAGATCTCTTGCCTTCTTCCTTTAGGAACAAAGTGCTTTCAATTTCACCTCTTTTGTACCCATGTTCCAATAGGAATTTTGACAATCTTTCATACAAAGATCTTGGGGCCTACTTGAGAGCGTATAGAGCCTTATCTAGCTTGTACACATGTTCAGGACACTCCTTGCTTTCAAATCCTGGAGATTATTTCACAAACACTTGTTCCTTGAGGTAGCCATTTAGGAAGGCACTTTTGACATTCATATGATGAAGAGTGAATTCCATATGTGCTGCAAAGGCTATGAGGAGTCTAATTGCTTCAATTCTAGCAACTGAAGAAAAAGTCTCATCATAGTCAATACCTTCCTCTTTAGTGTAGCCTTGCTTTGTTTCTTGTAACAATTCCATCTTCATCTAGTTTTTTCCCGAAGACCCATTTTGTCCCAATGATTGATCTGTCCTAGGGTCTTAGAACCAAATGCTAGACTTGACTTCTCTAAAATTGATTTAGTTCATCCTGCATAGCATTGACCCAATCTGCATCCTACGAAGCCTCAAATACATTTGTTAGCTCAATGTTGGATAGAAAGACATCAAATTCACACAGATTCTTCAGTTGAGATCTAGTTTTGACTCCAGATATCGGATCATTCATGATGTTCTCAATGGGATGAGAACTCTGATACTTGTAATATTTCCCCACCATTTGGTTCCTGCTAGATGCTTCTTCATTGGTATGTTGCTACGGAACAGGTTCAGGTATAGGTTCCTTCAGCGAGTTTTGATCAATTTCTCTCAGATTAGTTCCCCTTGTCAGGTTGCCCTGAGTGGAAGGACCTGTATCAACACATGTTCCTACATTTGAGGCCACTTTGACTTGTGTTGGGGCTTCAGTCAACTGTGTCACCAGTCCAATGGCTTCATTTTCGTGTTCCTGTCTCTCAGAAAGAATGCTAGATTCATCAAATACAACATGTACACTTTCTTCTACACACAAAGTTCTTAATATCCCAAGAATACTCCCTCATTACCTCTGTGATCAAAACTACCTGGGGAGTCTTTGTCATTATTACACAAATAGCACTTGCAACCAAAAGCCCTAAGATAGGATATGTTTGGCTTTCTTCCTTTAAGTAACTCATAGGTAGTTTTCTCTACAAGAGGTCTAGTCATGCATCTATTAATTATGTAGCATTCAGTGTTTATAGCTTCTGCCCAGAAGCTGTGAGGTAGTTTACTGGAAAGATGCATGATCCTTTCCATATCCTCAAGGGTCCTGTTATTCCTTTCAACTACCCTATTTTGCTGAGGGGTCCTAGGAGTCAAAATATTATGATCTATTCCATTTTCATCAGAAAATTCACCAATCATTGCATTTTCAAATTCAGTTCTATGATCAGACCTAATTGATGCAAGTTGATTTCCTAACTGTTTCTGGGTTTTTCTAACAAAAGCAGTAAACATCTCAAATGCTTCATCTTTAGAGGTTAGAAACAACACCCAGGTAAATCTAGAATAATCATCAACATGCACCAATACATATCTCTTTCCACCTCTGCTCATGGTTCTCATTGGACCGCAGAGATCCATATGAACCAGTTCTAACGTCTTGGACGTACTTACCATTTTCTTGGGTTTGAAGGATGACCTTACTTGCTTCCCCCTTACACATGCCTCACAAACTTTGTCTTCCTTAAATTTGATATTAGGTAACCGTATCACCAAGTCTTTGGAGACTAATTTGTTCAATTGATTTAGACTGTCATGACCAAGTCTTTTGTGCCAAAGGAGAGGATCATTAATAAACACACATAAGCAAGTGAGTTTATTTTCAGAGAGAGTAGAGAAATCTATAATTTAAATATTTTTAACTCTCTCTCCCTGCAACATAATCTTGTCACTAGTAAGGTTAATCACTCGGTAGAAGTGAAAGCTACAAGATTACCTCTGTCACACAGTTGTGGCACACATATCAGGCTATATTTCAAGACATCTATCAAATAGACATTCTCAATGGAATGAGAGTCTGTCTTTCCTACCTTTCCAACCCCAATGATCTCACCTTTCTTTCCATTTCCAAAGGAGTCATTACCCCCTTTTAGGTTCTCAAGTGAGAGGAACTGGTCCTTGTTCCCATTCATATGTTTTGAACAGCCACTATCTATGTACCATATTTAGCTACTCCCCTTCACTTGGACCTGCATAATGAAATCATGGGTTAGTCTTAGCAACCCAAACTAGTTTGGATCCCTTTCAATGGGAAAAAGAACCTGTTTTATCTAAGTGTTCTTAATACTGCAGTTTGTGGAATAATAAATACTTAATGTAAAGAACACATATATTTTACGTGGAAATAACTGGCTCAAAAGGTGAAAAAACCACGACCTACTACTCACTAGGATTTTTCCAAACTTCCACTAAAATTACTGAGCCAAAACAACATTTACAAAAACTCTTTATAAATCTAAGCATTAACTCTAATCCCAGTGTGGCACACAGCCTCAACTGTTGTAACACTTTCAAGTTAACTCTAACTTTTATACTCAACGTACCTAATACAATTGCTTCTAAAAAAGTTGAAAGGTACAAATAGAAACACCTACTACAATTGATCTAGAATAAGAATAAACACAATGGAACTTGTTCTTCTATCTCGATCAAGTATCTTCAAGCGTGCACACTTATATCTCACATATATTGCTTGCAAAACAGACTTGCTCTTTTGCTCTCAGTTGTGCTTTACTTCTGCATATGTTCAATACCTGTAAAAGAGAACAACTCGGTTATTTATTATATTAGTAATTAGAGTTGGATTGTGACTCAATTTCTGATCCTCCATTGAGTTTGAGTTCTAGACCAATCCAACCTCCAACCCTTATCTGGATATGTTCTATTCTCATAAGAAAACATCTTCTCCTTATCCCATATGCAATCCTTTCGATCAGTTCAGAAGATATTGCTGCTTGATCCCCAAGGACTTATCTTCGTCACGTGCATATGCAATTTCATGTGTATGGGACATAACAATTGTGTCTCCTAAGATAGACAAGGTCCATCACTGAGTTCATTTGTCAATCTTCTAAACTTCAACTGAACTTGGGCCAACAATATGGTAGGAGATGTAGATCCATCATTGGGTTGTTTGAGATTGGGGAAGCTTAGTTGATAGGGCCAGACCTCGTGCATTAAGTTATGGAAAAGGTTAAGATAATAAAGGAGCGGTTGAAAACTGCTTAGAGTCGTCAAAAATCCTATTCGGATATTCAACGCAGAGATTTAGTGTTCCAAGAAAATGAATGGGTATTCTTGAAAGTTTCCCTCATGAAGGGTATAATGCGGTTTGTGAAGAAAGGAAAATTGAGGTCAAGGTATATCGGGTCGTACAAAATCATTCAATGAATTAGTCAGGTGGCATACAAACTTGAGCTACAACTAGGGATGTTCAAAATCGAACCGAAATTGAAGCTTAATGGCTTATTGGTATCGGGTTAACGGTTTAATAGATGGGGAACGATTTGAATTTTTTTATTAACAGCTTATCGGTTTGGGGGCGGATTATTCAATTTTCTTAACGAATAATCCGTTAAGTCGTTATATATATATATATATATATATATATATATATATATATATATATATATATATATATATATATATATATATATATATATACATGTGTGTGTGTGTTTTAAATTTATTTTTATCCATATATATTAACGGCTTAAGATGTTGAGTAGATGCCAGCTTCTGCTATTGATTTATTTGGCACGCAACCTTCATTTTTATTATATCAATCATGTCTTCCCTGTTCTCCAGCCTTTGATAACTCATTAAACTACCTAGGTGTGTCAGATCCAACACTTGAACCCAAAAGTTGTTTGAACCTATTCAGTTTGATATGCAAATTATAAATTAAGTTAAGTTTTTTGTATGAATTTCCCTTTTTTGAAATGTAATTAGGTCTACTTTCCACGGGTGCCGCTGAACAAGTTATAAAAAACAAACCACATAAGAGTTCTCATATGCTGAATCAATCCTCTCAAGTGTCGAACCAAAACAAACTCAAAGCATTGGACTTTAAATAAAGATTAATGAAGTGTAGTTGGTCTGTTTAGGAACAAAAAGTTAGAAACCAAGTCTGTCCCTCACAAGAACACTAGAACAAAAGGAAAAGTTAATTGAAGCAAAATACAAAAAATATTAGTTTACAAGATGAGTTGTGTTAACTGTAGTAGGGGAATGCAGAATACCTAAGTTTGATTGTTGGAATAGTAATCCTTAAACCCTTGTCATGGACTCATCTATTGTATTCTATTGAGTATAGACTGGAATGTAGTCTGCTGAGCATAGGAATTTTATTTTGAGTCAGCACCAAACAATCAATCACGCAATATAGATTGAATTAGGCCGATAAACTGCCCGATAACCTTCGGATAAGAGCTAAACCGATACCAATCACCAGATATCTTATCGGGTGGCTAGCGAATTAATACATTTAAAATTCGATAACCGATAAGCCAAATTGTTAAGAGTAGATAACTCAATCCAGCCGATAAGAAGCTCTGGCTACCATCTGAAATGTCATTGGTACACCTGGTATTCCACGTGTCTATGTTGAAGAAGGTAGTGGGAGATCCATCAGTTATTGTGCCAATTGAGATCAATGAGGTTAATGAACAACTGTCATATAAAGAGATCTAGTTTCCATTCTTTATAGGAAAGTCCGAAAGTTGAGAAATAAAGAAATTAGCTTCGTGAAAGTGCTATGGCGAAACCAGCAGGTTTAAGAAGCTACTTGGGAAGCTGAGGAAGAGATGAAAAAGAAGTACCCTCATTTGTTTGAATAGTCATGTAATAGTTTCTATAAAGTCACTTCCTATAAATTTTGTATCACTTGTTCAATTAATGTAAAAGTGTTCTTTTGGGTTATATGATGGTTATGAGGCCATGGTTGGTATTGTTGTGAGTTTTGTTATGTTGTTGAGTTGTGTACATACTCGAAAGATGTGTTTTTGGGACTCTCTGATGGGTGGATAGGCCTAGTTACAATAGAAACAGTGGCAAAATATTTTGAAAATCAGGGAGTTAGCCAAATTTGGGGATGCTAGTGTGTGGTGTGAGAAACTGAGTTGCATAAGGTGCTAATAAGTGAACCTCGAACCTCATTCCAGGATGAATGTTCTTAAGAGGGAGTGGATGTAAGGCCCCATAAAATTCTTCCTATAAACCAAAAAGTTGTGGTGCCGAGTTAGGATTATGTGCTAGAGACTATCCGCGATTCGTGCTTTTTGGATTGAGCAGTATGCTGCAGAGTTAAAGGAAAATGTTCTGCAAAAGTGCGCATTTTTACATCCCATTATGCGATTGTATAATCACTCTGTATGCTGCATAATGGCCACAGAGTGAGGCCGTCTTTTTGGCCAACTTTGAGGTCAGTTTTGCGGCCAATTATGTGATCGCATAACTATTTCACGGGTCACACATGGTCGAATAATCGTTCTTGAACTTTTGCGAAGGCAGGTTTTGTGGCGCATTATGCGATCGCAGAATAGGTCTGCGGACCACATAATGGTCACAGATCAAAGCAGACAATTAAATGTATTGAGGGCCACTTTTCACGGTCATTTCCCGACCCGCATTTATGTGGTTGCATATGTGACCACGGAATCTTTCCGGATCTTTATTTCTTGGATTTTAAAACCCGACCCTATTCTGTTCAAAACTCATGTTAAACACCATTTGAGCTATTTTCTGATAGTTCTAGAGTGAGGGAGAGAGATCTTAGAGAGAGGAAATAACCTTCACACAATATCAATCAATTCTTGCTAATCACATCACTGGTAAGAATCTATGCCCAAACTCTTAGTTTCAAAAATTTAGTAAAAACAAGATAATTAGAGAAACAATTATAGTTGTAGGGTGTATATCCTGCATGCATGTGTTCCTAAAGTATGTGGGAGTTTATGAGCCAAGAATGGGTTGAGGAGTGGTAGAATCTTTCATAAAAGGGCATTAAAACCTTATTACACACATAGTGTTTTATAGAATGCTCTAGTGAGCTAGAATTATCATTCTCCTAATTTTTGGTTCAATTTGCTATATTTCTAAAATAGTTTGAAGTTGCTAATTCCATCACATCTTAAATTTTTAAGAGGTTCAATCAAGATATGTATGGCTAAACCCACTTCTTCTTAGAATCGAACCCCTAGCGTTCGTGTAATTGGCCTAATGTGTTTTGTTGAAAGATTCATGTTCAATATTCGCTCTAAATGTTTATCATTTCATCATTCCTTTTGAGAATGTGTTAAAAATATGGAATATGTATTGAGAAAGGCTAGGAATTCATGTCAAGGATCAAATAAAGGCTGTTGTGCCAATTTGTATGAAATCCTCTGTGTGCTTAGGATTTTTCAAGCTTTTCCCCTATGTATACAAATGCCTTACATGATAGGACTTTGATGTTGTTGATAATGTTATTTGAATGTATAAAAAGGGAAACTTGAATTGTAAAATACGGCCAAGTTCCAAGAACGACTTAATAAATAAGGATACTCATGTAAATGTATTGAAAAATGGGAAAGAAATGTGAAGTGAGATGAACGATTGAAAGGATGATGTCTCAAGTGATATGGCTAGCCGATCGGGCCGGATCGAACACCATACCGCACACATGGTGGTAACTATGATGATTGAAATTATGGATATGGTTGATGTCTCAAATGAGATGACCTAGCCGATCCGGTCGAGATCGGACTCCGTGTAAGAACATGATGGTATTGTGGATTGTGGCACATGACACTATGATTACCAATATAATAAGATTGAAATGGAACCGAAAACTTATGTGATCCTTACTTGATGTTTTAGTATCTTTTTGAAGCTCTTATTGTACATCATGATTATTTCTTCTTTGTTCCATTGTTCACTCTATTAAGTTTGGTATTTAGCTTTACGTACTAGTAATATTCCACGGTACTAACGTCCTTTTTGTTGGGGGGGAGGGGGAGGCTACATCTTCAAATGGATGCAGATGGTTCCATAGGAGATAGTATTGATCGCACCTAGTGGTGCATCATCCTCATCTTCCCAGCAGACTTGATGAGCCCCATTTCATCCCGGGGTCATGTAGTGCATCTTTTGTTTATTTGTTTACCACGTTTTGAGATACAGTTGGGGCCTTGTTTCCGGCACTATCATAACCATTTTTGTATCTTTAGAGGCTCTGTAGACATTTATGTGGGTTGTGTATGGGTGTTAGAAAGGCCATGTGGATTATGACTTGTTTTGGACTCTTGTTCCACTAGATTGTAAGGTGTATGTATTGAGGAAACTTAACAATGATGTAGTAAAAATGAAATGAATTAGTAATATCGTAAGTATTTGATCCTTCTACTATTTGGACTGATGGAAACACACTTGCTCTTGGTCATAAGAGGGTTGGGTAGAAAGTGTCTAACAGGCTTGTCGACCGAGTCCACCTAGTTGAGCGACGGTCGCGCTCCTCGGGGTTGGGGCGTGACAGGGTCGTTACACCCAAACAGTTGTGGGCAACTTCATTTTCATAAGTAGTGGTCTTGCTATCAATTGCAAGTGTTTAAAAAATGACTCTACAAGGCCATTTTGAGTATGAAATTGAACTACAAGATGTTTAACTTTTATTCCAACTGAGAGACAATCTGGGAATTGTGCCCTTAATCGAATTATTTATGCGAATAGTTTTGCAAAAGCCAGGCTGCGAGGCACACATAAGACCACCTTGAACATGCATCTATTAGGACCATAAAACATCTAAACAGTCCACGTGGTAGGTGAATAGGTCAACAAATATTCTATGTATACTCTCTAAAAAGGAAGGGGATTTAATGCCATCCTTCATTTGTGATGGTCTAGTGATGATTTTGTCTTGATAACATGCATCAATAGAAATTCATCATTTGTAAGAATCCTCAGGTTCTTTAATGGATGCCTATTTTGAATTTTCAATAATCCGTCTCATCATTATTGATTCAAGATGGCCCAAGCGATCATGCCAAAGCATAAAAATATTTAAATCAGTAAACTTTTGATTTATGATAGAGTGTGCTTGTCACGATCCACCTCCCATCGGAGTCGCGATGGAGCCTAACACTATTTGCTAGGCAAGCCAACTGTCACATAATAACTTTGAATTGGAATAATCATTGTTTAATAAATCAACAACATAAAATATCTTGAAATATCTTATGAGAATAACAAAATACCACTACAACCATGCTAATGACCAAGAGTCAACGAGCACATGAGCACTACTAAATATGAATATACAAGCCAAAATCCTCAATTCTATTGTCTAAACAGTACAATGAAATAAATGAAATAGAGCTTCAAATACAGTGGACGACATAATAGCTACCTCATAGTCTCCCAAAAGCTAGTAGCAACTCAACTCTGGAAATCACCACGTTCGAAAGTACCCATCTGCACACGAAGTGCAGAGTGTAGTATGAGTAACTAACCACATGTACTCAATAAGTAACAAGACTAACCTTGGGCTGAGAGTAGTGACGAGCTCAAAAGCCACAATTAGAGACCAATATAATTAACCAGCAAAAATCCAGATCATAAAAAATATAGTATAAGCAAATAACTTAATGACATACCAGATAGCATGAGGAAAGTACGTCTTTATGCTTACATGTCAAATCAATAATTTAACAGGGAAAATATCATGAATAACCACACAGCAACACCTAGTAATGTATGGATGTCTGGCATAAGTACCCATAATCAAAGCTTGTATACAAAACAATGTACTTGCGCCCACTACTGGCATGTCAGACTCCGGAGTCAGCGCTAATATAATCATATAACGCAATAGTGAGGCATGGTGCACGCGTCACCCTAAATCAATAACACTTAACCCAATATGAGTATGGCATACACATCACCTCAAAATAATTACCAAATCGGCTCTGCGGCTCAAGATTAGTCAAGTGGTCAAGTCTTAGTTAACCACGTCTCAGAGTACTGAATTCAACAGTGTTACACATATTAGGAATCAACATCATGTGAGGATCAAACAAGAAAATACTGATATAAAGATATCATATATGGATATAGGATCTTGACTGAGAGTATGCGTACAATTAAAGCAAATAGCTCAGAAATTGCAAGGATAGCCCTATCAAGTCTCAAACAAACATCACATAACCTACACATAATTTCTAACATGAATCAGAACTTAAATAATTAAACAAGTAGGAACAACACATATATAACAAATCATGAAAGTAAAACAAGTCCGGCAATAGTCTAAAAGCTACTTCTAATAATGAACTCCAGTGCACTCACCCACGCCCGTCAATTATCATGTACGTCACCCTAATACCTCTCATAACAGAGTTCCCATGGTTAAATAGCCTCAAATCAAAGTTTAGATATGTTACTTACCTCAAAATCTACAAATCAATACTCCATAAATCCACTCGCACGCGAATCAACCTTCGTACGACTCAATTCTAGTCACAAAGAACTTCATATCATCAAATAATATCGTACGAAACGACTTCGAATAAAACTTCGATCTTTATCAAAACCAAAAAATCAAATCCGGGATTGGACACCCAAAGTCGACAAAACTCACAAATTCTAATAACCCATTTAGTTATAAGTCCAACCATACCAATAGCGTCCAATTCAGACCTCAAATTTACCTTCAAATCCTCAATTTATATTCTAGAAAAGTTTTTACAAAATTTCACATGTTTTTCCAATTCAAATCACCAATCAAATGATAAAAATAAAGATGGAACAATTAAAAAAAAGGGATAAATCCAAGTCAAAAATACTTACCTTGATCCAAATTGTGAAAATTCCCTCTAGAACCACCCAAATCTAAGCTTTCAAACTCAAAATGTGATTTAATAACCCAAACCCTCAAAATATAGTATTAAATAGATCTGCCCAGGCATACTCATTGAGAAAATGGGACCCTCACCACGTTTCTGAAGACCAGACATAATCTACCCAGAGAAAGGTCTTCCCTTCATGTTCTCCATATCATGAAAGCGATGAAGAGAACATCCAAGCCTTTGTGAACGTGACCCGGACCTCGTGAATGCGTAGCCTAAGTTCCTCACAGCACTTGGTTGCTTCGCAAATGCGGAGCTCAATCATGAACGCAAATAAGGGCGACTGCCTAAACTCATTTAACCTTTTGCTAACACGAATGTGACCACCATGTCATGAATGCGATGAAGGAAACTAGACCTGAGAACATGAGCAGTCCAAAAAAGGTGGAATGGTCTAAAACTCATCCGAAGCACACCTGAGGCCCCCAAGACTTGTCCAATCATAGAAACCAATCCCAAAACACAACCGGAGCCTACTCGAGCCCGCAAATCACACAGATCAATATCAAAACCATGAATCACACTCCAATCTTCACACAAAATGCACGCCGAACATGCCTAAACACCTCAGAATAACCTCAAATTAGGCGTGAAAATCCCAGATTAAACAATGGAACTATTCCAACTCTAGGAACAAAAATACAAACCTGATATCAACAAAGTCAACTCTTGGTCAAAACTCTCAACCTTCCAAACCTTCAACTTTTCGACTTTTGCCAAAAACCAAAGCAACCTATGGACCTCCAAATCCAAGTTCGAACATACGCCTAAGTCCCAAAATCACCATACAAAGCTATTGAAATCATCAAAGCTCCATTCCAGAAGAAGGGGTTAGGCATTCCCGGGTTCTGTGATTATAGCACGGTCGCTCAACTATTATATTTGGTTTATTATCTAATTTTAAAACACATTTTAGCCTATGATATATTTTAAACTTTATTAAATGGCTTTTCATTATTTTAAGGAAGATTTCAATATCATCTAAATCACGTCTTTGGACCATGCCACATGAAATACCCCCAAAGTCTGAGACACTTTTATTTAACGTTGTTAAGATTTGGATTTGGGTCACATGAAATGCACAACCGAGTTTAGGAAGGTAATTTTTAAAATAGCGCGCCTGAAGCAACTGCGCACTTTTAACTTTGCGAGGACGTGAAAATTCAACTAAATGGCATGCCTCGATTTCTAAAGGTTCAAAATCAATAAATGAGGGCCATGCATTTTGGGATTTTATTTGACACCGCCCACCACTATTCCAGTTTTTAAAGGAAATTCAAACTAATTTTTTGAGGGCCGTAAACTATATCTTTGTTAAATATAGAACGCCTCAAACTAAATTGTCTAAAATATTTCCTATTTAAGATTAGGAGTGCCATAAGCTAATTGTGTTACATAATATGGCTCACCTTAATTAATTAAAGGCTGATCAATTAAGCGCTAAATAAACTTTGGGGGTTTACTCAAACTAGCTAAAAGGCTTGCATAGAGAAAGATTAATTATTTAAACAAGGGGAATTTGAGCCATCACAAACAATTAACGGCCAGACAAAATTCAAAAAGGACGATGTGGATCCAAATCCCATTCACATGCGCCTTCAGATTTGGGCCCAAGAGCGAGCCACATTTTTGGGACCCTGAAGTTAATGAGCATAGGACTCAACATCGAGTCTCCATAGCTCTTAAGCAATGGCTGAAATTGCTAATGACCAACTAAAACTAAAGGATAACAATGGAACCAATACATATACAAAAAACCTTTGGAATCATCCTTTAACTGATCAATGGATAATTATATGGGATTTTACAATGACATGATTTTGAAAATAATTGAAAGTCTAATAACTATGCAGACAACTTTTGTTTTTAAAGCCTCAAACTAACTCGAAATAATGACATGAGAATCTAAACTTCAATTAAATCTCATACTAATAGAACCTATAAGATTAACCTTAAACAATCTTGATTTGAACGCTCCAGCCTAGTCACATAACATTCAGATAAAAGCTAATAATTCAACATTGGCCTGAATATTATTGCAAATGCAACCTTAAGCATTCCTTTTACTTATAGCCACTCTCAAACAAATCTGATGACTTAAACAGAAAAATCTGCATGCTTATAGATTCGAACTCATGTTATGCCATCTTTCATGATCAATGTATTAATCAAAACAGTTTTAAAACTAAATATTACAATTACACATTGAGATTGAAGAGAAAAGAAATAAGATTAAACAACCAATAACATCAGTTTTTATATTTTCAAGTCTCAACTTTATATTACAAAATGGTTCCAAAATACCTAGAAAATGCCAAAAGAAAAAGCTAAGAGAGTGAGGGAATAGAAAACAGCAGCAACCCAATAAGGAGGAAACAAAACAAGCAAAACCAGCTCGATTAAAGCAATGGAACCGTGATTTCCAGCAAACCAAAACCCATTTCAAACCAGATTCAAACTATTTCTCTACTCCAACAATATGATTATAGAATTTTCAAGAGTTCTAAGTGACAGAATAATTAGAAATCAAAATCAAAGCAGAAGTTTTTGGTAGTTTTCAACAATGGAATGCAGAAATTCAGAATTGTTCTCAAAGAAAGCTCAGCCGTTTTAGCTTTTTTTAGGAATTTTGTCTCTAATCTCTGACTTGCTAGTGAAGTAAAGATGCCTTTATAGGCAAGGATTTAGGGCAGCCTAAAAGAATTCAATTTCGCATTTGAAACCTTTTTGAATTTTCATTCTTGCTTAGATATCCTTAGTGTAAAATTCAGAACTTCTGTTAAGTCCTAATGGCCTCTTCCTAGAAGCTTCCCAATCAGTTACCCAATGATACCCCTCGCCTAAATTCCTACACTACCCTTTAGGACCCCTGTTATTTACCCTTTAAAACCATACCAGATATGGGTCAAACTGACCCAATTCAGAGTTTGTAGGTCTATAAATCCAAGTTAAATCCCCTTTTGGGATTTTGATTTTCAGATCCCAACTCAAACTTCCCAAACAAACTAATGCAAAATTCGAAACCATGAGACCTTTCTTTTTCGTCTTTTTTTTTTTTTTGAAACAAAGTAAAATATTAAAAGACGAAGAAAATCAACACATGTTTAACAAAGCAATTAACTTAAACTAATCGCAATCAATCCTAAATATGCACAGAACAATCAACCAAATAAAAATAAATAATAACAAAAACAGAGAGGAAAGAAGAAGAGCAGAAAATCAGAAGAGACGAAGATGAGAAGAATAAAAATAAAAGAAAGAATTTAAATACCTAAGACAGAGGATGGAAATGGCTTGAAGGACCCCTAATTTTTAATTTTGAGTCGTAATTGGTATTAGTCCTAGGTTCTTGTTAAACCGATGAGAAATAGCAATTATGGACCTAACCGAGTCAATCAAAACCTGAAAATATTTGGGGAGATTTTGCTTTTGCTATACGGCTCATTTTAGATTCGAAATTAGCTTTGTTTGGTGATGATTCAAGGGAAATTAATGGTGGATTTGCAGAGAGGGGACGAGAAGGAACCTGGGGTGTGATTTTGGTTGAAGTTTGGCGGTGGTTTGGGGGTTGCATCGGAGGAAATGTCGGAGATGGCTCGAAAGGATTCTCTGAAGGAGATTAAGTGAAACAAAACAGGGTACTAGGTTTAATGAAGGGAATTCGGACATTCTTATGTAATTGGGGTAAGAAACTTGGACCGTTGGATGCAATTAAATGAATGGCTGAGATGAATCGAGACTGAACGAGACTTAAAGAAATCGGGATATCGGTGGGGACGAGTATCGCCACTGAAACAACAAAAGGCGCCAAAATGGGTATTCGTGGCGCCATATGGTCGTTGACTATACTAAGATGCGGATATGTATTAGCAGCGACTTCTCGGGATCGCCACAAATGGATATATGCTAGTGGCGATCTTGACCGCCACCAATATGACCCCTTAAAGTTCTTCAAATATGGGTTGCCACTGATGAAGCTATGTTTAGTAGCGGTAGCAAGCTGCCACAAAAAGTTTATTTTTTCCTTATCTTGCCCTTGAAATCTATTTTCTGTGGCAACTTGGGTCGCCACACTGAAGTATCTTTTTGTTTTTATAAAAAATAATGTACTTGGCAGCTACATTTTACTACTTTACCCAACAACATATCATATCATAAGAAACACCACCAAATACAATTGAACAAAATGACATCGAACTTTTCATTACCACCTATTCTACAAAGTATACAACACTCCATAATACATTCAACTGTGCGTAAACATGGAAACAAAATCACTAGTCTATGGATTCCTCCTTGGCCAACATCATTTTCCTTTTCGACGAAGCTTTGTCCCTGCAATTTAAAGAACAAAAATGACAACGATCATTTTGATAACCCTTATAACAGAAAGTAATTTTTTTTTATAATATGTGAAGTACTTATCAAATCCAATTAAGGATCATATCAGCTTCTATACAAGACAGACCTAAGATATGAACTCAGTAATCACTACTGCCGACACCAGTAAACCTTCATCTCTGCATTAAGCATTATCCTTTTATGGCATCTTAATTAATCCAAAACTGATTGACATTATGTTCTTGGGTACTGCTCTAAGCATTCTCAAATTTGTGACTTCTAATGAAATTGGAAACATCTCTTAGCAAACTAGCAGAACCTCCAAATAGAGGTGGAGTACACTGGTGCCCTTGTACAAGAACAAAGGGGACATCCAGTGCTGCAACACTTATAGGGGTATCAAATTAATAAGTCACACCATGAAGGTTTGGGAGCGGGTGATCGAGGCGAGGATCAGGGAGATGACATCTATATCTGTGAACCAGTTCGGTTTCATGCCGGGTCGCTCCACTACAGAAGCTATCCACCTTGTCAGGAGGCTGGTGGAGCAGTTCAGGGACAAGAAGGACCTGCATATGGTGCTTATCGACTTGGAGAAGGCGTATGACAAGGTCCAAAGGGAGGTGCTATGGAGGTGCTTGGAGGCGAAGAGCGTGCCGGAAGCCTACATCAGAGTAATCAAGGACATGTACGATGGAGCTAAGACTAGGGTTAGGACGGTGGGTGGCGACTCAGACCATTTTCCAGTGGTTATGGGGCTCCATCAAGGATCGGCGCTTAGCCCTCTCTTGTTTGCCTTGGTGATGGATGCTCTAACCCGACATATTCAAGGGGATGTGTCTTGGTGTATGCTGTTTGCTGATGACATAGTCTTGATAGACGAGACGAGGGTCGGTGTTATTGAGAGGTTAGAGGTATGGAGACAGACGCTCGAGTCTAAGGGTTTCAAACTAAGCAGATCTAAGACAGAATACCTGGAGTGCAAGTTTAGCGCCGAACCGAGCGAAGTAGGCAGGGACGTGATGCTTGGATCTCAGGTCATCGTCAAGAGGGACAGCGTCAGATATCTTGGGTCGGTGATTCAGGGGGACGGAGAGATTAACGGGGACGTCACTCATCGTATAGGAGCGGGGTGGTCAAAGTGGAGGCTTGCATCAGGAGTCCTGTGTGACAAGAAAGTTCCACAGAAACTCAAGGGAAAATTTTATAGAGCTGTGGTTAGACCTGCCATGTTGTATGGGGCGGAGTGTTGGCCAGTGAAGAACTCTCATGTTCAAAGAATGAAGGTTGCGGAGATGAGGATGCTCAGGTGGATGTGCGGGCTCACCAGGTTAGATAAGATTAAGAATGAAGTTATTCGAGAGAAGGTGGGGGTGGCCCCGGTGGATGAGAAGATGCGAGAAGCGAGGCTGAGGTGGTTCGGGCATGTGCGGAGGAGAAGTCTTGATGCCCCGGTGAGGAGTTGTGAGCGGCTGGCGATGGTCGGCGTACGGCGAGGCAGAGGGAGGCCTAAGAGGTATTGGGGAGAGGTGATTAGGCATGACATGACTAGAATGCGGGTTTCCGAGGACATGGCTCTTGATAGGAAAGTGTGGAGGTCTAGTATCAGGGTTGTAGGATAGGAGCTTCTAGAGTTTTTCGTACTCATCACTCGGGGTTGGGTGAGGCTGGGCAGGGCTATCCATAGATGATTTGCGTATTGGATTGTGTCTCCCTTATGATAGTTATTTATGGTAGTTACTGTCTGATATTATTGCATGCTATTTTATTTATGGTTCTTATGTTTAGATAATTATTTATGCAATTTCTGCTGGAGTTACTAATGCTCTTTTGTTTTTGTGTTTGTTTTGTTTTCTTTCTTTCACTGAGCCGATGGTCGATTGGAAACAGTCTCTCTGCCCTTTCGGGTAGGGGTAAGGCTCGTCTACATATTACCCTCCCCAGACCCCACTTTATGGGACTATACTGGGTTGTTGTTGTTGTATTCCATATCATTGAAAGTTCAGAGAAAAGTTCGAAGCACTGAGCATAATGTATTGTAAACTTGTAAAGCAAGAAATAATATTAAAATGGCAAAAGGATATACCTGGACAAGCAGTTTAGATCACCTGGGACGAGCAGTGCCAGGCTGAATGACTCCTTTTGGCCATCCCTGAAATTTCAATCAGCAAGATAAACTAAGAGTTGACATATCTTCATTAATTTAGCAAAATGCGGAAGGAGAGAGCAAACATCAAAAAGTTACAATGCGTTTTAAAAGACTTACTAGAATTTTATTAAATTCTTGATAAACAAACCATATACACATTAATTCCTATTGAATACTATATCATTGTCATTGTCAATGTACGAATATACATATGACCAAAAAGATTAAGTTCCTTCAAACTCCTCGATCGGCGCCATTTATGATTTGTTAAAGAGCCTTGTCCCTGTAATTAAGGGAAAAAAATACAAGCTTTGACAATGTCATAATTTAATGATCATAATAAACTGTAAAAGGGGTGACCACAATAGAGATTGCCAAACACAATTAAGAAAGCAAAGGGACAATATGACTAAGCAAAGTTGTACAAAATAGTTTGATCCATGCGCATCAGAAATTCAAAATTGTCAAAGTATGCCCATGATCTAAACTCTATCTATGCAGATTCTTCTTGTGGTAATAGCTGAGATCAAAGGGGACACCCTTCACAAGCAACCAAAAGTCCAGACAAAAGGAATTCTCAAAAGTCATTTATAATGAGAATCTGTACATAAATACAAGTCTCAAAGTAGTAGAATTATTTGAAAATATCATTAATCCTAGTTTCATTAAACATATGACAATTCATTAATCTCAAGTTAACAACAGAAAGAAAATTAGTCAACAACCACTAATGTATCTACCATATGACCACAAGTATAGTTGGTAGTTCCAAAGCCTACTTCTCGAGCTTTATATATGGCTTGCACATCTTAATCAAGTAATGTAGGACAACAATTGATAACTGATACGGTGAATAGACTAGATTTATTATTATAAGTTTTATTAATACTAAGAACTTAAATATATTGTTATTTAGTTTCATTAAATATAGTAGGTTATTTCTGTAACTAGTTGTGTTTAGTACATTAATAGGATAGTAGACGGCGATACTATTTAGCTTTGTAACTGTACATATTTGTAAAACTTTCTATGTTGCTTGGATTCTCCGAAAATGTGCCGGGTACGTGTCGGATTCTCCAAAAGCAGTGTATTTTTAGAGAAGCCGATACGTGTGCGACAGTATTTTGAAGAGTCTGCGCAACATAGAAAAATTTAGGCTTACATCAGCATGCACAGAGAAGTTTATAAGTGGAGAGGCAACTGCATGTATTAAGATAAGTACTTTACTTAGACACTTTGCACCAGCTATTATAATTTTCCTCTGTACATTGATTATTTTAAAATATGATCAATTTCTCAACATACTTTTATTTTCAAGTGACAAGGCAACTACAATTTACTTTTGAGGTATTATTTTCAATACAAATGACATCTTTAAGGAAATATTATACAATTAGTTCAAGGACTTTTTTGTGTATAATCACATCTTACTTTCAAACGAACAAGGAACTAACACAGTTATGAACAAATTCTAGAAGCAATGATTAACCTGCATTACCTTTTTTACAGCACGCCAAAATCTTCAAGTGCACTATAAGCGAATCCACAAATTGCATACGTCCTCAATGATTCTGTTTTTAGAAGAAGGCATTATCTAATTCAAAATGAATAGCAACTTTGTTTTAGGCAAAATAATCCATTTAAACTAAAGTATAACATATACACATAAAAGATAGCTAAAAGCACCATCTTCAATTTAGACTTGTCTAGTAGAATCTGTTGGTTAATCTAATCTATTTCAATCTGTTTGTGATTGGCGATTTCCTGGATAAACAACATCTCTTACTAGAAAAAAATTTATATGTTAATGTGGATGCTGCTGGGAGTTCAACATTTGCATATCTCTAGTGTTGGAGCACACCTACTAACCTTCGTATGACAAAAAACTTCCTAAACATTTGTTAAAACAAAGAGGCTATGCCATAAACTGGAAAGACTTATTGGTTTTCATAGTTTAAGATTTTTTAGCTATAGCTTGTGGTATAACAAAGGTAACATAAAACAACAAAATTTTTGTTTCGAAAAAAATAACTATGTTGCCCCAAAATCATAACGAGGAACACATAATTAGAAGCCAAAGCACTATTTCACCTAATACAATTTAGTTGTTTGGTGTTACTGTCCTATGTGGAAGCAATTCAATTTCCAAAAACACTTGATCTGGTTGTACTTCAACACTAAATCAGAACATGAAGCAGTGACTTGCATTAACTGCAGAAAATTAGTTCATAAAATAACTAGCTCAGGGGATACGGATTTATAATCCTTGTATCTACTATTTTAGGATGCAGAATACAGTTCGTAACGATCAACAATGAAGAAAAACTGATCTTGTTGTCCTGTTGTCATCAATCTATGAAGATCTGAAACCTAATATAAAATAAATTCTTGACTCAACTTCTTAAGTGATATACTTTCTACCAACAACACATTGTTTGCCCTAATCATTCTTCACCCTTGGAAACAAACATTTGAACTCGATAGGATAGAATACGGAAACCTAAGATACCATAATTAAATTAGCAAAGTAATTAAAATATAGAAAGAAATAATATAGGTGACCAACGGGTGGGCCGGGCCGGGTCCGGGTCCAAATTTTATGACTCGTCCGGGTCCGGGCCGGTCCGGTCCGGGTTCAATTGGGGGCGGGTTGCAATTGGGCTCGGTTGATCCGGGCCGGGCCGGGCCGGGCCGGGTTTTTTTTTTTTTTTTGAATTACGTATAGTATAAATATTAAGTTATATTAATACTTTGTAATAATTGAATGAACACAACAAAAGATGGGGAAAAAATTGCACTTATTGCAAGTGCTACTTTATTTCTTAAATTCAAAATTTCAAACTGAAAAACTAAAATGTATCAAAATTAGTTTACAATTTACATCAAATGGCTTGCATTGCAATAGCAAGTTCTTCCATATTAATATGAACCTCTGGACCTTCTTCTGGAGTGTTAAATTCGGATGGGTTTCCGTGCGTTAATATATCTCCAAGTTCTTCGTCTTCCGGGCTATCAAGATCTTCCTTTCCTTGATTTCTTCGTTCAGATCTTATCCAATCTCTTAGACACACTAAGACTTCCAAAGCATTGCTTCCCAATGAGTGCCACGTGTCTCCAAGTTGTTGTCTTGCTTGGCTAAATGCACTCTCGGATGCAACAGTGGAAATTGGGACATTCAGGACATCCCGCGCCATAGCGTAAAGAACGGGAAATTGCTTTGAATTTTCCTGCCACCAGCCTAACGGTGAAAATTCCTTGGTGCGAGGCTCCTTTTGCTTCTGCAAGTAAAATTGCAGTTCATCTATATTCCTACTACTACTTTGAGTGTTAGAAAAAGTTGAAAAAATATTAAAACTATCAAAGCCTTCATCATCATCTCCGACTACATTAGAAGTGCTACATTGCATAGTGGGATTTGCAGCAGTTGAAGCACGAGCATTATCACATTGAGTTGCATAATAAGTATATAGATATTGTAAATGTTCATTTAGTTGGTTCATAGATTCATACAAATTTGGGCTTTCAGTGGGCCCAATCTCCATATAATTGTATAAAGCATTCATTAATTGTTGACAATCAGACATTTTAATTGAAGGATTTAAAACTGCACCAATTAAGTAAACAGGAGGAATTGGAAAGAAATATTTTTTAAATTTTGCTTGCATACTTGCAACAGCATCCGTATATCTATCTTTCTTCTTAAATTCAAATAGTAGCAAAGAAATTTCAGCTATATGTACTAAAGCCACAGTAATAGTTGGGTAATATGCCCCAGAAAACACAACAGTAGCAGTATAAAATTTATGTAAAAATTTAATCACATCACTAATGACCTCCCAGGTATCACCGGTTAACATACGCCTAGGATCAGTACAATGTGCATTAGCAACTTCTGTTATTGGAAATCTATATTTGTAGCAACATTTTAAAAATATATACGTATAATTCCATCTAGTAACTACTTCGTCGGGCATGAATCTAGGTGTAAGGTTATATTGCATACACTTGTTCTTAAATTCTCTTATTCTAGATTGTCTATTATTTCCCTGAATTACTCCAACAGCTCTTCTAACTAGAGTAATCTCAGTTGAAAATAAATCGAGCCCACTTTTAACAATTAAATTGTAAACATGACATGCACATCTAACATGAAAAATATCATCAAGAGGTGGATGTAAATTCAATTTTAAAATTGAAACTGCAGCATTGTTGTTTGAAGCATTATCAAAAGACATACACAAAACTTTTTGGTTTAGATTATAAAATTCGACAACTTCAACAATTGTACTACTAATAAATGTTGCAGTATGACTCTGATCTTCATCATATTTAAAAGCAATAATACGTTTTTGCATACAAGTATTGTCATCTATCCAATGACATGTAATTGTTAAATAATCACTTCCATTTACAGCATGGCCAATATCAGAAGTTAGACATACTCTAGAAGGAAGGTGACTAAACAAATAACGTATGTATGTTTGATATTGGCCGTGAAGTCTAAAGATGTCAGATCTACAGGTACTTCTAGGGATACCTTTAAACATAGGGTTGTATATCCTTTGAATATACGTAACAAGATAAGAGGAAGAAGCAAAAGAAAAAGGTAGACAACCCAAAGCAATCATTTTCGCTAATTCCTCTCGATCCCTCATTTTATCATATTTTAGGAGACCTGCAGTAGTAGGGTTACCGGTTGTTTGACTTCCATCCCCATTAACCCCCCATTCTATAGGATGATAATTTTGCATATGTCTAATTAGTGTGCCAGTCCCCCCTAAATTACCTTCGGTCAAATGTTTAAACGTTTCGTTACAAAGTCTGCACTTAACTCTATCACTATCTTCTATCTCATCAAAAAATTTCCAAACAGGACTTCTTTTTCTACGATTAGATTTAGAAGTTGGAGCGACTGGTGGTCTTCTACCCCTTGTTGCACTAGCAACTCCAACTCCAATACTACCAACATTTGCACTAGTAGGTGTAGGTGGTATCTCATCTTCTATTCCAATTTCGTTATCTTCTATTCCGAAATCTTGGTGTAATTGTTCATAATCAATATTTACATCTTGCAAATTAGGCGATGATTCAGAAACATGTGTTATTGGTTCATTATTACTATTACTACCAGAAGCTATAGGACTTTTTTTACTACTTCCACTACCACTTCCACTCCTACCAGTAACTTTTCTACACGCTCTTTTAGCAGCATTCAACATATTGGAAAATTTAATATATAAGCTAAAATCAAATATGCAATTAAAATATTAAATAAGAGAAAGAGTTGGAGAGAGTGCACCGAATTCGACAATAAATTGAGCACTTGAACAGTTGAACTTCAAGAATGTTGAACACTTGAACTTCAAGAATCAAGCTTCGAATGCCGATTTCCAAATAAGAAATTACGATAAATTAAATTCGGGAAAATAAAGACAATAAAATTATGAAAGTAGAATATGAATTCTTGAAAATTGAAGAGAAGAGAGTGATTGATATTTGCTAATTTGAGAATTGAGAGAGAGATAGATAATTTTGAGTGAGGAAATGAAGAAGAGGGGAGGGTATTTATAGATTTTTAGAAGGGTTATTAATGTAATTTAATAAAAACAAAAAAAAAACAAAAAAGGGCCAAAAATGCAAAAACACCCGTTGGCCAACGGTTCTGGACCGTTGCCAACGGGCAAGTGGGCCCCAGCAGTTAAAAAAAATTTTTTTTTTTAAAAAAAAAAAAATTTTACCGTTATAACCGGTCCGGGCCGGTCCGGGTTGGCCGGTTCGCCCGGTATTTCTCTTCCCGGGCCGGTCCGGTCCGGGTTAATTGCCCGGTAAGGCATTACGTCCCAACCCCCTTCCCCCCCCAAACCCCCCCCCCCCCCCCCCCCCGCGCTAAACCGGTCCGGTCCGGGCCGGTTTTGACCGGGCCGGTCCGTGCCGGTCCCTGGTCAACCCGGCCCGGTTGACACCTATGAGAAATAAAGAAGCATAAACCTAATGTACAAAAAAAAAATATTTACTGACTTTGTTTTATGAGCAATAGGATCTGTAAACTAATTAGAACATAGAAAGAATAAAAAATTGAACTAGGAAGAGATGGACCTTTTACAATTTTGGCATTCTAAAAAAACACAAAACTCTTGAAGCTTCAACCGAAGCTCTTCAGGTAGACACCATCAGACACTGCTAGGTTTCAATGCGGACCACATTAGCTCTCAAAAGTTATATCTTGAGAGGAAACACAGAAACAGACCCGATCTATGGTTGTGGGATAAGAAAATCGACAAGTGACAAAAGAAAAAGCGTAAAGTACCTTATCTCGAAGTTGTCTACAACGTAAATGAGCACCAATAGGCTTGTTTATCCGAAAGATGCAAATATGTTTACCAATTGTAGGTTGTAGCCACCTTTCTAGGGCTCCATCGCCAGGGCAAAGAGGAGTTAAATAGGGTTTAGGGTTGTAAGTCAGAGACGATTTAGGGTTCTTTGTACTGGCTTCTCTTCTCGCTGGTGTGAATCTCAAATCTTTGGGTGTTTGTGAATGTGGTGTTGAAATAGAAGTGAAATGAAGAGAGCGGCGTGAGAGAGTTGGGTTTGAAGAGTTTGGAGGTATATGGGTTAACAGGACTTGATTCATTATTATTGCAGAAAGTTTTTTTTAGTTTTACTGTACAAAAAATATGTCGCCACAATATCTCTTTCTTTGGCGAATTATAAAAGGTCGCTACAATACCTTTCTGACCCTGATTTTGCCTTTGAATAATTAGTGCATTTGTGGCAACTTCAGTACAGTCGCCACTGAATGTTTTCTTTCAAAGGCGACTTCAACCGTCGCCACTAATGCTAAAACGTTTCGTAGCAACTTACTTGGGTCGCCACAGGAAACCATGCATTTTGTGGCAACTACAAAGGTCGCTACTAAAGGCCGCCATAAAACAGCACTTTTCTTGTAGTTCCTTTGGTTAGGCTAATCCTTGGACTGGGTATTGGATCAAGTTTGGGGTAGTTTATACGGGCTTGCACAGTAGAAAAAGGAGAATTTGGTTTGGGCTTAGGGAATTCGAATTAAAGAAGGCCCAATCATCTGATTTCTCCAATTCTTTTCTTTTTCTTTTACAAATTTTCCTTTTAATTCCTTTTTTTTCAAAGATAAAAATAAAAATAAAATAAAATCTAACTGAATTCCTAACCAAAATTATCCTACCAAATTATAATAACTAACTCTAATATTGAACACAACTATTTAAATACAAGATTTAAAGCTACTGTGATGATCTTCTCCCGTAGCACTGTAGCATGCGTGAATAGTGTTTTCCGACACTGTTCATCACTTGCACCATCGGATTTTGACGGTGGTTTGTCACAAATTTGGAAACAGTCGATCTCCTTCTCTTTGGGATCATTTTCCAATTGAAATTTTCCTCTAATCCATAACCAATTTTCCTACATCTTAAATCTAAGATTTGCGATTTACTGTAGCATCAGTGTTTTGGCTTTGAAAATTCGATCGCAAATCAACACCATGTTTGTGATCGATTGCGGCTGATGTATAAAGCATTGATGGAAGAATCGTATTCTCCCCAGCTTTGTGCTGTGGGAGAGGATCCTCAAAACAATACTAAAAATCAATTCTGTCATTTCCAAACCAAGTTATGCATCGCTACTAGCCGGAAAACATTCTGCCGAAGCAGTTTCAAAACTGGAAATCTGTCCAGTTTCTTTCAAAAATGGTATACCTACTGTTGAATTCACAGTAGACGAAGTAAATTCATTCACCAGGGAGGAAGGTCTTCACCAAGCTGTTGTAATCAAATTTTCGTATGGAAAACCTGCGCTTCAAGATTTGAACCAGATTTTGCCGAAACATTTTGAAGTCCAAGGTAAGTGCAACATCGGACAGTTGGAATATCGACATATTCTGGTAAGATTTGATTTATTTGAAGATTTTGCTAAAGTGGTATCAAGAACATCTGGTTATGTTCCGTCGAAAGGAGACGAGTTCTTCTTTAGGACATTCCCATGGACTATGGGATTTAACACCCGCGAAGAAACGTCAAAGGCTATCGTTTGGATTTCATTCCCAGATCTGCCAGCAAACTTTTTCGCAAGGAAATCTCTAATGTCCATTGCATCTGCTGCCGGAAAACCTCTTGCCGTAGATAAGGCTACTAAAGATCGTACACGACCTAGTACGGCACGAGTTAAAGTCTTGATAAACTTACTGGACAAACATCCAAAGAAAATCAAGATCAAGATTCTCGATATTAAAACTGGAAAACTGGTTGAAAATGACCAGCAGATCGTTATCGATAATCTTCCAAAATACTGCACTTATTGTAATCATCAAGGTCATGATGTAAAATCGTTTCGCTGGAATACGGAAGACCTTAATGGTAAAATAGTTCATGTTAATGAACCTGAAGGCCACGGCAGTTTGGCTGAATCAGGACGAGATGCTAGGGAATTATTGAATGAGATTAGTGCAAGTCGTCGAGCTGAAATGTTTTCACATTCTGAGAATGTTGCTACTGCCCAACAGAATGTATCTGTTTCAAATACTACAGCTACAGCCTCACTGCCAAGCCCAAATGTTCATTCAATTGCGAATGCTGAAATATCACAGTTGTGTAAAAACCAATCTTCTGATCTTGTGGCACGAACTAGTAAAGGGATGGATCCTAATAAGAATGCTGACTGTTTCTGATCCAATCCTTAGAACTACAGAACTACAGTTTATGCAGAGTGCTGATATTGTACAGCTGGGCAGTCAACCATCATCCTCTCACAGTGAACAAGTTGTGTCAATATTGGTTGGGACTCTTGCATTTGTCCCAACAATTCCAAATGCACAAACTCGTTCAATTGTGACTGCTGATATATCACAGTTGTGTAAAAATAAATCTTCTGTTCCTTTCAATCATAATGCATCTGCTGAACTGGTGGTGTCTAAATGGACTGCCGCACCTGCTGAGACTGCAAAACACCAACCAAACAAGATGGATCACTTATTATGTGAGCAGCATCAACCTGTCCAAAACAGTAACAATAACAAAGATACAATGCTTTGTCAAGGAAATTATATAAATGTGGCGACTCTAGACTCTGCCACAGTTCCACACAAATTAAATGATTAATGCAAAAAAGTGATATCAAATGCGAATGATCATACTCAAAATGTTAATGCTGAAAAAGGACAAAATTTAGTTTGTGCTCCAGTAAGCCAATATTCTGAAGCTCAACTAATGTTGGATACTGAATTAGATTCTATTTTTCCATCCAACTGTGATGCTCCCTCAAATCAGATAATTGATGCATCAGATGAGGCTACAGACAACAGTAAAAATATGAAACCTATTCAAGAATGTAAAGAAAAGGAGTTTCTGGATCATCTCAAAGCAGTGACAAATCCTTCTGGTTCAACTGCTCTAATAAGGGACGAATTGACACTGCCAAAGTTGAACGATAATCATAACAACCCTGCAGGCTCAAACAATATAGCAGTGATGAGTATAGCTCAGCAGCATAGCTCAAAAGATTCATGCAAACAGCAGCATAACCCCACAGCAGCTGATAAACTGGATACAAACAATCCTAAATGGATAGTACAGATTGAACCAGCTACGGTATATTGGCAAGGTACAGACACTGATGCTGTCTCTACTGCTGCAGTAGCTAAACAACCTACTGATACTCCACAACATACAACTAAAGAGGGACAATGGATGATGCCTAACAAAGCAGCAACTCCAAAATCCAAAAATAAAAATCCAACTCAAGCAGGCAATCCAGCCTTACCATCAATTTCCAACTCTTTTTCAACAATTGCCAATACCAACAATGAAGAAGGAAAAATATTGGAAGACCTGCAGCTTATCGACAGTACAACACATACAGAGGTCTCAATTGCAGAAAAGAAAGCACAAGTAACCCAACATTGGGATGAAACTTCATCTGTTCATCAAAACAAGTCTGCTCCATCAGCTGCATTTTATTATGAAGAAGTAATCCAAACTGGGAGTGAAACAGGTAACAGCAACTTACAGAATTCAGAGGACATAACTGCAGCACTGTCACACAGCTATTTGAACCATAACGCTCAACATTTTGTCTCAAAAAACTATTCTGAACAGAATCAGAAAATGAGGAAGCTCCCAATGAGAGTCGCAAAACAAAAACAGGTTGCTCCACCAACTGTCTCAAAGTCCAGACGAACAAACATCACCAATTAAGCAGCCAGATTTGTTGACAAATTCTTGTGACCGATCCTCGTTAATATTATCATCATAGAATTTGCTATATGAATCTGTGATGATCATAGCTGTTAGCCATTTCATGGCGTGTTTGTAATGACTTTTTTAAGCCTCAATAGGAAGAATGCGGTAAGGTTAGACCGTTTCTGTTATTAGTATAACATCTCCGACGAGTTCTACTCCCTTATTTGTATTTCACCTATCTGTTGTAATTTTCTTTTTATATTAATAAAAATCTAGCCCTAGGCATTGCCTAGTGGATTGCCAAAAAAAAAGGCTAGCGATGCAAAATAGACTATTTTTTTATTTTCTATTTTTTGCAAAACATACTAATTTACTAATTAATCAAAAATATAAATTAAATCATAAATCCAAATGCAACGTATTTTTTTGTATTTTTGTGAATTAAATAAAAAACATCCACTCAAAAGTGCAACAATCAAGAAAAATTCTACAATAATTCTTAAAATAACAAATAATTAAAAGGAAATCTAAATTTTTGGAATTCTATAGGAGTAGGTCATGTGGGGAAAAAATCACGTGCTCACAACTGACCCTCTTTGCTCGGAAACATGAAGAGTTTTCGTGCAAAGATAAAGTGAGCGAATACGAGCGATTTTTGCCCGTTTGAATACTCCGTGGGAAGAATTTTTGAAAGATTTAAACGCACCCTACTTCCGAGGTTGCCTAAATATCCTTGGCTATAAAGGAATAAGGTCAGTGTAGTTCGGGAAGTTTCGGTAGTTGGGACTACCATGAAGTAGTGATTTCGATATTGATGTTGCTGCTACTTCTTTCTAAACTCATTATTACGCCATGATAAAGTAAATGAATCTATACTAAAACTATGATCTATGCATTACAAGAATCTTATTTATATCTTCAAACTTGATCTTGCAGTTCCTGTTGCTCTGTCGACTCGTACTCTCCAGGTGAAATTCCTTTGTTGATGACTTGAATTGTAATCTGAGATGCTTTCCCTTTTCTCCAGATGGATGCCTAATTGTTGAACTTGAACTGTTTTCATTTGAACATTGCTGCTTCCCTTTGTTAATCATGTGGGCTCCTGATTATCAATATTTGAACTGCTTCCCTTCGTTCTTCAGGTGGGCTCCAAATTACCAACACTTGAACTGCTTCACATCGTTCTTCAGGTGGGTTCCTGATTACCAACACTTGAATTGCTGCTTTGTTATTCAGGTGGGCTCCTGATTACCAACAGTTGAATTGCCGCTTTGTTCTTCAGGTGGGCTCCTGATTACCAGCGCTTGAATTGCTCCTTCGTTCTTTAGGTGGGCTCCTGATTACTAACACTTGAATTGCTGCTTCGTTCTTCAAGTGGGCTCCTGATTACCATCAATTGAATTGCAGCTTTGTTCTTCGGGTTGGCTTCTGATTACCAACACTTGAATTGTTGTTTTGTTCTTCAAGTGGGATCCTTATTACCAACGCTTGAATTGCTGCTTTGTTCTTCAGGAGCCTAACACTTGAATTGTTGCTTTGTTCTTCAGGTGGGCTCCTGATTTCCAACACTTGAACTACTTTCTATCCTTACGACTCGTATTATTCTCCCTTGCTCTTCAAGTGGGTGCCTGATTTCAACAAAATAGATAAAATAAAGAAAATTTTATGCCCCGATTTGGTAGCTGGGCACATCTATGAGTGTTAATTAAATAATGTTACCAAATATCTCTAAGAATTTGAAATCTAAACCCCATTATCCAGGAGGGTCCTAAAAACGCCTAGTAAAATGATAGTTTTAAAGCTAAATTATATCTTCTAAAGGTATGACTTCTACTAAATCTTCTTATCTAATAGAGCCTTAGAACTACATCTTATTATCCAGAAGGGTCCTGAAAATCAAAATCAAGTCTTATCTTAAGAGTGACAACTTTTAAGGCTGAATTATACTTCCCTACAACAAAACTTATGCTAAATCGTGTTATCTAATGGAAATCTTAAAGTTAGGTCCCATCAGGAGGGTCTTGACAATTTCGAATTGAATCCTATCCTAAGAATGAAAACTTTGCTGACAGCTTATATTTCTTTGGGGTAAGATTTATGCTGGATCTTGTTACTCATACATGTTTAAATTTTAAACTAGGTCCCATTATCCAGAAGGGTCCTGAGAATTTACGGTCAAACGTGTTTGGCACTTGCTTTACCTTATAGGGGGTTTCTCTGAAACAAACAAAATGTCCTACCCCTGTTTCAAATCAAAGAAAAATCTCGTCAGTTTAAAATATGGTGGTTAGTTTGTGACATTATTGCTGAAGGTGGCCTCTCTAATGACGTGCTTTACTTTCACTAGTTTCCCCGTACTGTCCAAGATTGTTTGACTTTCTGACTGATCCTCAACCTCAATACTATGGACTACCCGAGTAACTGTTGTCTTACACTTCCGACCCCTCTATCTGATCCTTTTCTTCTCCCATGAAATCACTAAACCATTCCGGCATTGGAACTTTCACTAACTCTTTGTGTTCCATTTTACATCATACCATCTCTAGCTTTCTTTGGCCACACTATGCTTTGTGCAATTTTGGAAGTTGGTAGTGAGCTTTAAAATCCTTTCTTATTTGCTTAAAAATAACTGACATTGAATGCATTTTATAAAATTGAACCCAAAAGAAATTAAATGCAATGACTTTGAGAGTTATGAATAAGGAAGAAAAATCCAAAACTGGGTGGTTGTTTGAAGGGAGGAAAAAATGAGAGTTATCTGCGTGGAGCACCTGGTACCAATGATCATGACATCTATTTTGGATTAGTCAGCCCAGTCTGTCCAACCAATTAACATTCACTTGTCATACTTTATGCCTCGATATATTCAAAACACAAATTCTTTACCAAATTTCAGACCCTACTCGGCATGTGGTGCCCTGAAGGGCTTTCACCAACAAACCTCTCTCATTTTTTCATATCTCAATTCATTGTCGCCTTACGGTGCCCCTGAGGGTTTTAACCAATGAGACTCTCTCATTTCAATCTCTTAACTTTTGTCGCTTTACAGTGGCCGCAAGAGTTTTCACCAACAAGACTCTCTCGTTTTCATTTCTCCTACTTGGACGGGAGTGTTGCTCTCAATATGAATCACCCCTACTTGCTCGACTCGACATCTCTTAGAGATTTATTGGAAAGTCTTTCTTTGGACCGTAATGTGGGATTTTGGATAGGGTTAGAAAGAAAGGATATCAAAAGGCTCAAAACAACTCAGTTGGGTTCAAAAATTACAACTTTTGGAATCTGATTTCTTACAGCAACCACAACTTCTGCCGCAGTTTCTTTGTTTGGGGATGTTTGGATTATTATTTTGATAGCCGTGAGGCTTCCTACATATCCTTAAAAGGAATCAGTTCGAACGTAGTTCATGACATAGAAATTGCTTTGTTGTTGTGATTTTGTTTCTTTTCTCTTTTTCTTTTGTTTTTTTTCTTGTTGTTGTTTTTTCTTTTTCTTTTCTTCTCTTTTTCATTCTTTTTTTTCTTTACTTATTTTTTGCGCTCGTGTTTTTGAGTTTTGCTACTGATTCCAAAAGATGTGTATGAAAGGAAATAAATAAGGCTCAAAGGGGTAACAAAGGATAAAGTGTTTAGATAGTAGAACAAATTGCCTTCGTCATTCCAATCTTCAAAACATGCCAAGTACAAACAAATACAATTTAAACCAAAGAAATCATACATAATATCTTTTGATTGCATCAGAATTGATTATCATATCTACACATTTGCCTTCTATATTTATTAAATATATAACACAATTGGACAACACTCTCGTTACAATGAATGGCCCCTGCCAATTTGGGGCGAATTTGCCTTTTGCTTCAGCCTGATGTGGAAGGATACATTTCAATACCTGCTGACCCACTTCAAATTTCTGTGGATGCACCTTCTTGTTGTATGCTCTTGCCATTCTTTTTTTATACAACTGGCCCTGACACATTGCTGCCAATCTCTTCTCATCAATCAAACTTAATTGCTCTAAACGGACCTTGACCCACTCATCATCATCAATCTCAGCTTCAGCAACAATTCAAAGAGATGGTATTTCAACTTCCGCGGGTATCAATTCTTCAGTGCCATATACCAACAAATGAGAAGTTGCTCCTACTGAAGTGCGAACATTAGTGCAATAACCCAACAATGCAAAGGAAATCGTGCCATTGCCTGGAACCTTCCACAATTTACCGAACTATCTTCTTTATATTCTTGTTGGCTGCCTCGACTTCTCCATTTGTCTTAGGGCGGTATGGGGTGGAATTACGATGCATAATCTTAAACTGTTGACATACCTCTTTCATCAAATAACTGTTGAGATTAGCACCATTATCTGTGATGATCACCATTGGGATCCCGAACCGAAAAATGATATTTAAGTGAAAACAATCAACTACTGCTTTCTTGGTCATGGACTTGAATGTTTTTGCTTCAACCCACTTGGTGAAATAGTCGATGGCCACTAGAATGAACCTGTGCCCATTGGATGTTGGTGGCTCAATTAATCTGATGACATCCATATCCCAAGTAACAAAGGTCCACGGTGTAGACATTGTGTGTAATTCAGATGGCGGAGAATTAATCAAATCTCCATGCACTTGACATTGATGACACTTGCGCACAAAACTTATACAATCTCACTCCATGGTGAGCCAATAATAACCTACTCGAAGAATCTTCTTTTCTAGAACATACCCACTCATATGCGGTCCATAGACTCCATAATGTACTTCATTCATGATAGTTGTGGCATGTATAGCATATATGCATCTTAACAATCAAATATCTGGAGTTCTTTTGTACAAAACTCCTCCACTGAAGAAAAATCCACTTGCCAAACGATGAATTGTTCTCTTTTGATCACCTGTGGCTTGTACTGAATACACCACCATCCTGATATACTCCCTGATATCGTGGAACCATAGTTCACCATCATGTTCTTCTTCCACCATGTTACAGTAAGCATGCTGATCGCATACCTGAATATGCAAAGGGTCAATATAAGCCTTATCTGGATGATGTAATAATAACGCCAGAGTAGCCAAATCATCGGCAACCTCATTATGGATCCTTGGAATATGCCTGAACTCTACTGATCGAAACCGTTGATAAAGATCATGAAAATATTGTCGGTACGGTATGAGTTTTGAATCACGTGTTTCCCATTCTCCTTGAATCTGGTGCACCAGAAGGTCCGAGTTTCCCAAGACCAAGACTTCCTGAACACCCATGTCTACAGCTAACCTCAAAACCAAAATGCATGCCTTGTACTCAGCCATGTGGTTGGTACAGTAGAAACGAAGCTGAGCCGTATCAGGGTAGTGCTGCCCTGTCTCAGAAATAAGTACAACTCTTATCCCAATGCCTTTCATGTTAGAAACTCCATCAAAGAAAAGTTTCCAACCTGAATTTTCAACCTGTTCCAACTCGTCAATGTGCATCACCTCTTCATCAGGGAAGTAAGTCTTCAAACTTTCATATTCTTCATCCACTGGGTTCTCGGCCAAATGGTCATCCAATGCTTGGGCTTTCTTTGCAGTCCGAGTCACATAGACGATGTCAAATTATGTGAGCAAGATCTTCCGTTTCGCGAGCCTCCCAGTGGGCATGGGCTTCTGAAAGATATACCTTAACGGCATCCAAACAATAAATGAGGTAAGTAGTGTAGGATGACAAATAATGCTTCAACTTTTGGGCTACCCAAGTTAGGGCACAACATGTCCTTTCAAGCCAAGGTGGGTGTACTTAACCTCATAAGATGTGAACTTCTTGCTGAGATAGTAGATAGCTTGCTCCTTTATGCCAATGATGCCATGCTGACCCAACACACAACCAAATAAATTGTCCAAGACTATTAAATACTGAATCAAAGGTCTCCCCGATTCTCGTAGGACCAACACATGTGAGTTTGACAAGTACCACTTTATCTTTACAAATGATTCTTGACACTCATCTGTCCACTTGACCACAACATCCTTCTTCAACAACTTGAAGATAGGCTCACAAGTTGTCATAAGCTGAGAAATAAATCTGTTGATATCGTTTATCCTCCCTAATAGACTCATCACCTTAGTCTCTTTCCTTGAAGGTGGAAATTCCTGGATTGCCTTGACCTTTGACGGATCCAATTCAATACCTCGACGGCTGACTATGATCCCCAACAGTTTTCAAAATGGAACACCAAATGCGCATTTGGCGGGGTTAGGCTTAAGATTGTATCTGCGAAGCCTCTAAAAAAATTTCCTCAAATCTCTGACATGGTCCAACTGCTTTCTGGACTTTATGATCATATCATACACATAAACCTTGATCTCCTTGTGTACCATGTCGTGGATAAGGTCGCTATTGCCGTCATGTAAGTTGCCCATGCATTTTTCAACCTGAATGCCATTACCCGGTAGCAATATGTCCCCCATGATGTGATGAATGTCATCTTTTCCGAATCCTCCTCATCCATTAAGATCTGATGATAGCCTGCATAGCAATCCACAAAAGACCCAATCTCATGCTTGGCACAATTATCAATCAAAATGTGGATATTTGGAAGTGGGAAATTATCCTTTGGACTTGCCTTATTAAGATCACGGTAGTCAACACATACTCTACTCTTATCATGCTTCTTTGGCACAGGCACAACATTAGCTAACCAAGTGGTATACCGCGTGACTCGAATGACCTATACATCAAACTACTTTGTGACCTCTTATTTAATCTTCACACTCATATCAGTTTTGAACTTTCTCAACTTCTCCTTGACGGGAGGGAATGTCGGGTTAGTAGGTAATTTGTGAACTACCAAGTCAGTGTTTAGACCCAGCATGTCATCAACTGACCATGCAAAAATATCGTTGTATTCAAACAATGCTTTAATTGTCTCTTCCGTGATTTGCGGTTCAAGATGGAAGCTTATCTTAGTTTCTCTAACATTATCTAGGTCCCCTAAATTGATTACTTCCGTATCATTCAGGTTAAGCTTGGGTTTTTCCTCAAAATGACTTAGTTCTTTACTAATCTCTTCAAAGGCCTCATTCTCATCATACTCTGATTCATCAACACACTCTATTTCTTGAATTATTATTTCAGAATTAAATTGACTTTTAAGACTGGGCCGAAGATTCCTCATGCATACCATGTCATTGAAACCAGCATAAAAAGAATTATACAAGGAGGAAAAGAAGAAACAAAAATAAAACTATCAGGAATGATGAAAAGGGAAATTACGTTTCATTGAAAATAAAGGATAACACGGTTTATACTTCCAAATGGACGGAACATAGAATCTGAATTACAACCCCGGAATAATCCAGATACACTGAAAGAAAATCAAAGCAAACTATCAAAACTCCTTCCGGGTAGGGAGAGGAGTAGCCTCCCAATTGTTGAGCTTTGCACTCGGCCTGATAAACTGCACATCTGCTTTGCTATAACCTTATCCAACTTCCACAATGTTCACATCGTCAAACAACCTTTCGATCCTTTCAATTAACCTTCATCAATGCCTACCACAGAACTGGAACTATTCTTACAGGGCGTTTTCAGGCACCGAGCTTGACAAACGACCTGGAGAGACGTGGGATAGGCTTTGGAAGGACCCACGGCCTCTGTTTCAACTTTCTAGCCATTTCACATCTGCGGCTGTAGGTTTGAATCCCAAAACAAATGTACCCAAGTTTTCTGGGAGAAACACCGGTTGTATGATACCCTGCAAAGATGCACCTAGACCCTTACCAGGTATAAAGCCATTTTTCATCATTTCAGAGGCCACCATGGCTGGTGCGGTTGTTACCTTTGGAATTGGAATGCATTTCCCTTCTGGAATTTTTTCGATTGACACTGTTTCATAAACCTGATAAACCCAAGGCCCTTTCTCATCTTAACCTCAATGAATAAGATAATGGCATCACTGTAAGCACACAAATTATCTTCACCATGCATGACGATATCTTGTCTATCCCATTCAAACTTCACCATCTGGTGTAGAGTGGATGGGACTGCTTTGGCAGCGTGAATCCAAGGTCGACCTAACAGTAGTTTGTAGGAGACAACTATGTCCAATACCTAGAACTCCATGGTGAATTCAACCGGTCCTATTGTCAACTCAAGCACTATATCACCAACTGAATATTTCCATCCACCATCAAATCCCCGAACACAGATGTTGTTCTTCTGTATCCTCTCATCATCAACATTTAGATTGTTCAAAGTAGAGAGAGGGAAAATGTTTTTGCTGGAACCATTGTCAACTAGAACCTTGGTGACCACAGAATCTTCGCATTTCACTGCCAGATAGAGAGCTCTATTGTGTTCAGCACCTTCTGCAGGCAACTCATCATCAAAGAAGGTGATCCTGTTTACCTCAGATATTTTGTGGTGATCCTTTCCAGATTGTTCACCGAAATCTTGTCGAGAATATGAGCCTCGTTTAGAGTTTTCATCAAGACCCGACAATGCTCGTCCGAGTGGATTAATAATGAAAATAGGGAAATCTGAGCATGCATCTTTCTCAACTGCTCCATGATGGAATAGTCTTGAACCTTCATTTTTCTTAGAACTTCCTCCGCCTCTTCTTCAGTTACCGCTTTTTTCACTAAAACTGGGTTATCTTTGGATTTTTTAGCTTATTTCCTTAACTCTTCCGGGGCAAAGCATCTCTCCGAACGAGTTATTCCTTGAGCCTCATTGACTTCTTCTTTCACTTCCTTACCCTTGTAGGTCACTGTCACCCTTTCATAGTTCTACAGGATAGCCTTGTTGTTGACTATCGACAACTGGGTTACATGCTTGATGATGACAGGATAGGCATGGGCACCCTCTACAATTATGACAGGCTTGTTTGCAACTCCTGGTACAACCACTTTTGACTTTTCTCCTTTTGCTGCAACATCACTTGGGGACCCTGCTTGACTACCGCAGATGGTTCACCGTTTGTCCCGCTCAAATTGTTCAGTGACCTCTCAATTGTTGGTTTTTCAACTGGCTTGACCTCACTGGACCAAATCATCATGATGGTCTATGAAGGCTTCTTGGTCTCCCCTCCCTTGTGTACTATCTCGATCATATATGTTCATGATGGGTTGGTAGTGGGTTTTAGTTGATGTTGGGTGCCTCTGGAGCTTGGACTTCAATCTGGTGTGTATCAATGAGCTCCTGGATGGAATTTATCAAGTTCCACCACTTCTCTGTATCATGCCCCGGAGTACCAAAACAATATTCATAGCTTACAGAGTAATCAATATTCTTTGGAGGTAGGTTTGGCAATTTGGACTCAATTGGCCTTAGCATATCCAATTGCCTTAGTCTGTGGAACAAACTAGTCTAGGACTCTCCTAATGGGGTGAAGGTGTTCTTCCTCTGCAATGTCATATTCTTAAATTCTTGATTGGGCCGGAAACCTGATCCAGGAGGGTTTCAGTAGGCTCGTGGGGGTAGGTAGGTGTTTTATGGTGCTGGCGCATGCCATTGTGCGTGGGCGGGAGGTGAATATTTGGGCATGGTGGACAAAAAAATGAGGGTCTGGTGATGGGTAGTAATGTTGGGGTGGATTATACGGGGTTTGAGGGTAAGTTTGGTGGTGGGGTAGAGGCTGATTATAATGGTAGGATGGGCCCCTAGGTCTGAACCATGCTCCTGAATCAATTGTTTCCGCATCCACTTTCTTCTTCTTTCTAATTACTCCCCCAGTACCATTCTAAATGGCCTGGGTAGTTTCCTTAATAGCCGAATAGTTCATGATTTTGTTTGACTTAAGCTGTTCTTACACCATGCCACCCATCTTCACTACTTCATTGAAGGACTTGCCTACAGCTGATACCAGATGGCCGTAACAAGCAGGTTCTAGGGCCTGCAGAAAATAATCCACCATTTCGCTCTCTTTTATTGGAGGTTCAACTCTCGCTGCTTGTTCTCTCTAACGGAAGTCAAACTCTCTGAAACTTTCACTAGGCTTCTTCTCGATCTTAGTTAGAGACAGACAATCTCGAACAATCTCAAGATTATACTGGAAATAACAAGCGAATGCTTGGGCTAGATCATCCCATGTATACCATCTGTCGTGATCCTGCCAAATGTACCACTCCAACGCCGAACCACTAAAACTTTGGCTAAAATATGCCATTAATAACGCGTCTTTCCCACCAGCTCTCCTTATTTTTCTATAAAAACCTCTCATGTGCGCAACCGGGTCTCCGTGCCCATCATACACATCAAACTTGGGCATCTTAAACCCCACCAACAATTTAACATCAGGAAAGGAACATAGATCTTTGTAAGCCACGCTCACCTGACCTCCCAATCCCAGCATATTCCTTAATGACTGTTCCGGGATTTTAACCTTCATGAACATCTCTTTCTGTTCAAGATTTTTAGGAGACTTCTCAATCTCAACAGGGATATCGAAGCAATGAGTGTAGGAATGGGCTCTGAAGCCTTGAAAGTGGGCTCTAGGGGGTAGTATTGGTTGTCGTGGGACTAGAGTAAGGGCTCATTGGAGGATCGGTAGAGTGTAGCAGGTGGGGGAGCCACGAAAACAGGAGTAGATGATGGAGGATGCATGGGACTGGTTTGGGTGGTAGAGCTTGTAGTGTTTGGGAAGTGGGGATCTGGTACTGGTGGTAAATAGGGAAGCCTAGAGATGAATCGACAATGTGAGGCTCCTGGGATTGAGCTAACGACAGGATGAAAGCAGGGTTGGCGGGGTAAGATGGTGGTGGATGCCCTTTTGCCCATGCATGATACATCTCTGCCATCTGTTGTTTTAGCTTATACACATCTTCTTTCATATTAACATCTGACTCTTCCCCCTCTCTTGACGGATCGACGACACTTCCGTCCAGTTCTTGGTTAGCCATGATCAATTTGCTTTTGGACCGAGTGTTGTACGAGTGAGTTGCCAGAATGCCAAAAAAACTAATCACCCGCCTGTACTAGTTATCAACAACAAACTTGTTATTGATTAGAGCTTAACAGATAGGAAACCACACATTGGGGAATGTAATACACCTAACTAGTTAGCCATTTCTCTTATGCATTTGATCGGTTGCTTGCGTCATCTCAACTTTCCCTAATTTCCAATTGCAACTTCTCTTTTTTTTGCTCCTGCCATTCTTTGCTTTATTTCTCATTGTTCTTTATATCATCTCTTGTTGCTATCTTGAACGGAGGGTCTCCTGGAAACAGTCTCCCTACCCCTCAGGGTAGGGTTAAGGTCTGCAAACATATTACTCTCCCTAGACCCTACTTGTGGGACTATACTGGGTTGATGTTGTTGTTGTTCTTGTTGTCTTTATTCTCTAATTTTTATCTCTTATTTTGCCATTGTTTCCTTCCCATGGTTTATTGTTTTCTCTCTTTTTTTCTTTTTTCTTTTTTTTTTTGGTTGTGATCGAATCCTATGGAGATTACCTACGTATCATGACCCCGCAGGAACCATACCAAGCGTAGTTCTGGGGGATAAGTGTAAAGTAAATAAATAAAACATTTTGGGAATTTCAAATTTTTCATAAAATAAAAACGTTTTGATTACAATGACTCATCCTATCAAATTTAATCATAAAAACTAATAGACTCGAAAAGGGAAACTAACAGACTCATAAAGATGAAAATACAGACTCGAAAATAGACTCCAATAAAAAATATGAAAATATAGACTCGAGTAAACATCATAAATACATTAATGCCTCAATTGATCCTGGGCCCCGCGGACATCAGTCAGTCTCGCCACGGGCCTACGTGCTAAATCCCCTTGGAGATAGTAGAGATTCTCCATTATCTGGCGGAAAAAGGTCATTATAGTGGTGGAAAATATGGATCTGGTCATGTCCTCACACTTACTGCATTTCATTGTGATGTAGTCGGCGATCCTTGTGACCTTTTCTCTTATGATGCCCTTTTGTTGCAACAACACCCAATCTGCTGGGGCCTAGCTTCCAAAGTTTGTTCAGCTGCATGATTCAGTTCTTGAAGTTGTTGCATATCTCTTTCTAACTATGCCATTGACTCATAATAGTGTTCTCTTTTTTCTTTAAAGTCTTTTTCCTTCTTAATCATTTTGTTCTCATGGGTGGTGATGTTTTTCTTCAAGCCCACAACCTCATTGTCATATTTCTCTTTTAACTGCTTAACCAAGCACGGTCGTTCTTCCATATTCTTAGCCGATTTTGTTCGAGCCCTCGCTATTTCACCCTCTGCCTTGATCACATCAAAACCATACTCACTCACCTTCCGTCTAGGGTTATCTATAAGCTTTCCATCTTTTGCACTTCTGACGGGGTCTTCGGCTGCTATTTTCATTTCCCGAATTTGAGCTTGAAGGGCGACATTTTATTTGGATGGCTTTTTTATCACACCCTCATCTATGGCGGCTTGAAAACCATTCTCAAATTGAAGATCCTTGACCTGTTTTTCCAGCTTGCTTATGGTAGCCCTATACTCATTTTCTTTGGCCAACCAATCCCATTGCACCTACGCTCCATCGGTGAATTGTTGGACATAGGGCCTCTTTGCGGGCCGTTTGGGCTCTTGATGGACTCGGGATCTTTTACCGTACCAAGAAGTGTAAGTAGGCTCCAACTCGCCTCTGGATAGATCTCGTACCTGAGTTTTGGGCTCTAAGAACCTACAAATTTGCCAATCCAACGCACCCTTTCTTTTGCGAAAGCAACTTTTACTTCCAACTCAATGACCTTCCGACTCAAATCCTCATCGTGTGGGATGGTATAGTATCTGCCTAACTGATGTAGAACTCTATGAGGGGCATAAGGTTGAATACTCCGAAGGCCCATCACTAGAAGAAAACACACCTTAACCGGCATATAAATGACTTCACCGACCAAGAGCCACACGAATGTCCATTCAATTTTGTTTGCAGTCAAGGAGCTCAAGTGCACATAACATGTTTCCGTTCCGTCCGGGAACTCACAACCCTCCACCCGTTATTAATGTTTTTCAATGCATTCAAGACCGATCATGCCATAGTTTATATACCCCAGGCGGTGGCAAAGGTGTTCTTCCATCTAGAGTTATAAAAGCATATTGTATCCTTCAAAAAATCTTCCCTTTTCTCGGCAAAGGGTCATAGCTCGGTAAATTTCTGCTGGGATCAGCGGTACAACGATCCCATATGCCTTTTTAGTCACGAAGTCAGCTATCCCTATGAGCCCCAACTCTTTGTTCCAATCTTTTTTGGGATAAATCGAAATACCCAGGAACGCCACTATAAAAGCTATCATCTCCTAGCTTCCCACTTATCTTTGTTTCCCGAATGAATAAGACCAGTATCTGGCGTCTCACAGCCACGGGGGTTACCGTGATGTCGGTGCAAAAAGTAGAAGGTACAGAATCATTTGGCCAAATTTTTGTCTTGAATTTCCCGATTGATGCTTAACAAGTCCAAAAATTTGTAAGGGGCTACTGTTCTAGGTGACACTGGGTAATTATTTCTAAGATTCCCATTAAAACCAGCGTAGCCCGCTATCTCCTCAAATGTATGTGCTAGCTCAAAATAAGCAAAGTGGAACACGGTATATGCTGGATATCAGAAGGGTATTAAGGCCTCAATTATATCCTTTCTCAGCTTAATCTTCAGAAGCCCAACAAGACCACCCAAAGCCATTATCATAATTTTTTTCTGACCTCCCCCAAATCATGCCACCACATATGTAGCTCTAACAAGATTTCCTCGCGGACTGTGAAAGGTTCATTCTGAATTGTGCCTTAGCTTTAAATTTAATGATGGAATCAATTGCTTGCAATGTTATTTACGATATGTAATTGAATTTTATAGATTTAGACCATTTGGAGTTGGATACTCGTGGCAAAGGCATGGTTCCTACTTCTTGTATAACCTTGTGTCGGAGACCTCTCCCCTTAGGACATGATCTTTGATATTTGAATGCCTCGTACATGAGGTGATGAGCGCGTGCTTGAGCTATTTGTTGTAAACCTGTTTCTACTTGAAATATTTAAATTGGGATTCATGTTTACTTGTTCGTTTTAGATTGTAAGTTTAACCTGCGCTAGCTTAGAGAAGCATGTTTAGCTGGCTTACTTGCTTAATTATTTAACTATATAATTTGCACTCTATGAAGCATGTTAGGCTAGAATTTACCATTACTTGTTATGATTTTAGCATTTATTCTGTACAATGAGTTGTTGTGTGTTTAATTTGGGACTGCGGAACAGCTTCCCGGGAGATCCCCCTGTACTTGATACGTTCTGGATTGAGGGTGCAGGATACAGAGAGATCCATGGCACATGTATTTCTATATATTTGGGTACCAAGAGATCCCCTGCTTACCTATTGAGGATACCAAGAGATCCTTGGGATACCAAGAGATCCCTGGTGTATATGATGAGGATACCAAGAGATCCTTGGGATACCAAGAGATCCCCGACTATTATTCCTTGTTGTGAGCAGTATTCCTTGTATTGTTACCTCTACTTTCTATTACTGTTTTCCTTATTCTCGATGTGGACTTTATTTAAATCGTTTTCATTATATTATTAATTATTGTATTTTATCTCAGTAGGGCCCTCACCTTCCTCGTCACCACTCGACCAAGGTTAGGCTTGGCACTTACTGAGTACGGTTGCGGTATACTCACACCTCTTCTACGCATGTTTTTCATGTGCAGATCCAGGTACTTTCTCTCAGGCATATCATCCTCGTGGTGGAGATATCTAGTTGAGACTTTGAGGTATATTTGCTACGTCCACAGACCAGGAGTCTCTATTCTATTGGGTTTAGCGCATAGTTCCTTCTTCTGTTTTATGTTGTTTAGACATTCCGGTGTAGAGCAGATTATTACATTCTATTAGCCTGTGTTGCCTGTGAGTTTTCGATTTTTGGGATTTGTATTAGATTTAGGATATTGAGTTGTACATGCCGAGCGGCATTCAGTACAATTTCCTTTCTAGATATTTAATTTGGTTTTCTCTATTTTCCACAATTATTTCATTTTTCGCAAATGTTAGGCTTACATAGTTGTGCGGACTAGGTGCTGTCATGACATACTCACGGTTGGTGAACTAGGATCGTGACAAGTTGGTATCAGAGCTCTAGGTTCATAGGAGTCACGGAACACGAGCCAGTTTATTAGAGTCTTGTTGATCGGTATGGAGACATCTGTACTTATCTATGAGAGGCTATGTAACTATTTAGAAAAATCTTCACTTCACTGAATTCCTTGTCGCGCTATATTTTGACATCAGTTCTAAAACTTTTGTCTTTTATTCTCTCACAAATGGTGAGGACACGTGCTACTCGGGATGATCAGGCACCCACGCCCACTACTGCAGCCGTCAGAAATTTGAGTCGGGCCATAGGTCGTGGATGCACACGTGGTGCAGCCAGAGCACGCGAGAGCTGTCGTGGAGGTACCGCTAGCAGATCCAGTCGGAGTTTGTGCACCTGACACGCCTACCGCCACTACTACTCCATCCGTGTAGGAGACATTAACTCTATGCACACCACCTTGGCTTAGGCGGGGTTGCTTCCCCTCACTGCACCCACATCCCAGACCATGGGAGGGGCCTAGACTCCCACAGCCCGCACTCCTGAGTAGAGAATGCATATGGAGTAGGTCCCAAAGATCATTCATGTACCGTCTGTAGTGCTAGATCAGCCCGCGGATGGGGCAGCTGCATCTAAGAACGAACAACGTAGGTTCGAGAGGTTCAAGAAGTATGATCCTCCGGTTTTCAGTGGATTAGTGACAGATGATGCCTCTGGATTTCTAGAGGAGTTCCACCGTATTCTTCGCACTATGGGCATAGTAGAGTCCGGCGGGTTTTCTTTTATTGCTTTTCACCTTCGGGGAATCGCTTATGATTATTGGCGTACTTATGAGATAGAGAGTGCAGTTGAGGTTGCTTCCCTGACTTGGACCCAGTTCTCGGAGATGTTTATGAGAGAGTTTGTCCCCTAGAATCTCAGGGACACATGGCGCGCAAAGTTTGAGAACTTGCGCTAGAGTGTTATTACCGTTTCAGAGTATGCTATCCGTTATACAAGGTTGGCCATACATGCACCAGCTTTGGTTTTTGCAGTCTGCGAGAGAGTTCACAGGTTCATTGAGGGTCTTATTCGACCAATCAGATCTAGCATGGCTCGAGAGTTGGAGATGGACATTCCTTATCAACAGGTAGTGAGCAGTGCTAGGAGGATCGAGGGTATGCTCTCCAGGGAGAGAGTGGAGAGAGAGGCCAAGAGGTATCGAGAGTTGGGCCACTACTCTGGTGCTCGTACCCCTGAAACAGGTCGACATGGTAGGTGTTTTATGGGTCACCCCGTTCATTCAGCTCTTCTAGCAGCCAGCGGTACTCCATCTCCACCTATACCTCAGGAGCCTTACTATGCACCTCCAGTTTCTAATGCGCCTCCTGCGCGGGGTGCTTTCAGATTTCAGTCTAGCAGACCTGGCCCCAGCTAGTCATCGCGAACACGTCTTCCCAGAGCTTGTTTTGAGTGTGGTGACACTAGGCATGTGGTAAGGGATTTCCCTAGACATGGGAGGAGTGCACCTCGACAGACTGCGCAGCCACAGCATACTCCTCAGAGTTCTCTGGCCATGATCTCAACTCCTGCTGCTATCTCATCTGCCCAGCCAGCTAGGGCCGAAGGTCAAGGAGGTATAGGTCGCTGTCGAGAGAGAGGACATGCTAGATATTACGCTATTCCTACTCGCACAGAGGCTCTTGCCTCCGATTCTGTCATTACAGGTATTATTCTGGTTATTCACAGAGAGGCATCGAATCAATTCGATCTAGGCTCTATTTACTCTTATGTGTCTTCTTACTTTGCTTCGTACTTGGGTATAGCCCGAGATTCCTTGAGTTCCCCTATTTATATTTCCACTCCCGTGGGAGATTCTCTTGTTGTGGACCGCATTTATCGGTCGTGTTTGGTTACTATTTATGGTTTTAAGACTAGAGCGGATCTATTGTTACTTGGTATGGTTGACTTTGATATTATTTTGTACATGTACTGGTTGTCGCCCCATCATGCTATTCTAGATTGTCACGCCAAACTGTGAAGCTAGCTATGCCAGGTATTCTGCGTATTGAGTCGAGTGGTATATTAGGTCACACTCCCAGTAGACTTATCTATTTTCTTAAAGCTTAGTGTATGGTTGAGAAGGGGTGCACCGTGTATTTAGCTTATGTTAGAGATGTTAGTGTTGATACCCCTTCGGTTGATTCTGTCCTAGTGGTACTGGATTATCCCGATGTGTTTCCAGCTGATCTTCCGGGTATGCCACCTGATAGAGACATTCATTTTGGCATTGACTTGTTGCCGCACACTCAGCCCATTTACATTCCTCCGTACTGTATGTCTCCTCCGGAGTTGAAGGAGCTGAAGGATCAGTTACAGGAATTGTTTGATAAGGGTTTTATTCGACCCAGTGTTTCACCATGGGGTGCTTCTATCTTGTTTGTTAAGAAAAAGGATGGTTCTATGCTCATGTGAATCGATTATCGTCAGTTGAACAAAGTTACAGTGAAGAACCGTTATCATTTGGCTCATATTAATGATTTATTTTACTACTTCAGGGCGCACATGTGTTTTCTAAGATTGATTTGCTCTCATGTTATCATCATTTAAAGATTCAGGAGCCGGATATCCTGAATACTGCCTTTAGGACTTGGTATGGTCATTACGAGTTCCTTGTTATGTCATTTGGGAAGACTAATGCTCCAGCAGCCTTTATGCATTTGATGCACAGTGTATTCAGGCCCTATATCGACTCATTCATCATTGTTTTCATAGATAATATTCTTGTATACTCCCGAAGTCGGGAAGATCATGAGCAGTACCTGAGGACAGTGCTTCAGACCTTGAGAGAGAAGAAGTTATATGCGAAGTTCTCAAAATGTGAGTTTTGGTTGACTTCTGTGGCATTCCTAGGCCACATGGTACAGAGTGAGGGCATTCGGGTGGATCCAAAGAAGGTGGAGGCCGTACAGTGTTGGCACAAGCCCTCCTCAGCTATAAAGATTCGGAGTTTCCTTGGCTTGGCGGGTTATTACTGCCATTTTATGCAGGGATTTTCATCGATTGCGGCCCCTATGACTAGATTGACCCAGAAAGGGGCTCCGTTTCAGTTGACAGATGAGTGTGAGGCGAACTTTCAGAAGCTCAAGAGAACCTTGACTACAGCCCCTATTTTGATATTGCCTACTGGTTTGGGATCTTATATAGTTTATTGTGATACCTCACGGGTTGGCCTTGGAGCGGTGTTGATGCAGGATAGTAGGGTGATTGCCTACGTGTCCAGACAATTGAAGGTACATGAGAAGAATTACCCTGTCTACGACCTTGAGTTAGCTGCTATTATTCATGCCTTGAAGATTTGACGTTATTAAATGTATGGTGTACCTTGTGAGATTTACACCCACCATCAAAGTTTACAGCACTTGTTCAAGCAAAAGGATCTAAACTTGCGCCAGAGAAAGTGGTTGGAGTTGATGAAGGATTATGATATTAGTTTTATTTATCACCCGGCAAAGCCAATGTGGTAGTCGATGCCTTGAGTCACCGGGCGGAGTGTTTGGGGAGTTTGACATATTTAACAGTTTCAGAGAGGCCTATGGCGATGGATATTTAGGCCTTAGCCAGCCAGTTTGTGAGATTGGATCTTTCGGAGCCTAGTCGGGTTCTAGCCTATGTGGTTTCTCAGTTTTAATTGTTCGATCGTATCAGGGAGCGGCCTCATTTACTTGTCCGCGGGGACACGGTTCAGCATGGCAATACTAGGGATGTGACCATTGGAGATGACGGGGTATTAATGATGCAGGGTCGGATATGTGTACCGAATATTGATGATATTTGGGAGATTGACAGAGGCTCATAGTTTGTGGTATTCCATCCATCCGGGTGGCATGAAGCTGTATCAGCACTTGACACAACACTATTGGTGAAGGCGGATGAAGAAGGACATAGAGGTTTTTATAGCTAGATGCCCCAACTGCTAGCAGGTGAAGGCTGAGCACCAGATACCAGGTGGGTTACTTCAGCAAATGGAGATTCCGGAGAGGAAATGGGAGAGGATCAACATGGATTTTGTAGTTGGACTCCCTCAGACTGCGAAGAAGTTCAATGCCATTTGGGTTGTTGTAGATCGGCTTACCAAGTCCGCGTACATTATTCATGTGTGTACTACTTATTCATCGGAGTGGTTGCCAGAGATTTATATCAAGGAGATTGTCCGCCTACATGGCATCCCAGTTTCTATTATTTCACATAGAGGTACTCAGTTTACATCTCGATTCTTGGGAGACGTTCAGCAGGAGTTGGGTACTTGGGTGACGATGCGCACAATATTTCACCCCAGACGGACAGACAGTCCAAGCGCACTATTCAGATTCTTGAGGATATGCTTCGTGCGTGCGTGCGTGATTGAGTTTGGAGTATTTTGGGATACGTTCTTGCCACTGTGAAGTTTGCTTACAATAATAGTTATCAGTCCAGCAATCAGATGGCACCGTATGAGGTGTTATATGGTAGGAGATGCAAATCCCTGATGGGTTGGTTTGATCTGGGTGAGGCCAGGCTATTGGGCACAGATTTGGTTCATGATGCGGTGGAGAAGGTTAAGGTGATTCAAGAAAGACTCCGTACAGCCTAGTCCAGACAGAAGAGTTACGTGGACCGGAAGGTTCGTGAAGTTTCCTATATGGTTAGTGAGCGGGTTCTGCTTCGGGTTTCACCTATGAAAGGTGTCATGAGGTTAAGGAAGAAAGGGAAGTTGAGTCCGAGATTTATTGGCCCTTTCAAGATTTTGAGGAGAATTGGGGAGGTTGCTTATGAGATTGACTTACCTCCCAATTTGGCCGGGGTTCATCCGGTATTTTATGTTTCGATGCTCCGGAGGTATCACGGTGATCCGTCGCATGTGTTGGATTTCACTTCAGTCCAGTTGGACAAGGAACTATCTTATGTTGAGGAGCATGTGGCTATACTGGATAGGCAAATCAGAAAGTTGAGGTCAAAGAACATTGCTTCAGTAAAGGTTCAGTGGCAAGGTCAGTCAGCCGAGGAGGTGACTTGGGAGACAGAGAGGGATATGCGCAACCGATACCCTCATCTTTTCTCTACTTCAGGTATGTTCTCTATGCTCGTTTGAGGACGAACAAATGTTTAAGTGTAGGAGGATTTAACGACCTAGTCGATCATTTTTGGAATTTATGGCCCAACTCCCATTAAACTGGTTACCCTAAGTTCATTTCTATTATTTTTTTGTCGTGACGTTCGGTATTGGGTTTAGAAGAGTTTTAGGACACTTAGTCCTTAAATAAGAGCTTCAGTGTCGGAAAGTGGTTCGGAGTTGAAATAGTGTGAAGACAACCTCATAATGGATAATCAATGGTTCTGTTAGCTCCATTAGGTTATTTTGGGGTTGGGAGCATTTTTGGACTGTATTTTGGAAGTCTGTAGCTCAATTAGGCTTGAAATGCCGAAGTTTGAATTTTTGGAGTTTCAGGTCCGATAGTAAGTTTTTGACCTGAGGGTCGGATTGGAGTTCTGGGAGTTGCAGTAACTCCTTCACATCATTTGGGATGCGTGTGAAAATACTCTGGTCTTTCGGACGTGTTTTATTTAGGTCATTGATCGAAAGCGTATTTAGATGATGTTTGAAGTTCTTAGGCTCAAATCCTTGATTAATTCGTGTTCTGACGTTGTTTTAGGTGGTTTTAGGATTGATACAAGTTTGAATGATATTATGGGATATGTCCGTAGGTTTGGTTGAGGACCGGAGGACTCGGGTGTGTTTCGTATGCTCAACGGAGCATTTTGGAGTCTTGGAAAGTTGCAGATTTTTCCCTTCAGTTGTTGCAGATCCCTTCTTCATTTCGATCGCATGCCCTTCCTTGCGATCACATAGATGTAATTTCAGAGGGGGGAAAATCCTTCTATGTGATCGCATAGCCCTAACCGTGATCGTATTGTTCTTCCTTTTTCTTCTCTATGTTCGCATAATATTCCCTGCGTTCGCATTGCATAAACTAAGTTGGTGGCTCAAGGACCAAGTTCCTATATGCAATCGCATTGTGATTCCCACGATCGCATAAGTCTGCCTCTCTCTCTCTCTCTTCTGCGATCGCATGACTAGCATTGCGCTAGCATTGGCCATTTTCTGAGCCTTTAATATTTACTCAACGCGATTGCATCCCATTTCATGCGATCGCATTGAACAAATCACTGGGCAGTTATGAACATTTCAAAATCGAGCGTTAACCATATTTATCAAAATACAAGTTTGACAGCTCAGATTTTGGAGCAATTTCGATGTTTTTTTGAAGGCAATCATTGGGTAACGATTCTCTACTCCTTTAAGCTTAAACCCCACTAATCAAATCACGGATTCATCCTTAATTTTGGATTTTTGAATGAAAATTGGGTGAAACTTCTTAGACCAAACTATTGAGTTTTGAGTGGGTATTTGACCTTCGATTTCTAAGATTTTTATATGGTTAAACTCGTGAGAGTACGAGGGTTCTTAAAATATAAAATTTATTCGATTCCGAGATGTTGGAATTAGGGGAATTTTTGTCATTTTATCTATTTTCGCGCCTACGCTTTAATTTAATAGTGGAATCAGTTTCTTGCAGTGTTATTTACGATATGCAATTGAATTGGATAGATTTGGGCCATTTGGAGTTGGATACTCGTGGAAAAGGCGTGGTTCCTAGTTGATTATTGAGCCGGTTCGAGGTAAGTGGCTTGTCTAACCTTGTGTAGAGGACCTCTCCCCTTAGGACATGATCTTTGATATTTGAATGCCTCGTACGTGAGGTGATGAGCGCGTGCTTGAGCTATTTTTTGTAAACCCGTTTCTACTTGAAATATTTAAATTGAGATTCATGTTTACTTGTTCGTTTTAGATTGTATGTTTAATCTACGCTATCTTAGAGAAGCATGTTTAGCTGGCTTACTCTCTTAATTATTTAACTATATTATTTGCACTCTATGAAGCATGTTAGGCTAGAATTTACCATTACTTGTTATGATTTTAGAATTTATTCTGAGATTATTATTTGTTGTTGTTGTGTGTTTAACTTGGGACTATGGGACGGCTTCCTGGGAGATCCCCCTGTACTTGATACGTTCTGGATTGAGGGTGCAGAATACCAAGATATCTCTGGCACATAATTTTCTATATATTGGGATACCAAGAGATCCCCGGCTAACCTATTGAGGATACCGAGAGATCCTCGGGATACCAAGAGATCCCTGGCTTACCTATTGAGGATACCAAGAGATCCTCGGGATACTAAGAGATCCCTGGTGTATATGATGAGGATACCAAGAGATCCTCGGGATACCAATAGACCCCCGGCTATTATTCCTTGTTGTGAGCAGTATTCATTGTATTGTTACCTCTACTTTCTATTATCATTTTCCTTATTTATCTGGGTTAGATTCTCGATGTGGACTTTATTTATATTATTTCAGTTATATTATAAATAATTATGTTTTATCTCAGTAGGGACCGGACCATCCTCGTCACTACCCGATCGAGGTTAGGCTTGGCACTTACTGAGTACCGTTATGGTGTACTCATGCCTATTCTACGCATGTTTTTCATAGGCGGATCGAGGTACTTCCTCCTAGGCGTATCATCCTCGTGGTGGAGATATCTAGCTGAGACTTTAAGGTATATCTGCTATGTCCGCAGACTAGGAGTCTCAATTCTATTCCGGCTTTAGCAGATATTTCCTTTCTTTCCTTTCATGTTGTTTAGACATTCCAGTGTAGAGCAGATTATTACATTCTATTAGCCTGTGTCTTTCACGACCCAGATTTTTCACCCTCGGAAGTCGTGATGGCACCTACTAATAGTAGCTAAGAGAGCCAATTATCAAATACCTCTTTAACGAACACCGACAATATTAACAACAATAAAACATTAAACAATAAGGCAGAAGTCTCAAATATAATTTACTAAAAGAAATGCAGAAGTTTAACAATTCCTCTACCCAAGACTGGTGTCACAATACTCACGGACGTCTAGAGAATACTAAATACTATGTTCGAATGAAGCATAGAACTGTCTGCTACGGTACAATGATAACAAACTGGGTGAAATAGAAATGACTCCGGGCCTGCGGATGTCAGCAAGGCTACCTCGAATGTCCTGGACTGGAAGCTCGCTCGCAAAATGCTACTGCTACTCAAATGCTGCTCCAATACCTAGATCTGTGCAAAAAGATGCACAGAGTGTAGCATCAGCACAACTAACCCCATGTGATGGTAAGTGCCTAGCCTAACCCCAGTGAACTAGTGACGAGGCTAGGACCAGACTCCTAATAAACCTGTGCAGTTCAAATATATATACATACAATGGATAATAATACAGGAAGTAAAAGCCAATAACGGGAAGGGGGGAAACATTTAAAGGGGGAAAACAACAGTTACAATTAAGAGAAGCCACATTAATAATGAAGCAGCCAAGCATTTACAGCAATCAAGCAACAAATATTCCAAACAAGACACACTTGAGAGAGCAACTGTTGCAACGTGCAACCCGATCCTCAAATATCAGTGTTATGGCGTGCAACCCGATCCATATTGTTTATATTAGTTGAGGCGAGCAACCCGATCCATGTGGATATTAATTATCCTTGTTGCGGCTAGCAACCCGATCCATATCGTTTATCTTTGTTGCGGCGAGCAACCCGATCCATGTGGATATTAATTATCCTTGTTGCGGCGAACAACCCGATCCACATCGTTTATCTCTGTTGCGGCGAGCAACCCAATCCATGTGGATATTAATTATCCTTGTTGCGGCGAGCAACCCGATCCATGTCATGTGACACTATTACGGCATGCAACCCGATCCGTGTCATTTGACACTGTTGCGGCATGCAACCCGACCAACTTATATCATACCCTATAATCCAAACAACTGTCACAAATACGGAACAAGAGAAAAATAACCAGTAAAGAAACCCCGGCAAAGGAATATAACATCACCTCAAAAAATCCCTTCATGGGAGTAACAACATTAACCTACACATCGCGGCAAAGGAGATAACGAAAACATCCCGGCAGGGGATCAATCACACCCCTTTCTATTTCTTTCATTTACTACTCATTAGTTCTTTAATCTTTCAAGACAACAATCCTAAGGGTATACAATTCATAATTATTTCTCACACCCTTCACATTAAATAAAGATCATCAATTGAGCATGGAAGAGTCATAACCATATTAGAATAAGTACAAGTAAGGAACCATCGTCATGCTTGACACCAGTGTATGGATACTCGTCACCATGCCTATACACCGTATCCCACATTTACCAATTAGAAAATAATATCCTAATCCTATTCCATCAAGTCAAAGTTAGAACAAGCACTTACCTCGGTCTGAAAATAGCAATAACTCTCTAATACCGCCTTTCCTCTAGAATCCAACTCCGAAACAATTAGGGATGGCAATTGGGGCGTGGCAGGGCAGGGCGGGGTGGGGCAAACTCTAAATAGGGCAGGGCAGGTGATGTTATAAATGGGGCAAAGCGGGGCAGGGAAAGGTTATTTTTTTAAAAAAAAAGTTGGTTAGGGCAGGGCAGGGCTTTATGTTGGAATATGAGGAAGCTACCACATGAGTTCCCTTTGGATTCAAGGCATTACGCATCAATGCTAGAATATGCACCATTTTCTCTTACCCCTTGTTTTAGTTACTACAATTTCATAAATTTTATGGCTTTTTCCTTTTTCATTGACTTGGCGGGGTCATTGATATGTGTATACTGTATAAAATCTCTATTAATGGAAGCTTCTGCTCATGAACAACAAGACGAGGAATTTAACAATATTGGGTTGCTAAATTGCTATATTATGAATGGATTCAAAATATAGTCTGATTTTGTAAATATTTATACACTATTGGTGTAGCTAACATATATTATAACAGAATTGTTACTTTTTAATGCCTATCATAGAAAATTTATGTGTAATTACTTTATAGGTAACTTGATTGCGTACTTTATTTTCATAGTGTAAGTTATACTCATTTTGTATTAGTCAAGCCATATATCCATGACAAAAAACGTTGTATTTTGCCACATATTAATCCAAACCAGAGTCTTAAAGTTTCTGTTCAATTATGGAGCTACACAATAGTCTACTTACAGAAGTTACAAAAGTAAACGGGGCAGGGCTTAGTGGGGCGGGGCAGGGCAGGGCAAAATTTTGAGAAAATACTAAATGGGGCGGGGCGAGGCGGGTCAAAATTATAGTAGGCCAAGGCTTGCCCCGCCCTGCCCTATTTGCCATCTTTAGAAACAATGATATCTAGGCACAATTTAGTTCAATAATATCTATAAGGGCTAAAAAATAAATTCTCATAGCCTAGAATCGAAATCCCAAGAATTCTTCCAAAAGTACCAAAATCCGACCCCGGGCCCACATGGTCCAAACTCGAGGCTCGGACCAAAATTCATTCAACCATAATCCCCCGAGTTCAATATATAATTTATTTCAAGATTTGACCCCAAATTGAGGTTGAATCACCCAAAATCTCCAAAACCCTAACTCTACACAAAACCCACAATTTCTACTTTGAATTCATGACTTAAGGCTAGGAAATTAGTGATTAGATGAAAAAATTATGAGAGAATGAAGTTAAGAACACTTACCCAAGAAGCCATGGAGGAAAAGGAGCTTGAAATCGTCTATGGGTTGTTGAAGAGAAGAGTTCGTGTGAAATAATGGAGAATTCTAGTAATGAACATTGTTTTGGGTATTTAAAATCATAGGGCAAAATTGCTCTATGCGATCGCGGGGCAAGGAGTGCGATCGCATAGAGTAGAGAGGACAGTACTCTCCGATTGCGAAAAGTCAAATGTGATTGCATAGAGGAAGTTTCAGGCATCAGAGGCAAACACTATACGAACGCGGAAGGGGTGGCTCTTGAAATTTTACACTATGCGATCGCAAGGATGCTGTGTTGTCGCATAGAACAAGGACCTGGGCAACAGCAGATAGCATTTTCTGCAACAATCCTAAGGTCGAAAGCACTCTGAATCACTCCTGAGCCCTCAAGGCTCCTAGCCAAATGCACACACTAAATCAATAACATCCTACAAACTTACTCGACCGATCAAACCGCTAAAATAACAGCAAAATCAAAGAATCAAACCTCAAAATTAACATTTTTCATTTCAAGTTCATAAACTTCCAACTTTAGATATTTAGGTCCGAAACACGCCAAACGACGTTCGATTTCGACCAAACTTCACAGAAAGTGCTTAACACATATTTAAGACTTGTACTGGCCGCCGGAACCAAAATACGGGCCTGATACCTATATTTTCTAACTAATTTTCATTTCAAATTTTCACATCAAATTCCAGAAAACAATTTCTTTCAAAAATTCTTTACTCAGGACCTCGGATTTCGATTCCGAGTATACGCCCGAGTCCCATATATTTCTACGGACCCTTTGGAATCGTAACATCACGAGTCCGGGTCCGGGAACGTTTACCCAAAATATTGACCGAAGTCAACTTTAATAATATTAATCATCAAAATTCTTCAAATTTCACACATACTTCACACATTTCAACATAAAAACTTTCCGGCTTCGTGCCCGGACTGCGCATGCAAATCGAGGTAACTAAATACGAGGTTTTCAAGGCCTCGGAAGCACTAAAAAAGGAATAATTACGATGATGACCCTTAGGATCGTCACATCATCCACGTCTAAAATAATCGTTCGTCCTCGAACGGACAAAAGAAAGAAGTACCTGAGTCGGGGAATAGATGAGGATAACAACTCTGCATATCAGACTCGGACTCCTAGGTGGAAGTCTCAGGAGGCTGACCTCTCCACTGAACATGCACTGAAGGAAAACTCTTTGACCTCAATCGTTGAACTTGTCGGTCTAATATAGCCACCTGCTCCTCCTCATATGACAGATCCTTGTCCAATAGGACAGTGCTAAAATCTAACACGTGGGGTGGAACGTCGTAATACCTCCGAAGCAGGGATACATAAAAAACTGGATGCACAACTGACAAGCTAGACAGCAAGGTAAGTCTATAATCCAACTCTCCCACACGATCAAGAATCTCAAATGGGCCAATGAATCTAGGGCTAAGCTTTCCCTTCTTCCCGAAACGCATCGCTCCCTTCAAAGGCGACACTCAGAGCAACACTTGCTCGCCAACCGTGAAAGCAATATCTCGGACCTTGCGGTCTGCATAACTCTTCTGCCTAGACTGAGCTGTTCGAAGTCTGTCCTGAATGATCTTGACCTTTTCCAAGGCCTACTAAACTAGATTTGTACCCAATTATTGAGCCTCTCCCGGCTCAAACCATCTGACACGGTATCGACACCTCCTACCATACAACGCTTCATATGGATCCATCTGAATGCTGGACTGCTAGTTAGTGTTGTAGGCAAACTCTTCAAACAGCAAAAGCTGGTCCCACGAGCCACAAAAAACAGTAATGCAGGCTCGGAGCATATCCTCAAGAATCTGAATAATCTTCTCGGACTGATCATCTGTCTGGGGATGAAATTTTGTACTCAACTAAACCTGGGTGCCCAACTCCTGCTGAACCACTCTCCAGAAATACGAGGCAAATTGCGGACCCCGATCTAAAATAATAGATATAGGCACCCCACAAAGGTGAACGATCTCCCAAATATAAATCTCAGCTAATCTCTCGGACGAATAGGTCGCAGCAACCGGAACAAAATGCACTGATTTGGTCAGCCTATCCACAATAAGCCAAACCGCATCAAACCTCTTTCGAGTCATCTGAAGGACAGAAACGAAATACATGGTAATCCTCTCCCACTTCAACTCAGGAAGCTCAATCCTGTGAAATGAACCGTCGGGTCTCTGATGCTCGTACTTAACCTGCCGACAGTTCAAACAACGAGCCACATATGCAACTATATCCCTCTTCATCCTACACCACCAATAGTGTTGCCTCGGATCTTGGAACATCTTCGCGGTGCCCGGATGAATAGGATACCGAGAACTATGGGCCTCTGCTAATATCAACTCCCAAATACCATCAACATTAGGCACACAAACTTGCCCTTGCAATCTCAATACACCATGATCCCCCAAGGTCACTTTCTTGGAACCTCCACGTTGCATCGTATCTCTCAGGACATACAAATGGGGATCATCAAATTGCCACTCACGGATACGCTCCAACAATAATGATCGAGCGACCGTGCAAGCTAACATCCTGCTAGGCTTAGGAATATCCAACCTCATAAATCGATTGTCCTAGGCTTGAACGTCGAGCGGTCTCTGGCTTACCGAAAAATAAGCGAGGCTACCCATGCTGGTGGACTTCCTACTCAATGCATCGGCCACCACATTGGCCTTCCCCCGGTGGTATAAGATAGTAATATCATAGTCTTTCAACAACTCCAACCACCTCCTCTACTTCAAATTAAACTCCTTCTGCTTGAACAAGTAGTGGAAGCTCTTGTGATCCGTGTACACCTCACACGTCACACCATATAGATAATGCCTCCAAATCGTCAAGGCATGAACGATGGCTGCAAACTCTAGATCATGGACTGGATAATTCTTCTCTTGGATCTTCAACTGCCTCGAAGCATATGATATGACTCTGCCATCCTGCATCAATACTGCACCAAGCCCAATACGGGAAGCATCACAATAAGTGGTATAAGGCCCTGATCATATGGGCAAAACCAATACTGGTACCGTAGTCAAAGCTATCGTGGGCCTCTGGAAGATCGATTCGCACTCATTTGACTACCTGAATTGGGCACCCTTCTAGGTCAATCTGATCATCGGGGCTGCAATAGATAAAAACCCCTCCACGAACTAGCGGTAGTAACCTGCTAGCCCCAAGAAACTTTGGATCTCCATAGCAGATGTTGGTCGAGGCCATATCTTGACTGCCTTAATCATCTTGGGGTCCACCTAAAAACCATATGCTGAAACAACATGACCCAGGAATGCAACAGAACTTAACAAAAACTTGCACTTCGAGAACTTGACGTATAACTGACTATCCTTCAGATTCTAAAGAACCACTCTGAGGTGTTGTTCATGCTCCTCCTGACTGCGAGAGTATATTAGAATATCATCAATGAAAACAATTACGAACAAATCCAAATAAAGCCTGAACACTCGATTAATCAACTCCATAAATGTTGCTGGGGCATTGATCAACCCAAACAACATAACCAAAAACTCATAAAGCCCATACCGAGTGCGAATTGTTATCCTAGGGACATCAGACGCCCTAATCCTCAGTTGATGATAACCAGATCTCAATTCTATCTTCGAGAACACCCTTGTACCCTGAAGTTGGTCGAATAAATCATCAATCCTCGGCAATGGATACTTGTTCTTTATCGTCACCTTGTCCAATTGTCGGTAATCAATGCACACCCTCGTCGACCCATCCTTTTTCTTCACAAATAACACTGGTGCACCCCAAGGTGACAAACTTCGTCTAGTGAAACCCTTATCAAGCAAATCCTAAAGCTTCTCCTTTGACTCCTTCAACTCTAGCGGGGTCATGCGATACAGCGGAATGGAAATAGGCTGAGTGCCCGGAGCCAAATCAATAAAGAAATCAATATCCATGCCGGGCGGCATACACGGCAGTTCTGAGGGGAAACCTCACGGAACTCCCGAACAATAGGAACAGAACCAACAGAAGGAACCTTTTCACGGGAGTCGCGAACATATGCCAAATGAGCTAATCACCCCTTCTTAACCATGCGTCGAGACTTCACATACGATATAATACTGCAGGTCGAATAATCTGAAGTCCCTCTCCACTCTAAATGGGGAAAATCAAGCAAAGACAAGGTCACGGTCTTGGTGTGACAGTCCAAGGTAACATGACACAGGGACAACCAATCCATCCCTAATTTAACATCAAAATCCACCATGCCGAAGAGCAATAAATCAACATGGGTATCAAGACCCTGAAACACTACCACACGGAGCGATGCACTCGGTCGACCACTATAGAATCACCCACCGGTATAGATACATAAATATGAACACTCAAGGAATCGCTAGGCATAATCAAGTAGGGTGTAAAATAGGACGACACATATGAATACGTAAATCCAGGGTCAAATAACAGTGAAGCATCTTTAACACGAATCAGAATGGTACCTGCGATAACTGCATCTGACGACTCATCCCCTTAGCCTTGCTAGAAGTGCATAACATTGGGGCTGGGCCCTACCTCCCTAAACCACATCTCTGGAATGATCGGCTGCTGACTGACCTCTACCTCTAGCGGTCTAAGCTCCACCTTGATGACCTCTACCTCCACCTCTAACACCTATGCCACCGCGTCTAGCTAGCAGGGAAAGCCGTGGGGCCTCCGGTGCCTGAATCATAGCTTGAGAATTCTGATGCTGGAAGCTGCCATAAGCTTGAGAGAAATATCTGACGATGTGCCTCGGATCACCACAAGCATGGAAAACCCTCATCTGTTGTGGCTGAGCACCCCTCAACCTCGGGCAAACCTTCCTGTTGTGACCATATCACCACATTCACAATATCTACTCGAACACTGCAGCTAAGGAAACTGGGGGTAACAGACCTGAATGAACTCCTGAAGTACCATGAGTGACGTAGGGAGCTGACTGAAAGGGCCTGGGAGGATTACCTCAACCATGAGTACCCCTACCTCTAGATGAGGTACCATAGAATCTTCCTGCATGACGGGGCCTCTTATCTGCCTTATGACCGCCTCCTTGTGGAAAAACTACCTCAACTCTGCCGCCCACATTGGTCGTCTCCTGAAAAGTGATCTCATTCCTGGCCTGAGCTACTGCTGGATGAACTCCTAGAAGCAAACCCGCTCGAATGACGCTCTCCACAAGGCCTACCAATCTGACCAAAGCATCCTGAAGAACTGGGCTGGCTATGAACTCCTCTAAGACCTGAGTTGGGCCCACCGGAGCTGCTGGTTAGGAACCTCCTCCTCAAACTCGACCTGAGGCTCTGCCTCTAGGGCTGCTGGTCGAGGCTCAGACTGCTGAGCTATAGATAAGGAAGCGCGTGTTCTCTCCATCTGCAAAGTAACAAAGTAGAATTTCAATCGGTATTTGATAAATATAATCGCACGACAAGAAAGAACAAAAGTGAAATTTTTCCTTACTCTGCAGCCTATGAGGCTAAAGACAGACGTCTTTGTACCGATCCCTCAGACTCTACTGCGTTGTCCGTGAGTTGTGAGACCTAAGTAACCTATTGCTCTGATACAAACTTGTCTCAACCGAATTTCCCACCATCGGGAGTCGTGATGGCGCCTACTAATAGGAGCTAGGCAAGCCAATTACCAAATACCTCTTTAATGAACACCGATAATATTAACAACAATAAAATATTAAACAATAAGGCGGAACTCTCAAATATAATTTACTGAAAGAAATGTGGAAGTTTAACAATTCCTCTACCGAAGACTAGTGTCACATTACTCACGGACATCTAGAGAATACTAAATACTTTGTTGGAATGAAGCATAGAATTGTCTGCTATGGTACAATGATAACAAACTGGATAAAATAGAAAGGACTCTGGGCCTGCAGACATCAACAAGGCTACCTCAAATATCCCTAGAATAGAAGATCGATCCGAAATGCTAATTCGACTCAAATGATGCTCGAACACCTGGATCAGTGCAAAACGATGCACATAGTGTAGCATCACCACAACCGAACCCATGTATTGGTAAGTGCCTAGCCTAACCCTAGCAAAGTAGTGACGAGTCTAGGACCAGACTCAGATAAACATATGCAGTTCAAATATATATACATATAACGGATAACAATACAGGAAATAACAGCCAATAACGGGAGGGGGGAAACATGTTAAGGGGGAAAACAACAGTTACAATTAAGAGAAACCACAATAAAAATGAAGCAGCCAAGAATTTACAGCAATCAAGCAACAAATATTCCAAACAAGACATACTTGAGGCAGCAACTGTTGTGGCGTGCAACCCGATCCTCAAATATCAGTGTTACGACATGCAACCTGATTCATATCATTTATCATTGTTACGGGGAGCAACCCGATCCATATCATTTATCTCTGTTACGGCGAGCAACCCGATCCATGTGGATATTAATTATCCTTGTTGCCGCGAGCAACCCGATCTGTGTCGTGTGACATTGTTATGGCGTTCAACCCGAACCGTGGCATTTGACACTATTGCGGCGTGCAACCCGACCCACTTATATCGTACCTTATCATCCAAACAACAGTCAATAATACGAAACAAGAGAAGAATAACCTGTAAAGAAACCCCGGTAAGGGAACATAACATCACCTCAAAAAAACCCCGCCAAGGGAGTTACAATATTAACCTACACATCCCAGCAAGGGAGATAACCAATATACGCAAAACATCCCGGCAGGGGATTAATCACACCCCTTTTTATTTTTTTCATTTACTACTGATATATGTGAATTATACATGTTTTATACCCCTTCATACCTGAGCTTTGTGCATAAACTGCTTTAAATTAGTCCTAAATTTCTTACAAGGAGCGTTTTATTGCATGTTTGAGCGACTAGATGATAAATATCACAAATCAGCTCAAAAGAGGAGTGAAACCTGCCAAGCGCCAAAATATAACTGAAAGTGGGAAAGAGTTCACCTATGCGGTCCGCACTGTTCTAATGTGCAGCCGCGCAGAACAGTTCTGCATGATGCCAAATCTTGCCTGACCTGCGCGGACCGCCCTATTTTGCCACGCGGCCATGCAGGATTGTTCAAAAAGTGACAAAAACTGATGAACTCCCACACAGACCGCATTTATTTTCACGTGATCCGCACTGACAAGAGATCAGAGGCTCAGAAACTCAAAGCAAAAGGCCCACGCGGCCGCACACCAAAGCAGTGCGGTCCGCGTAGGAAGAAGTTCAGAGAACCAACAATTGGGAAAAAACTAATGTGCGGCCATGCACCATTTCCACGCGGTCCGCATCACTTGACCTATGCGGTCCCGTGCCATTTCCATGCGGTCTGGATGGTTTGACCTATGCGGCCACGTGATATTCCTACGCGGTCCGCATCCTCAAGTCCAGAAGCCAAATCTCAAGTCCACATGCAATACGCGGCCGCATGACATTTTTATGCGGTCCGCACCAGACCCTCAGGGGCATTTTTGTCTAGTTTTTCTTGTGTAGTATAAATTGAACAATTTACTTTATTAGGTTAAGTTTTACCATCTATGTAGCAGTTGAGCTCATGATACTATGTATTAGCCTATTTTAGGAAATTTTCTCTTGTATATAGCGTGGATTCAAGTATATAAATCTTGTAGTTAATGATTATGTTAATTTCTTCTAGTATTTCTTCTATTTCTACTTCTTCCATGTCTAGCTAAACCCATTAGCTAGGGTTGTGGCTCAGCCCTAGTGTTGGTAATTAATGGGTGTTTTTTATTAATGCTTGGATGATATTGGGTGTTTGGTATTCGGGTTGTTTGTAAGTTTTCACTTAGATTTGGTGGTTGCAAACACTAAGTCTAGCTTAGTAAGTTTTGACTCTTCTTGAGAAAGAGAGTCTATGGCCTCAAATTCAACCCAACAAGAATTTGGGATGGACCCATAAGAATGGTAGTCCCAAGTAATGAGTTAACCCTCACGAGAGTAATCACCCTACTTGGACCTTAAGTTGCTTGGTCAAATTAGCATACCCAATTGGTCTCGAGAGAGTCAATTGGGCGAAATCATTCTCTCTACCTAGAGGTGTGAGAGTGAGTGTTAAAGTGCAACGTTTATCCGTATTCCCCATAATTATCATCCTTGTGTTAGAATTTTATACCCGTTAATTAGCCACATAGGTGAGTGTCATAACTCTAGTGCCTTTCTCTTATTACATACATCTAGCATCATATCTTAGCATAATTTAATTTACAATAGTAGTTGATAAATTTAGTTTAACAAAAGAAAAACCAAAAATGATAGAAGATCAATTAGAGGCCAAAACACATTTCTAAGCTAGCAAATACCGAACTCCAATTTGAAGCTCTCTGTAGAATTATCGACCCCGATACACTATTGGGTTTTAAGTAGTCGCACCCACTCTTTATTAGGATTTAGTCCGCACCGATCACTTTTTGGATTCATTGCTGGGGAAGAAGATGAGTCTCAGTACTTGGAGAAGCTGGCAATGAAAGAAGAAGTTCGCACATGGTTAGCCGAGATTTTAGCCTCTGCAGGTACAGTCCCTGTGTGGTTGAAGGCACGGGAGAAAATATACAGGAACACCCTTATTTTTGAAGCCAAAGGGTGGTTGAACTTCGTGTGCAATCGGCTTGACCCAACCATACATGATCACTTTGTTCCTATTGATTGTGTTGTTCTAGTTGCTTCCATCATGGTGGGTTTTTCGTTGAAGGTCGGCAACATCATGTCACGGGTGATCTCTACTATGGGGAACGAGACAAAGACTAACAACCCCTTCCCCAACACATTGACCCTTTATTTCAAACAGATGAAAGTGAAACGGAAGAAATATGATATCATGGTGCCCCTAGTGAGCCCTTATTCTTGGTATGATCAAAAGGGTCTGGACAACCCTAAGGGCATCAAGAAGAGTCAAGCTTCTACTTCTTCCGCAGTTGGCCAGTCTGAAGAGCCAGCTACCATTGAGCAGCCCACCGCTGAGATAGTTCCTTCATGCCCATCCACAGCTCCCCCTACTACCACATATGAGCCGGTGATTCCCCCTTTCCTTTAATCAAATCAATGCCAGAGAATACATCGGAAGCTAATTAGCGCGTAGGCAGCGCTGCGCCGTCTGTTGTACCGTTTTAGAGAGAAATTGAGTTAAGAGACTAATCCAAAAAAAAGAAAGTGACCAATCTTTCTGTAGAGGCGGCGAAGGGATGGTAAGGCTTTGAAGACAATCAAGAAGCTATTAGAAAGAAGTTGAAGCTATAACAGCAGAAGGGGAGAAAAGAAATGACCTAGGAGGTATCCTATTTTGAACACAAATGGTATCAAACCTCAATTTCTTCTTTTGAATACTACTTATAGATAGTCTTCAGAAGAAGGGTTGTGTGTCAAAGACTCATAGATTTACCGCCATCCAGCTCACACACTCACTTGCTAGTTTGAACAACTGGATGTCGTCTGCGACTTTCAAGTTGTCCACATTGACCACAGACGTTCAGGCTCAGGGAGCTCCAGTGACTGTTGAGATACCTGCCTCCATTGATGAGACCTTGAAACAAATCCTGGCCAACCCAGAAAAGATGATAGCGGAGCAGGAAAAATTGGCAAGGGCAGTCAGGGAGCATAGCAAAGCTCTCAAGGATTTGGCTAAGGAGCACAGAAAATTGAGAAAGACTAAGGCCTCCAAAGAGTCAGTGGCGAAGCTGCAGGTACAGGTGGACAAGTTGGTGGCGGATCAGCTACCAATTGACTTGTTGTTTGCAGATCCATCCGAAGAGCCATCGTATGTGCAGCCACAGGTGGAGGAGGATAGGCCGAGGAAGAAGAGAAAGCTTATTAACACTGAGGGAGTAGTGATAGCAGTGGCTCCGTTTCAGGAGGGCCCGTCCAGCACTGCTGATATTGAGCCTCCTCCAGCCCCAGCAGTAGTTGAGCCAGCTCAAAAGCAGGCACCTGATGTCCCAGTAGCACAGCAGTAGCAGGCTGGGGATTGGTCTGAGTTCCCGGCTAGTACAGAGGACACGGGAGCCATTGACCAGAAGAGAGCCGTTGATGAGGCTTGAGGGGGACACTTCTATATCCTTTGCCTCTATTTTGATGCTTTATTTGGTAGTTTGCATTGGGGGAAATGCTAGCTCTTATTCGTGGGGGTGTGGCCCTACTTTTTTATTTCTATTTGTATGATTGTATATATATTCCTGACTTTCAGTACATTCATATGTATAGTTGATTGTATATAAAGTTTGATTCTGAACTCCCTTAGTTGTATATTCTACTCCCCTTGTGTATATATTCAATTGGATTTCATTTGGTTTTCACTGATGTTTTCTACTTTCGTTACAAAATTTCATTATTGTTTTAGTTTCAAAGTTAGGCTCGTAGTCTTTTTAGTTTTTTTTTTTGCCGTTGGTAATAAGCCCTTTGTTTTCTTAATGCCACGGTTCTTTCCAAGGGTAGAATGTTATGGGAAACGGGTGACTCTTCCCAATGATAGATAGCGTGACGACTTTCTTAAGGGTTGAGTCAGTTTTTTATTTTTCTTTTTTATTTTCAAGTTTTTATAATTAAGGGTACCTAAGGCAAAGCTTCACTTGGGCCTAGCACATTTGCCTTTGATCTTATGGTAAAAGACATTTTGTGTTTAGGATGGTGAAAGTTATGACTTTGAGACTCTTGTGTTGACCAAACAATCATCATATGGTCATGTTGGGACATTGTGCGCTTGAATCGTATCTAAGGTCGTTATGGGCCCCCGACTCCATTTCTGGCAATCCTTGAGTGCGTGTGGTGAGAATTCGATTTATTGAGCCCAAGTACCGTGTTGATGGTCTAGAACTTGCCCCGAATGTTTGTTGAGGTGAAATCATGGGTGGAACTTGACTTGAGAAATGATCTTAGGCTCTCCTTGACCAAAACGTGCCAAATTGAACAATGCCATGACCTACCAATCAAATGATCCCTAGTCCACCCCTTTTTGAGCCTTGAACCTTATTCTTTCATGAACCAAATTACAAGCCTATACCCGTTCTCAATTAGACCTTCTCTTGGCATCCAAATCTTTCCTTCAGTAGTGGCAAATGACTAAGTTTGGGGAGGGAAATAAAAAAGGTATCAATGTGGTCGAAAGGCACAAAAGCAAAAGAAAAGGAAGGCAATGAAAAATAGAAAAATACAGAAAGAGAATAACAATCAAAAAGGGAATCAAAAGGACAACAAAAAATGAAAAAACTGTGGAAAAGTATACAGAAGGAGAAAGGTTTTGAATTGCAAAACAAAGAGCGATATTGTATCCTTCTAGCCCCCGAAAGAAGTGAATTACTCAATTGAGTCAAGAAAGTGTGCCAAAATGAATCAAATGAAGTGCCTAAGGGAAGACTGAAACCATTGGAACAACATCATATCCTACCTTTACCGAAAATCCTTCACAATGACTCATCAAAAGCCCTATGTGATCTTGAGTTGAGAGAAGCCTACTTTAGTGGATACTTACATGAAGGGCAAGCATATGGAGCTTAAAACCGGACTTAGGGCCGTTTCTTTGTGAGAGATGAGAGAGATTTCATTCACCTCGATTTGCATGCAACTATTCTAAAAGGTGAGGTCCACTTAGGGAAAGTCGAGGATACGTGAGTCTAGGTTCCACAATGATCGAAGTTCTTGAGAAAGGTTCCTTGATGAGTTGTGTCAACCCTTGATGCTCTTGTGTTGCACTTGATCCACAAGTGTTAAAAGTTTTAAATGTGTTAATGATACATATGCATTGAGGGCAATTGTTAGTCCCAACTGAGGCTCGCTGAGGTTACCTTAGGAAGAACAGGAATTACTTGGGTGTTTTTCATGAGGGATAGGTCTCATTTTTATTTGCTTGAGGACAAGCAAAGGTTTAGGTTTGGGGGAGTTGATATATGTGAATTATACATATTTTATACCCCTTCTTACCTGAGCTTTGTGCATAAATTGCTTTAAATTAGACCTAAATTGCTTACAAGGTGAGTTTGATTGCAGGTTTGAGCGACTAGATGACATATATCACAAATCAGCTTAAAAAGGAGTGAAACCTGCCAAGAGCCAAAAGATAACTGAAAGTGGGGAAGAAGTCACCTGTGCGGTCCGCACTGTTCTGATGTGCGGACGCGCAGAACAGTTTTGCATGATGCCAAATCCAGCCTGGCCTGCGCGGACCACCCTGTTTTTCCACGCGGTCGCGCAGGATAGTTCAGAGAGTGGCCGCATGACTTTTATAAGCGGTCCGCACCAGATCCTCAGGGCATCTTTGTCCGGTTTTTCCTATGTAGTATAAATAGAACACTTTACTTTTCAAGGTTAAGTTTTATCATCTCTATAGCAGCTGAGCTCATGATACTCTGTATTAGCCTACTTTAGGCAATTTTCTCTTGTATTTAGCGTGGATTCAAGTAGATTAATCTTGTAGTTAGTGATTATGTTAATTTCTTCTAGTATTTCTTTTATTTCTACTTCTCCCATGTCTAGCTAAACTCATTGGCTAGGGTTGTGGCTCAACCCTAGTGTGGGTAATTAATTGGTGTTTTCGATTAATGCTTGGATGATATTGGGTGTTTAGTATTTGGATTGTTTGTTAGTTTTCACTTAAATATGGTGGTTGCAAACACTAAGTCTAGCTTAGTGGGTTTTGACTCTTCTTTAAAAAGAGAGTCTATGACCTCACATTCAACCCAACAAGGATTTGGGATGGACCCGTGAGAATGGTAGTCCCAAGTAACGGGTTAACTCTCGAGAGAGTAATCACCCTACTTGAACCTTAAGTTGCTTGGGAAAATTAGCCTACCCAATTAGTCTCGAGACAGTCAATTAGGAAAAATCACTCTCTCTACCGAGAGGTGTGAGAGTGAGTGCTAAAGTGCAACTGTTATCCATATTTTCCATAATTATCATCCTTGTGTCAGAATTTTATGCCCGTTAATTAGCCACCTAGCTGAGTGTAATGACCCTAGTGCCTTTGTCTTATTGCATACAACTAGCATCATAACATAGCATAATTTAGTTTACAATAGTAGTTGATAAATTTAGGTTAACAAAAGAAAAACCAAAAATGATAGAAGATCAACTAGAGGCCAAAATGCATTTCTAAGTTAGCAAATACTCAACTCCGATATGAAGCTCTATGTGGAATTATCGACCCCGATGCACTATTGGATTTTAAGTAGTCGCACCCACTCATTCTTAGGATTGAGTCCGCACCGATCAACTACTCATTAGTTCTTTAATCATTCGAGCGAACACTCCTAAGTGTTTACAATTCATAATTATTTCTCCCACCCCTCACATTAAATAAAGATCATCAATTGCGCATGGAAATGTCATAACCATATCAGAATAAGGACCGACGGTCATGCTTGACACCAGTGTATGGATACTCGTCACCATGCCTATACATCGTGCTCCACATTTAGCAATAAGCAAATAATATCCTAATCCTAGTCCGTCAAGTCAAAGTTAGAACAAGCACTTACCTCGGTCCGAAAATAGCAATAAACTCTCTAATACCGCCTTTCCTCTAGAATTTAACTCCAAAACAATGATATCTAGGCACAATTTAGTTCAATAATATCAATAAGGGCTCAAAAACAAAATCCCATAGCCTAGAATTGAAATCCCTACCATTCTTCCTAATATACCAAAATCCAACCCCAGTCCCACATGGTCCAAACTCGAGGCTCGGACCAAAACTCGTTCACCCATTATCCCCCGAGTTCAAATATATAATTTATTTCAAGATTCGACCCCAAATTGAGGTTGAATCACCCAAAATTCCCAAAACCCTAACTCTACCCAAAACCCACAATTTCTACTTTGAATTCATGACTTAGGGCAAGGAAATTAGTGATTAGATGAACAAATTATGAGATAATGAAGTTAAGGACACTTACCCAAGAAGCTATGGAGGAAAACGAGCTTGAAAATTATCTATGGGGTGTTGAAGAGAAGAGTTCGTTTGAAATAATGGAGAATTCCCATAATGAACACTGTTATGGGTAATTAAAATCATTGGGCAAAATTGCTCTATGCGATCGCGGGACAAGGAGTGTGATCGCATAGAGTAGAGGGGACAGTGCTCTGGGATCTGAAGAGTCAAATGCGATCGCATAGAGAAAGCTGTGGGCATCAGAGGCAAACATTATGCGAACGCGGAAAGGGTTTGCGTTCCCATAAAATAAAACTGGCTCTTGAAGTTTTACACAATGCGATCGGCGGGAATGCTATGCGATCGCATAGAAGAAGGAAATGGGCAACAACTGATAGCATTTTCGGCAACAATCCTAAGGCCTAAAGCACCCCCCGAACCACCTCTGAATCACTCCCGAGCCTTCGGATCTCCTAACCAAACACACACACTAACTCAATAACATCTTACGAACTTACTCGAGTGATAAAATCGCAAAAATAACAGCAAAATTAAAGAATCAAACCTCAAAATCGTTATTTTTCATTTCAAGTTCAGAAACTTCAAACTTTAGATATTTCGGTCCGAAACATGTCAAACGGCGTCCAATTTCGACCAACCTTTACAGTAAGTGCTAAGCACATATTTAAGACATGTACCGAGCATCAGAACCAAAATACGGGCCCCATACTTATATTTTCGAACTCATTTTCATTTCAAATTTTCATATCAAATTCCAGAAAATAATTTCTTTCAAAATTTTTTACTCGGCCTCGGGACCTCGAATTTCGATTCCGGGTATACGGCCGAGTCATATATTTTTCTACGGACCCTTTGGACCGTCACATCACGGGTCCGGGTCCGTTTACCCAAAATTTTGACCGAACTCAACTTTGACAATATTAATCATCAAAATTCTTCAAAATTTACACATTATTCACACATTTCAACATAAAAGCTTTCCAACTTCATGTCCGGACGACGCACGCATCGAGATAACTAAACACGAGGTTTTCAAGGCCTCAAAAGTACGAAAAAAGAAAGAATTACGGTGATGACCCTTTGGGTCGTCACAGTGTCGCCCGTGAATCGTGACTAGGTGTTGTCATGACATGTAACGGTTGGTGAACTAGGGTCGTGACACAATAATATTGACCTTAAACAATCATGATTTCAACGAACCAGCCTAGTCACATAACATTCAGACAAAAGCTAATAATTCAACACTAGCCTAAATATTACTGCAAATAAAACTTTAAGCATTCCTTTTACTTATAGCCACTTTCAACAAATCTGATGAATTAAATAGAAGAATCTGCACGCTTAAAGATTTGACCTCATGTTATTCCATCTTTCATGATCGATGTATTAATCAAAACATGTCTAAAACTAAATATTACAATTACACATTGAAATTGAAGAGAGAAGAAATAAGATTAAACAACCAATAACATCAGTTTTTATATTTCCAAGTCTCAACTTCAGGTAAGAACTGAAAGAAGTCCATGATTCCAAAATACTTGGAAAATGCCAAAAGAAAAAGCCAAGAGAGTGAGGGAACAACAAACAGCAGCACCCCAATAAGCAGGAAACAAAACAAGAAAAACCAGCTTGATTCAAGCAATGGAACCGTGATTTTCAGCAAACCAAAACCCAATTTCAAACAAGACTCAAACCAGTTATCTACTCCAACAATATGATTATAGAATTTCTAAGAGTTATAAGTGTCAGAAGAATTAGAAATCCAAATCAAAGAAGAATTTTTTGGTAGTTTTCAATAATTTAATGCAGAAATTCAGAATTTTTCTCAAAGAAAGCTCAACCGTTTTAACTTTTCAAGAATTATGTCTCTAATCTCTGACTTGCTAGTGAAGTAAATATGCCTTTGTAGGCAGGGTTTTAAGGCAGCCTAAAATAATTCAATTTTACATTTGAAACCTTTTTGAATTTTCATTCTTGCTTGGATATCCATAGTGTAAAATTCATAACTTCAGTTAAGTCCTAATGTCCCCTTCCTAGAAGCTTCCTAATCAGTTACCCAAAGATTCCCCTAGCCTAAATTCCTAGACTACCCTTTAGGACCCATGTTGTTTACCCTTTGAAACCAGAGCAAATATGGGTCAAAATGACCCAATTCAGAGTATTGTAGGTCTGTAAATCAAAGGTAAATCACCTTTTGGGCTTTTGATTTTCAGAGCCCAACTCAAACCATAAACGGACTGCCCAAACAAACTAATGCAAAATCTGAAACCTTTCTCTTTTTTTTTGAAACAAAGTAAAATATTAAAAGACAAAGAAAATCAACACATGCTTAACAAAGCAAGTAATTTAAACTAATTGAAACTCAATCCAAAATATGCACAGAGCAATTAACCAAATAAAAATAAATAATAAAAACCAGAGAGGAAAGAAGAAGAACAGAAAATCAGAAGAGACGAAGATGGGAAGAACAAAAATAAAAGAAATAACTTAAATACCTAAGACAGAGGATGGAAATGGCTTGAAGGACCCCAAACTTTTCGATTTTGAGTCGTAATTGATATTAGTCATGCATTCTTGTTAAACCGACGAGAAACAACAATTATGGACTTAACCGAGTCAATCGAAACCTGAAAAGATTTGGGTAGATTTTTCTTTCGCTCTACGGCTCATTTTAGATCCTAAATCAACTTCGTTTGGTGATGATTCAAGGGAAATTAATGGTGGATTTTTAGAGAGGGGATGAGAAGGAACCTGGGGTGTGATTTTGGTTGAAGTTTGGCGGGGTTTGGGGGTTGCATCGGCGGAGATGGCTTGAAAGGATTCTCTGAAGGAGATGAAGTGAAACAAAATAGGGTATTATGTTTAATGAGGGGAATTCGGGCATTCTTATGTAATTGGGGTAAGTAACTTGGACCGTTGGATGCAAGTAAATGAATGGCTGAGATGAATCCGTACTGAACGAGACTTAAAGCTACATCGTTTTGTTAGGCTAAAGCTTGGAATGGGCATTGGATCGGGTTTGGGCTAGTTTAAATGGGTTTGGACGGGTAGAAAAGGGGAATTTGGTTTGGGCTTAGGGAATTCGAATTAAAGAAGGCTCAATCATCAGATTTCTCCAATTCTTTTTTTTTTCTTTTACAAATTCTCTTTTTTAGTCCTTTTCTTTCAAAGATAAAAATAAAATACAACCTAACTTAATTCCTAAAACAAATTGAAATTATCCTACCAAATTAAAATAATTAACTCTAATAACTAAACACAACTAATTAAATACAAGCTAAAAATTGAGCGATGCAAAATAAACCATTTTTTGTAATTTTTTATTTTTTTGTAAAACATACTAATTTACTAATTAATTAAAAATATAAAACTAAGTCCTAAATGCACATGCAACATATTTTTTTGTATTTTAGTGAATTAAATAAAATTAAACATGCATACAAAAATGCAAACAATCAAGAAAAATTCTTCAATAATTCCTAAAATAACAAATAAGTAAAAAGATATCTAAATTTTTGAAATTCTATTGGAGTAATTCATGTGGGGAAAAAAGCACGTGCTCGCAGCTATCTTTAAAACTCTACAAGTTTCTTCCAAACTTGAAAGAAAATAATGTACCGTCTATAATACATTCTGTTCTCTTATGCAGAAATATAATAGCTCTTCCAAAGCCTTCAATCAAACTTATATCACCAGAAATTATATAAATATTTGCTTTTTCCCTATGCAAATAAAAAGAATATTACTTATCTTTGAATATGGAATGGGTTGTTCCATTATCAATTACACAAATATCTTTCATAATTGAACTTTGATCCAAACATAATCTGAGGAATAACCATATTCTTCAAAATAAAATGATATAACCAAAATAAATATTATTGCAAACATCATTATTAAAGCATTAATTTATTTACGTACAAGGATTATGTTAACATGGCCATACTATCTAAAACAAACAATAAAAATTAAAATATTCAAATTTTTACTGATTAATCACCGATCACGTGACTTTTTTCTCCTTTTAGGAATGCAAAGAAATTAGCTACATCCAAATGCATGAAGTCAATATTATCTTTAGAAATAAAATTTGTTTCAGTATTTTTTTCTTCTTTAGGGAGGTTTGATAAAGCTCAACCAGGTGCTTTGTCGCACGATAGGTACGTGACTGATTCCCTTTTCCTCCACATCCATAGCATGCATTTTCTGTATTTGTTATTCGCATGCTTCATGCTTTTGTTCCTTTATTTTTTACTATTGGTGGAGGAGGGTTCTTGGATACATTACAATTATCATGATTAGAGCTTCTTCCCCGACTATGACCAGCGCCGCGACCTCTTCCACTTATTTCTTGGTAGAAGGTCATCGCAGTAAATGGACAAAAGCTAGTAGGTCAACTTTCATGATTTTTCTATAATATCCCATTAAGTTGCACTGCCACAAGATGATGTGAAATAAGTTCAGAATATTTTTTGAATCACATCTCTCGATATTGCTGCTGCATGAGCATATTTAAGGCATGAAAAGTGGTGAAAGCTTTCTCCAGCATATCATGATCTATAATATTATCACCACATAATTTCAATTGAAAAATAATTCTACATATGGAATAATTATACTCACCGATAGAGTTAAAATCTTTTAGTCATAAATGAGTCCAATCTAACGTGCATGTGAAAGAATGACCATCTTCAGGTGGTCACACACACACACACACACACACACACACATATATGTATGTCAAATTATTTTACAGTATAACTAGATCTTTAATATTGAGAGATTTTATTTTCAAGCTTTCATCAAGGTGATGGCGTATGAATATCATTGCTTTCTCATGATCTTGGTTTGATTCCTGGTTTTTATCCTTGATGATGTCTGCCAGACCTATCGCTTCAAGATGAATTTCAGCATCAAGCACCCAAGACATATACCTTTTCCCCAATACATCCAGGGCCACAAAATTCAAGTTTAGAAATATTTGTCATTATTTAAAAAGAAAATTTCACACCTTTTATACTTTCAAAGTATTTGTTCGAGATGGAAACATCTCGTGCAGATAATGTGTTATCAAATGAACACAATAAAGTAAATAAACCAAAAACAAGTATAGAGAGATACTGGTATATTATTCAACTTCAAACTGATGTACATAATGAATTAAAATCTCTGCTATTTATAGAAGAAAGAAAACAGCTACGTGGCTTTTCAGGAAGCTGCTTGCAAGTTGTATGCATGAGCTGCTCACAATCTGCATGTTTAATAAGAAGCTGTTGCAAGTCATTTCATTGAGTTTCTTGTACCCTACCTTCATCTGTTGTTTGTGGATAAACTTCAATGGATTACTGAATAGATAATCTTATTCAGAAAGATTATCTATAGTGGAGTAATAAACGGACATCCACAATATACTACTTTCACATCTCATTATTTTGTAGAAAATATATAGATCGATCCACGCAAAGCAAGATTCAAATTTGAGTAGGAATTGAACCTGCTAGGAAAGAGGGATCAGTAAATTTAGCTCGATATTGCTGGACTCTGTAAGCATTTGATCATTGCATCATCAATATGCTTCAAGATGCCCCTTTCACCAGCATGTTATATCCATTTAGTACTCCGATATAGATAATCTTTCTGGAGAAGATTATCCATTTAGTACTCCATAAAAGTGTTTCAACAAGCATTTGATGCAAGGAGATTGCAAGAAACTCAATGAAACGACTTGCAACAGCTTCTTATTGAACATGTAGGTTGCGATCAGCTCATGCAGACAGCGTACAAGTAATTCAAGAAAAGTCTCGCATATGCTACCTCTAAATCCTCGCACTTGCTCTCTTTCTTCTATAAATAGAGGGGATTTGAGCTGATTATGTACATAAGTTTAAAGTTGACTCTCTCTATACTTGTATTTAGTATATTTACCTTATTTTATATATTTTATAATACGTTGTCAGTATGAGACTTTCCTATCACGAGTAAATACTTTGAAAGTATCAAAGATACGAACTTTCTTTTTTAAATAGTGACAAATCTTTCTAAATTGAATTTGTGGCCCTAGATATATTAGGCAATAGCTGTGTTTCTTGGGTGCTTGATGCTGAAATTAATCTTGATGTGATAGGTCTAACACACACCATGTCACGACCCAAACCTAGGGAGGCATGACCGGTACCCGGTATCATACTCGTCCCGAGCATACCACATTGTAACTGTAAACTCCAGAGGGTGGAACTTAGGCCAACGAGCCCTAACTGCAAGTTAAAAATACCAAAAAAATATACAAGGCTTAAAAGGACACCATACTGAGCCGACTAATAGGATATGTCCACAAGCCTCTACTGACCGTACTGTGATCGAAACATACATACATACATACATACATTATGTACTCAAACTGTAAACGCGGCAAATTTGAATGACATGGAGCTTACCAATCAAGTTGAACTTGGACAACACCTACTATGGAGGTCTACTCGCCTATCTATATGATCCTTTAGTCATGAAATGCAGTGTCCCCGGAAAAAGGGGCGTCAATATAAAATAATATACCGAGTATGTAAGGCAATAGAATAAGTGAAAACAGAAACTGCACTTATAATTATAATAATATAAAGTAACCGCAAGTCAAAGATAATATAAAGATTTGCTTACCTGTTGAATGACTCTACTCTCTCAATATAAGTAAAATAGTTGTCTGACTTTATAAGGTTCGTTACATGTAACTATTCGGCCGTAGTAGGCTCGCTCATAGGTGCTCGGTCATACTAGGCTCGATATCTGAATAACTAGTCGGCCTTTCTGGGATCTCTCATAGGCTCTCCGCCATAGTAGGCTCAGTATATAAATCATTGCTAGGCCATTCTGGGCTCACTCATCAGTGCTCGCCCACGATAGGACTAGTATATAGGCTATGTATATAACTTACCATCTAATTAAAGGTTTCCCAATAGGGGCTTACCTACCGATTATAGCTCGGTGGTGGTGAAAATACTGAAAGAAGACAAATACTTAACTGAATATAAAGTCCCGAGACTAGGATAATGTACATAATTCAAAAATACGAACTTCTCTTTATGCCTCTTTATCAAATGCGTCTAGTCACGGAATCACGAAAAAATAAAGAAATGGCTTAGCCTTATCATAAATTTATATTTTACTTAACGAGTCAACATACATCTTCTCGAGGACTTCAATCTAAATTAAGACAGTAAAACTTGTAGTCAATATCATAGAAGGACTTACAAACATGTTTCAAAGCTAGTAGGTCGCTTTTAAAAAATCAGACAACATATTCGCTATGGAATTCCACTTTCATCCAACTCAAACCAGAACCGAAATAATAGGAACAACATCAACAATAACGTAACTCAAAACCCTAGCAAAACAGCACACACGCACAAACGCCTTAATCTTCACTTCAATATCATGTTTCATATATTTCTTCCATCAATTCACTTGATAAACATATATACACACATAACAACAGAAATCATATCATAATCAAGTTATTTTTCACAATTTCCAGACTTAACAATGTACGTGTGTGTGTGTGTACATGTTGGTTGTGTTTAAGGTTAATTACATGTTGGTTGTGGTGTTGGAGTGAAAGATTACAATGTAGCACCTGAAAAGGAAAGAGACATTCTTATCTTTTGTTGGATTATTGTAAGGCTATGTGTGTGTGTGTGTTTTATGGCTGGAAATTGAAGAAAATAACTTGATTATGATATGGTTTCTCTTGTTAGGCATGTCTATATGTTTATCAAGTGAATTTATGAAAGAAACATCTGAAACTTAAGATTGAAAGTGAAGATTAAGGTGTTTGTGTGTGTATTATTTTGCAAGCGTTTTGAGCTAAGTTTTGATCTGATTTTGTTGGAATATCTTAGACATGTTATAGTTGATATTGTTCATATTGTTTTGGGGCTGTTTTGAGTTGGACAGAAATGGAATTCTATAGCGAAAATGCTGTCCGATTTTCTGTAAGTGAGTTGCTAGCTTAAAGCATGTTTGTAAGTCCTTCAATAGAATTAACTACAAGTTTTACTGTCTTAATGTAGATTGTAGTTTTCAGTAAGATATATATTGACTCGTTAAGTAAACGATAAATGTAAGTTAAGGCTAAACCATTCCTTCATTTTGGCATGATCCCATAACTGAACACATTAGATAACGAGATATAAAGAGAAGTTCGTATTCTAATTTATGTACATTATCTCAGTCTCATAATTATAGTATTATATATATATACCCCCATTGGACAATCTATGATCAGATAGTAAGTTATATACTGAGTCGAGTGTGACCGAGGGCCTATGAGTAAGCACAGAATGGGTGATTAGTGATTTATCTATTGAGCCTACTGTGGTCGAGCGCCTATGAGTGAGTCCAGAATGGCCGATCAGTGATTTAGAACCAAGACTAGTATGATCGAGCGCCTATGAACAAGCCTACTACGTGAGAACAGTTCCACGTACCGAAACTTATAGGGATGGACAACTATTCTACTTATTATATTGAGAGAGTTGAGTGAGTATAAGTAGGTAAGCATATTTTCAAATCATCTTTGACTCCCAGTTACATTTCATTATTATATTATCAGTTCAGTTTCAGCTTTCAGTTATTCTATTGTCTTATATACTTGGTACATTTTTTCGTACTAACATTCTATTTTACGGTGACGCTGCAGTCCATTCCTGCAGGTTCAGATAGACAGACGGGTTTACCTTCTCAATAAGTGTTGTCCGAGTTCAGCTTGATTAATAAGTCACATGTCATATATATGTGTGTGTGTGCGCGCGCACGCATGGCGACCTACCACGCCCCACATCATGCCATGGACACACTTGACGGCGTACCATGGTGGCCTGCCACAGCTGATATTTATACATATATGGTGGGGCCTTGTTCCAACCACAATATGACCATCAGTAGTACAACCATCAGTAGAATCTTGAAGACATATCTTGTTAGTCAGTGCAGCACGTTAGCCTTGTAGGACTTATATGTATATTCTTTAGGCATTGTCAGCTTGCAAGTAGGCCTCACCGGACTAACTTGAAGGCTACCCCTCCGAAGTTCATAGTTATAGAGTACTACGCTCGGGCCAAGTATGGTACCGAGTGCTAACCATACCTCACTAGGTTTGAGGTGCGAGACACTATCAAGGATAAAATCAGGACCAAACTAAGATCTTCCCAAAGCAATGATATTCCTACGCCATCACATTGATGAAGGCTTGAAAATGGAATATCTTACCATTAAAGATACAGTATAACTCTAAAATAATTTGAAATATATATATATATATATATATATATATATATATATATATATATATATATATATAAATGACCACATGAGGATGGTCGTTCTTCCACAAGCACGTTATGATTGAACTCATTTAAGGCTACAAGATTTTAACTCTACCAGTGAATATAATTATGCCATTTTTGGAATTATTTTCAAATTGAAATTATGTGGTAATAATATTACTAATCATGATATGCTTGCGAAAACTTTCACCACTTTTCATGCCTCGAATATGCTCCTGCAGCAGCAATATCGAGAGATGGGATTCAAAAAATATTCTAAACTTATTTCACATTCTTGTGGCCGAGCAACATAATGGGATACCATGAAAGCCGGCCTACTAATTCTTGTCCATTCCCTGAAATGAATGAGACGGCCTTCCACCAAGCTATGGGTGGTAGAGGTCGTGGCCCTGGTCGTGGTCATAGACGTGGTCGGGGAAGAAACTCTAAGCATGATGATTATAATGTATCAAAGAACCCTCCTCACCACCAGCAGTGAAAATAAAGGAACAAAAGCATGAAGCGACGCAAACAACAAATCCAGAAAATGCATGCTATAAATGTAGAGGAAAAGGACAATGGTCACATACCTGTCGTATGCCAAAGCACCTGGATGAGCTTTATCAAGCCTCCCTAAAGAAGACAGAAAAATTGTTGAAGCAAATTTTATTTCTGAAGATATTGTTCACTTCATGCATTTGGATGTAGCTGATTCTTGGCACTCCCTGAACGAGAAACAATTTATGTGATCGGTGATAAATTTGTAGAAATTTAAATATTTTAATTTTGGTTGTTTGTATTAGATAGTATGGGTTGCTAATGTAATCATTGTACAAAAATAAAAGTAATACTTCAATAATAATGTTTACAATAAATATTTATTTTGTTTATATCATTTTTGTTCGAAGAATATGGATATCCCTTTTGAATCAAAGTTCAATCACAAAGATGTTTGTGTAATTGATAGTAGAACAACCCATATCATATTCAAAAATTAGAAATAGTTTTTTTTTTATCATAGGGAAAAAGCAATTGTTTCTACAATTTCAAGTAATATAAGTTTGATTGAAGTATTCGGATGAGCCATTATATTTCTGTCTAAGTAAATAAACTTATTATAAACAATGCATTGTTCTCTTTCAAATTCCAAAAAAATTTATTAAATTTTAAAAATATCCATCTTAATAAATGTCATGTTGAGACAATAGAAGAAATAAATATTCAATATTTTTGTATTACAAAGCTTGTGTCTGCCAGAAGTACACTGTGATACATGAAGCAGTACACTTCGTGTGGGCTTGTGGCTTAAACTGAAAATACGAAGTTTGTCATGTTTTCAACACAGCAGCACCTTTTTCTTTTTCTTTATCTTTTAAAATATTCTGTTACTACTAGACTACTTTTCCCTTTCTACAAATTATTAAACAATCTTAGCCTGTTTTTTCCTTCTGAAAACAAAGTATAACTAGTCTATCGCACTTAAAAATTATTTAAAATAATTGGATTTAAAGGTAAACTATATAAACGAATATTATTTTCTCCAGGATTATGCTTGCAGTATATAATTAAAATAAGAAAATAAATATTTGCAGGAACAACAGTACTAATCTTATATATGCGTACCTTAATTTGATCGATCTTTCCATAGCTAATTAAGTTGAAAGCTGATGATTAAAACGGCGTCGTCTAACACTTAGCTGTCCAAGGTGGTAGACTTGTTGTGTATAGTGGTTGGCTGTATATTTAATTTATAGAGGAAGAAGCTTATTCAAACATGTTTGCACCGCACGTAGAGGTTTGAAATAGCTCAAAAGCAAATGACATCTCATCAAGTGTCTGATAAGATGCAGTAAGAGTTTAGATATGCTTCGATAATTTTGGGTGATATAAATATTAATGCTCAATATTTATCGAGTTGAGGGCAAAACAGTCAACTGAAATGAGAAACTTACAGACTTTAATATAGTGGAGGTTTATGTATTCCTATCCAGAAACTACAGAGGAGCTATCTGTAATTAGTTAGACCTTATGGATTTTGGAGTAATTATTTGAAATCTAGTTTAATGAATAATGGAAAAAACCCCATTATAAGAGGTCGAGAAGAATCATATGCTTAACTGTTCTCCAACATAAACAGGTAGGAGAAATAATTCAACAAAACAATTAACATAACAACATGAATCCAACTAATATTAGCCCAATTCTTGAATCCAGGATAATATCCATCAATAAAAAATTTACATAAATATTAATTATACAAATATTGAACAAACAACACTTAGCTACAAGATTACCTGCTACTCATGTCCCTAAACATCAAAATGAGAGGAAGGCTTAGTTTGAAACCTTAAAGATTTGAAAGTAGTATTAATAAACCTTTCAGAAACTGAACCAAATCTCAGCTTATGACAAATACCTCCAATAACCATAGTATTCTGAGAAAGATTCCAAACTTTACACATTTAGGAAGCACTTACCTAATTAAATACAAAGCTCCATTAAGTTGTTAGATTCTTGCAACCTTTGGAACATCGCCAGGGAACTGATGAATCTCATCCATCCAAGGATTCTTCTCCTCAGCTGGATTTATCGTTCTCAAAGCCTTCCAAACAGCACTGTTACATTTGAATCCCGAACCAAATGCTATCTGCCAAGTTCGGTCTCCTCTCTTGATTCTTCCCTTGGCTTCCGAGTAGGCCAATTCATACCAAAGGGAACTGCTTGAAGTGTTCCCAAATCGATATAGTGTCATTCTTGAAGGCTCCATGTTCCAATCAGAAAGCTGCAGGTTTTTCTCTATTTCATCCAATACAGCTCTCCCACCGGCATGAATGCAGAAATGCTCAAATGCCAACTTAAAATCAGGGATATAAGGCCTAATCTTTAGCTTCAATAGCTTCCTTCCTACCAATGTGGCGAAGAAAAGGAACTGCTCCGACATAGGAAGCACAAGAGGACCCAATGTAGTAATGTTGGTTTTCAAAGCATCACCTGCTACTGACATCAACTCCTTCGACAGAGAGACTCCAACTTTTCTATTGGAATCTTCCATTTGGTAGACACAAGTAAAGCACTTATCATCAGAACCCTTGTGAGTTCTGACAGTATGGACCAGCTGATACTTTGATCTTCTTCGATCGGATCTTTTGTTTGAGAGCAACACAGCAGCACCTCCCATCCGGAATAAGCAATTTGGAAGGAGCATGGACTTCTCATTACCAAAATACCAATTCAAAGTGATGTTTTCCATGCTAAGAACCAAGGCATAAGTGTTGGGATGAACTTGAAGAAGATCTTTCGCAAGATCAATCGAGATCAAACCAGCACTACAACCCATTCCACCGAGATTGTAACTAACAATGTTCCCCCGAAGTTTGTAATGGTTGACAATCATCGCAGACAAAGAGGGGGTCGGGTTAAACAAGCTGCAATTCACTACTAAAATTCCAATATCCTTAGGTTTAACAGAGGTTTTAGCAAGAAGCTCGTCGATGGCTCCAAACATAACAGCTTCAGCTTCTTTTCTTGCTTCTGCCATACAAGGATTTGGCGGTACCTGAGTCACTGCTTCGGGGAGGTAAGTTAAATCACCAAGACCAGACCTCTCAACAATTTTCCTTTGAAACTCAAGGTTTTCGCTAGAAAATGCTCCAACGGACTTAGACATTTCCAAGAAATGTTCCCTTGTGCACTTCCTTGCATCTATCGGTTTATAGCACGAGAAATCGACAAGGTAGACAGGGCGAGGACGGGTAAAGAAATAGAGAGTTGACAAAAAGACCAAAAGGGTGGAGCAAATAACAACAGATATGAGATTAAACCTAAGTTGATCCCAAAGAACATAAAGGTCATTGAGTGAGAATGTAGAGAGTTGAGCAGCAGTGAGGACAACTAGAGGTGACAAAAACAGGTACATTCCATGTGTAATGAGATAATGGTATCCAAGTTTAACATATTTCAGTTTCACAGATTGTTTAAAATCAGGAAGCTTTCTAGAAATATAAGGTGGATTTACTGGTGTTTCTTGCTTAGTTTCACTCATTTTCATCAAAATATAACACAAAATCAACAGTTCAAGGGCAGTCAGTCCTATAAAAAACACAAGATTGGTAATGTTTAAGGTCAACGGTTATCTAAGAATAGTTGACTTGCCCCAAATTTTCAGTTTTGTAGGAGCAATCAAGATTGGGCTTTTACAGCAATGATTGAATTTTTACAACATGTTAAGGGTTTAACAAACAAAGGAGCAACAATACTCAAGAACAAGTACCATTTCACAAGAAAATCTCACAGGAAAAATAGGCCAAATTCAAAGAACCACCTGTAGAAAAGAACAAACGAACATTATTAGTCTGACTAAATGTACAACAGCTAAAGTTTCACTCAGTTACAACATTCAACAAAACAGAAAAACAAAACACAAACAGACAAATTTCAAAATTTTTAAGCAGAAGGAAAAGAAGCAAAACCCATCTCAAGACAAAATCATTTTTGGAACTAAAAAGCTGAGAAAATTCAATTTAAGACAGTCTTTTTTTTTCTGTGGGGTTTGGGGGGGGGGGGGGGGGGGCGGGGGACTTAAAGACAGAGTCAAGATCAGGAAAACAAACCTTAATCAGGACGGAATACAAAGTACAAACCCCAGAAGTGCACAATGCTTGAGAAGGAGGAGATAGAAGATGGTGTTGAAGTTGGTATAATCAGATAATAATATATAGGAAACGAGTGAAACTTTGGATTTGCATTTAAAAGGATAAAAACGTTGATTCCGTAGTGGGTTCCATTTTTGGTCGCCAGTTTTTCACCTTTTCATCTGCTCTCCTCAGTTAGCTTCACCCACAGTTCTATGAAGTAGTATCAAACTCTGTACTAGTGGACCTACAGAAATGCAGGTCTTGGGAAAGAAAAAGACAAGAATATTCAATGGACGTTTGTTGCGATTACGTTCGCACGTCCGTAAGGATTGGGCAGTTGGAAATTAGAAAGCAAGTAGTAGTAATACTAGTTTGACAGAATATATAGACAGATATTTAAACATCAACCAAAGTTCAATTAAGATTATTTTCACCCAAATACTTTTATTATATTTTTATTGCACCGATTTTTATATTGTATTAAAATAACTAAGATAATAGGGTTATTTTAATAATATGGTTATTTTTATCAACAACATAAAAGTGTATGTAATTACTAACAATATTTTTTCTAAAGGTCATACATGTTAAACTGGTACAGTAAAAATATATTAAAAGTATTTGGATGGAAAAAATCTTAATTGAAGTGTTTAAGTAAGTTAAGTATCCGTGTATGTATTTTGTCTACTAATTTCTACTTTCTTGCCAACGTGTATAAAACTGTATTGGTAGGGAAGGGACAGCTATGCATTAATTGACTCCTTCAATCTAGAAGAAAAGGTACTGCAAGAATTTCTTTTTTTAACAAATTGTTTTTTGTTATGAAATAATATAAGAACAAGAACAATAATACAAGAACATGAACAATAGAGAAAAAAGTAGAGAGAGGAGTATTCTTATTGATACTTTGGGATGATTTACAATGGGGTAAGACCCCTCTATTTATAGGAAGAGAAAAGACTTAGCTCAAAGTAGAACTCTTCTATAAGATAGATATTCACTCTAATTAGAGTTCTATTTATAACACTCCCCCTTGAATGTCTATTCAATAATGTGCCTCGTTAAAACCTTAACTAAAACAAAACCCAATGGGAAAAAATTAAAGAAAAAGAGTACACATGTTTGAATATGCGCCTATTGGTTGCCTCGTTAAAAACCTTGCAAGGAAAACCCAGTGGGACAAAACCTTGTAAGGAAAAAAGAGTGCAACGTGCATTAACTCCCCCTGAAAAGAGCATCAATTCACATCCTTGAGCATTTGCATTCCAATCTTGTGCACCATCTTCAAAACGATCTTTTGTAGAGATTTGATAAATAAATCAGCCATATTGATTTGAATGAATATTCCGCACCTTGAAATTATCATTCTTGATAGATATGAACATCTTCATATAATGTCGTGGAATGACTCTTCAATATCTCCATAGAGGTATTCTCGATGCCATCATGCTTATAGTTATAGCAAGATACATATGTACACAAGTTGCACTTAGGATGTGGTACTTCAGGACCAAGAATTGTATATGCTTCAAGCAACTTCAATCTTTCATGGATTGACACATAAGTTAAGTCATATAAGCCATATAATAGACTTTAGATGCATATCAAGTTTTCATGTCATGCTAAACAAATAAGATACCGAAAACTGATTACACATACCATTGACTTTATACTTTCAAGTATTTGAACTACATGTCCAAAACTACATGTCTTTCATATGGAATCAATTCTGCTTGAATTGTATCTCTTCCATTTAGCCAATATTTTTGTTTGTATTCGACAAACATAAGATCCTCATCGATATTTAGCGCTATCATAGATGTCGTCGACGAACATTTTATATCGGTTTCAATAAATTTTCATAAAGACATAACATGGAGATCTCTTTATTCATATATTCAGGTACCTGAATCTCTCATGAGATTTTATGAAGTGTTATGTCATGTGATCTTCTAGATCACTTGCCTCCCCATTATGATCACTTTGATCATATGCTCATCTTCTTTATTAAGAAGTTATTTTGAAACCGATTTGTCTATACGCTTTAAGCGTATCAAAGACTTTGTCCTTCTGGGACTTAATATGAGCATTTGCAGTGAGAATATAGTTACTTTCTTTGGGTCAGCAAATGCGTATAGCATGCTTTGCAATATGTTGCAATTGAATTATCCTTTTATGAAGTTCAGGTTCATATTATGATATTCGAGGATCTATATATACAAATGATAATTCATCCCATGTAACCTTTTCTCAAGTGTTTATCATGTCTCCCCCTCATGTAGAAAAGCTAACTTGTTTCCTCAACTTTGAGAGTCCATCTTTGTGCATTATGGTGTTAATGAAAATATACACCGCACATCAATAATAATAAGATGAAATTATTTGGTTCCTGACCCTGAACCGCTTGTCAGGGGAGAATATAATATACTCTCGTATACAACGTATATCAAACTGATATATATAACTTTTTTCTCATAAGAAACAGTTTAGCTATTAAGTGAAGGCACTCAAAAATTATCTTGCTAAACCAACTATGATATAAACCAACTTATTAAGATGAACTATCTTGAATAGAAAATCTGGAAATTATGCTCGAAATTATATTACTGAGCAATTTACCTTGCAAGCACCGGCCAGGCTGCGGGTTAATAACAATCGCACATGTAACCATATCATAGATGCATCATATGTGGTATACATGGCAGGTGAATGGGCCCATGTTCACCTTTGATATTTCCAGAATTTATGGGATTCAACCCGAACTCTTTAGTTGGTCAATTAATTAATGAGAACAAGTAATACAAGAGAATTCGTAAAGAACTTTCTAGTTCTTTAATATTTACCCATGTGAATTCTCTATTACTGCACATCATACTTAAAATGATATGGCTAACCCGAATGCCAACTGAATAAATTATCAATATTGATAAACTTCAAATTTACACCATGACATGTGCAATTATCAATAAACTTCAAGTTTATTATGGGTTTTTATATCAATAAACGTCCACTTTATTGTGGTATTCTTGTGTAGTACAAACTGGAGAATAAAGCGGGTAGTTTTTCACATACAGATTATCCCGCTACAAGTTATAGTAATAGAAGATATCAAATCTTTCCTTTATTTATAGTCTCGATATAATCAATCGCTTTCGCATATACTTTGGAAACTGAATAAGTTTCTTTGAGACTTACTACAACACAATACCTTATTGGTAATCAATTGTGTTTCTCCAACATAGTAATAATTGGCTCTTCTAGAGCTCTCAATTATTTTTGTACTACCACAAATTCATCAACATCCATGTGGTGAATATCTCTTTTAAAGAGAAAGTTATACCATTATGGTCATGTCAAAATTATATGCAAGATATGTTTCTTGCATTATTATTGTCCTTTGATAATCACATTGACAAATTATTTTGGCGTACAATAGGTACGTGACCAATGACCATTCATGCCATAACAATGACATTATTTTCATATATCATCTCAAACCTCCTTCTAGGGGTGAGTGTGGTATATTCAATACCAATTTCATGTTCATATTCTTCCAATAATGAATATGTATTCGTGAATCAGATGTTGTCACATTCACTGCGGGGATATGTGATTTTGTTATCCTTTTCAAATCTGTAAATGCGTCTGGCATTCGATTTGCCATTCTTTGCAAATGATAATATTTTGCACCTCTTTTTCACAAGTAGAGGTATGTGGATCAAGATGAGATAATGATGCATTTTTCCACAAAATTTCCCGTTTGGTTTCACCAACTTCTCCCCCTAATTTTGGGAAAAGTGTCTCATCGAATTGACAGTCTGCAAATCGTGCAGTGAACAAATCCCCTGTCAATGTTTCGAGGTAGCGAATAATGGAGGGCGATTCAAACTCAACATATATTCCTAACCTTCTTTGCAGACCCATTTTGGTGCAATATGGCGGTGCTACAGGCACATATACTGCACATCCAAAAATTCTTTAGTGGGATATATTAGGTTCATGACCCAAAACTCATTGCAACGGGGAATATTTGTGATAATTCGTCGTTCTGAGATGAACTAGCATTGCTGCATGCAAAATGGCGTGACCCCAAACCGACGTGGGCAGCCTCGTTTTCATGAGTAAATGAGGAATTCAAGATTATTCTCATCTATTGTCTCAATATGATATCCATTTTGAATGATATCTTTAAAACTCAACAAGTTCCTTTTAGACTTGGAGGAGAACATTGCATTCTCTAAAATGTTGTTCCTTTAGGCAGAGTTATAGTTGCTCTTCCGGAGCCTTTAATCAATTTACTACTACCAGAAATTGTAGTAACATCTGCCTTACACATACTTAAATGAGAGTAATATTTCTTCTCTTTGAATATCGTATGTGTGGTACATGAATCAATTAATCAAAAGAGATATACGAACATGAGAATAAACAAATTCAATCCTTTTGTTTCACATTTAAATAATATTTTCAAAATCTGTTGAGGTTAGTCGACTAACTTAGTTGATAGTCGACTATCTTGGGAAGCAGTCATTAGGTTAGTCGACTATCTAAATCAGATAGTCGACTATCTTGCCTTGAGGAAAAGTCCAGTTTTAATGCGAAATATTAGTTAGTCGACTAACTAAGTTGATAGTCGACTAACTTAGTAAACAGTCATCGGGTTAGTCGACTATCTCAGATAGTTGACTAACTTAGCTTGCGGAAAAATCCAGTTAATGCGAAATATTAGATAATTGACTAACTGTTAGGTTAGTCGATTAACTCTACTGGAAAATATCTTTGAAATTTAAGCATATTGAAACATTCTAGAGAACTAATACTAACATTATATCATAAGCTAACTAATACGAGCTGATACTAATGACTATTAGTTTATTCACTAACTAATACAAATAAGTAAAATAAAATCAAACAATTCCATCTTCCTTCATCACAGATCCATCACCAATTAAGTGGTCTATTTTCCCCTCAGGGTGCTCAAATAAGTCTGCCACATCCAAGTGGGTGATGTCAAAATTGTCGTCAGAGACAGAATTGGTTTCAGGGCATTTACCTTTTAGAGATGCTTGATAAAGCCCAACCAAATGTCTTGGTACACGGCAAATTTTCGCTCAGTGCCATTTTCCACCGCAACGATAATATATAGTTTATGAACTATTTGCTTTTGGATTCTCATCGCATCGTGCTTGTGGCAGAGTGACCAACTTCAGGTTGTCATATCTCTCCTTTAACCATTCCACAAGATAGGTGGATCTTTGACTATGATATATTCAATTTTCAAACGTTCATCAAGGTGATGGCGCAAGAAAATCAAGGCCTTAGCATAGTCTTGGGTGGATGCATTATTTCTGTCTTTAATGGCGTCTCCAAGACCCATTGCATCTAAATGGATTTCAGCATCCAACACCCATGTCATATAGTTCTTGCCCGAAATTTCAAGGGCAACGAACTTTCTTTTCATAATGTCAGACATAAAACAAAATTACATCAAGAGCGTGCCCATACTTACGGGCTTTATTACAATTATCACATTCACTTCAGGGAATGGATCATAATCATATGTATGTGCTATATACAATCTCATGTCAAATATTACTTTCATAAAGTGAAAGATTATTTTGAGAATCTTTATTATTCTCATTATCACAATGATGACGATTATAATTCCGTCTATTGCCACGTCCACATCCGTTGATACCTTCACGGTAATAATTTTGTCTTCTTTCAGACATATCACATAATTCTATCACATTCTCTAAAGGGAATGAGAATGAAGCAAATTCAATGGGACGGATTTTCAATTCTTTGCCCACAATCATACATGAATTTAATCATGGCAAGACATAGAAGTTTTACCACTTCACGTGTTTATAATTTCTTACAAACTCCATTAGAGTTATAATCAAACTTTGTTGTCTATGTTTGTATATGAAATCAAATCGTAGAATTTCAAGAATTTGAAAGGAAGAAGTAAATTACTTACCTTTAAGGTATACCAATAAATATTGTGATATCAAATATACCTCTTGAGTTTCCATCCCGTTGCATTACTTTATGATGATACCATCTCTTCTATTTTTCCGTATAGAAATTCTGGTTTGTAGGCTGCAACCATCGTAAGAAAACAGGTTCCCAATGCAATTGTCAACCCTGAATGCCTCTGGTTAATGCATTTCTCTGGCTTTGATGCTCCATTTCTTCTTTGAGAGGTAGCACGGGTGATGCTTCCCACGTTTGATCTGCCTTCAAGCGATGGGACAAGATTCCACCAGATAGTAAATGCTTCCAGTATTAGCAACTAGTTGAAGCCACGTCGACAGTTGATGGTTCTGCAATTTTTTCTGCAGTAGAGTCGCTCAATTTCCTCTTCTTCTCATTATGGCGCTGCTTATTTGAAGAACGGTCAGCTTTGGACACAATTTATGAAATTCTGGAAGAAGGAAGAAATCAAATTCGATTGGTTAGAGACTCGTGCTGATAACGTGTTATGAAATAATATAAGAACAAGAACAATAATACAAGAACAAGAACAATAGAGAGAAAAATAGAGAGAGGAGTATTCTTATTGATACTTTGGGATCATTTACAATGGGGTAAGACCCCTCTATTTATAGGAAGAGAAAAGACTTAGCTCAAAGTAGAACTCTTCTATAAGATAGACATTCACTCTAATTAGAGTTCTATTTATAGCATTTTTCCTTTTTTCTTCTCTCTATTAAAATCCAAAAACTAAGGCGTAGTAGAAGGGTCATCGGACCCGTCAACCTCCGCAAAACTTATACATATGTGAAAATGATCCTATAGTTTGTTTGAAAACTTAAAATTAAAAGTCTGATAGGCGTATTGGTTGAACAATCCACATATGTGCCACTCTACCTTCAAATTTTAGGTTCGCACTGAATTTTTTTATGGGGTATTATTACTTTTATATCGCGCCAAAAACTTTTTGTATTTAGTAGCTAAAAAAGTGTATAAACTTTGTATCATTTTTATATATAACATACAAAATATATATTTTTCCGGCTATTATTTTAAGACCGACAGTACAGTATCATTTTCCTATCATCTATCTGAATGTAACCTTTATGATTGAAATAGTCGATAGCTCGCACTTAATGCAGTTTTGTGCTAGTCGGCTTATTTTATAAATTGTAATATTCTATAAATTTCTTTCTTAAATTGTATTGAATTTTATATGTTCAAAAAATATATATGTTCGTAATGGATATTATTTACATTACAATCCTCTCTAATTATAAATAAGAATAATCAAATATGAATCTCAATTAATTATTTACGATATATGACTTTGCTTATTATATGTTGTTGATCATTCGAAATTGCTACCAGGACATTGTGGTCATCAATTCAAATTGAATTTGTGATTTTATTCGCTGGACAATTTAGAAGGTAGTTCGTCCATAATTAATCCATCACATTTTATAAAAATTCTCAGTATACTTCAACATAAAAGTTTTCATCGCAACTGTTGTTGCTAAATTTTTGAGTTGTAATTTGCGTAGTCTGTTTTTCCTATAATAAGCAACGTCGCTGAAACACCAATATCTCAATAGGAAAATACATCAAGTATGGAAGCCTACTGAAAACTTCAATCTCATGAACCTTAGAGCAGATTATTTTATTGTTAAATTCAATATAGAAGAAAATACGTCTAAGGCATTGACTAATGGTCCTTGGTTCATAAGTGGTTTCTTACTTTCCATGCCAAGCAATTATTTTCAGCGGCTTCTAACAGAATTTTATAATTCTACCATACTACAAAAAATTGATAATAAAATTGGAAAGTTACTTAAAAAACTTGGTGCTTCCTGATACTTCTTTTTGTCAGGTCGATTCTTGCTTAACCCCATACCTTCAGAAATTTTTAAGTAAAATATTATTCATGGCACGTTGGAAATCTAAGTTTTTTTGCTGATAAAATATAGGTGTGACATATTCTTGCTGCTTCTCAGGAAAAATTACTTTTGTCCTAATGTTGGCATGTACTGTTTTTGACTTACTAGAGTTTCTTAGATGTGCTAAGGATAGTAAACAACCTCATTATTTAAAAGGTCTCAAATAAGTTTGAGAACTCAGAGGTATGAATGTAAAAATCATGTGGATTTTTTCTTTTACCATATGATGTTAGAGACAGAAAAATTGTAAAGTTCACCAAATTTTTCGTACTGTTTCTATTATCTTTGACATGTAAAATGAGTTACTAGCTTAGATGAGTATTAAACACGCCTAACTATGCCTTATAACAAGGATACTATGGACGTTGCAAATATAATCCGAGTATTACGTCCAGGGTCGAATCCACAGAGAGTTAACCTATCAACCACTGTCTTTAGATCCACTAAACTCTTTAGAACCAGCTTCCCAAGACTTTCAAATCACAGTTGGAGGTTTCTTTTATGGACTAAAATTGCAGTAAAATAACAAGTTGTAAACTAAGTTAAGGTTGTAAACAATGATGAGAAAAAGCTAAGGTAATGATTTCCCCTATTGATGGAATCCCTTTTGTTTATGCTTCATACAAATTTACCAACACACCTCTATCAATCATGAATGCTCGTCTTACCATAAATCTCTCCCGAGTAATCACATTAATATACTATCGCACTCTCCCAAGATATACTAGCTAGCTTTATTTAACATAGTTCACTTAAGATTGCACCCAAGGGTTTGTTATCCCTAATCCCGCCTTTAAACCTGCAGTTATAGATTCCTCTTATACTTTAAGAGTGGTGTTATTCAATAATAACCTAAATATGCACTCGCTTCCGAGTTATGCACATTAAATAGGCACAGCTAATTGAGGATCCTATCAATTAACTACAACAAGAACATAGTTGAATAAATAAAGATTGAAACTGCAATTTGTATTCACATAAACAAAAAGTTCATCCCCAATAGGTTCCATCAACACCTTAGACAAGGGATTTAGCTACTCATGGCTATAGGTAAACAAACTAAATTAAGATTCATCATAAACTAACTATAAAAATCAAAAGAAACGAAAAAATATGGTTTGGGTATTCTCTCACAATTGTTTTTCCTTCTAAGAACTCTAAAAACTCAATACATGTCTCCTTTTGGCGAAATCTATTGACTAATATAAGGTTTAGGGCTAAAAATCTCATGTTGACACTTTTGTCCCTAAACTTTCCTGCGCCTACCGCTGTTCTGCCGCAGTAGCAATAGAACCGCGGCCAAACAGCCCCTCTGATTCTCATTTTGTCCGCAACAGCATCTCACCGCGGTTTTGCCACGGTCGCGGTAGAACCGCAACAGTAAACTTCCTATGATTCTTCAGCCTGTTTTTGGCGTGGTTCACTTAGGAATTTTCACAATTGGCCTCTTTTTCTTCATTTTTGACTCCAAAAGTACTCTAGAGCCTTCCCTAGTCATATATAACCTGCAAATTATGAAAATCACTCATTAGAGAATTTTGTTATCACTTTTATTACCAAAACTACGCAAGAGAGTGGTTATTTAGGTTCTGAATATAGTTAAATTGACCTATTATCAACACCTCACGCTTAAACCTTTGTTTGTCCTCGAGCAAGCTAAACTACACTTCTGGGCCTAACCGTTTGATGCATTACCACAAGTTATGTCACACCCTCCATTTTGACGGAACAACCTAAGCAATGTGCCGGTCATTCCCCAGATGCAGACTCTGCTGCCATGACACACTCGCGCTCACTCTAGTTACTCTAATAGAGGTGAAGATTTACTTTTCCTTCCTGAGTCACATGCCCTCACATCAAAAGTCTGAGAGAAGTTCCACACGCATAAAATTCAAACACAAGGAACCGAAGATAGAAAGAATTCACTCACTCTCAGCAAAGATAATTCACATGTCACTCGATACACCATAAGCTTGTCCCTAGTGTAGTACTCTACTAATCAAGTTGTTTTAGTCAAATATCAAGAGGTCTTTATTTGGTTGTAATGTAGGCTAAGGGACGGGTAAGATATATTTGGATGTAGTGACTAACCTCCTTAAGAACCTTTAATACACACTTCCTTTTATCTCAATTTCCCTGCTCAGCCTAATCATTCCTCTACATTTTTGTTTCACAAGTGACCTTTAATTTCCTTTAGGTGCAACTGGCTTTTTTTTTCTTTGTCTCATTTTTTTCTTTCTCTTTATTTTTCTTTTACAATGCCAGTGCACCATTCAAATGATTCATTCCTGATTCCCTTTTTTCGCTAATTCCCTACCACCCCACACTTTGACTTTTGCATGTTCTTTAGTGATTCAAGTGCTTCTAGGAGGTATAGGTTCAAACAATCAGCTATTCAAACACAGGGATATAGGTCATTATAGGGTTATCAAAGAACAAGCTTCAGTCTCAAAGGGGTTAACTATGACAAATAGACAGGTGGATTCACAATTATATATAGGCTTACACAAAGAAATGCTTCAATCATCTCTAAAACCAAACAGCTTCTATTTCGCTTTGCAAACACACAGGGCAAGTTCTAGGTATCGCATGCAAGCACAGAATGAAAGTAAAATCTCACACACACTTAGCGTGTAACTCGTACTGAATCAGTTTATCAACACACTCATACGAGCGTTCAAGCAAGGCAATATGTACAAAATTAAGACATAGATTTACAAGTCCACAACTGCGCCTAGACGTCATACTCTCAAGTTCATTTTAGTTGTTTTCAGGTGTGTACATCAACGGTAGCATTCTCGCCTTTACCCATCTTAGTACTAAAACTATAAAAGAAAAATCTACCTAACTCGGTTCAAGAAAAATCCTTGGAAAAAAACCGTGATCAAAAGAAAAACCAATGGAGACTTACTACACTCCCTAAAAGGAGAAAAAATCTACATGGACTACTTCCCTCAAGAGTACTGTCCAAGTGGTCCGTCCTCAGGAAGAGTCCTCTAACTTAGTTTGTTTTTTTGTATTTTTTTTTTATGTATCCGACTTGGACCCTCAAGAGACCCATTGACAAGTATCCGTCCTTGTGCCAAGTCAATTACTCCTGATATACCTATAGTCAGTTATATAAAACACATCAATCCAATGCTACAACAGTCACAATGTCTATGTACAGTACAACACATAACCAGAGCAAGTCTCCCACCCCACACTTAAAATCATGGCATGTCCCCATGTCATATCAATAAAGTAAAGAGCAGAAGAGTAAGAAGACTTCGCTGAGACTCAGTCAGAGTCGGAGACTGTATTGGGGTCCACATGGCATGCTCTCCCCAAAGCAAAAAACCAGGACATGAACCGTCCCTCGGACCTGGCCTACCTCTGAGACATGGCATCCATCCGTGTGTATAGGCCATCCACTGAGGTGCGGAGATCCGCGACTTCTTCCGCTTTGGAACATAGCATAGGCCGAGTAGACTGGGATCTGGAGAAGCCTGCCCCAGTATGCGGGCACCGAGAGTGTCCGGCACTATCAGTAGATCTCCTGGACGGTGCGAGAGGAACCAGGTCATCATCTGCATCATCTATCTCGATTGTTGTATGTGTACCCCTGCCCACTCTAATGCATGACGCTCGGAATGGTGCTTCAGACGACAATGCTCCATCGGCAGAATCAGTGGGGACATTCCTCCGCAAGCACAGTGCAGCCACCAAGGAGGGGAAGTAAAACCCCTTTGACAGCACTGATCCCCGCAGGACCAGTTCATCACCAATTACCTTTGCTGCATCGAAATCCTTCTTCGTCATGAAGCACCACATAAATAAGGCTTTATTGAAGTTCACGTCAGTGGTGTTGCTTGAAGGCATGAACCAGCTACAGATCACAGTCAACCAATACTTAGCCAAGTGTGTGAAAGAGTTGGAGTTCAGGGTGATGTGGTCTTTGATCCAGGTTGGTCGCCCCCAGCACAAATTACATCAGTCATAACTTCCCACATGACACCTGGTCTGTTGTAGTACTAGTCAATGTCGCCCGTGAACTCAGGTAGCCACAACGCCTGGCTAATATATGGAATGTGGGCTGGGACTACCGTACCCCTTATAATCACAGATCTACCTGAGCATGCAGGGTAGTTCGCATAGAATTCCCTAACAATCATTCGGTTCACCGGGCCAAGATCATCAAAGAGGAATTCCATTCCTCGCCTCCAAATTTCTTCATATATTTCCTCATGTTCCACGTGGAGGGCTTCCCGGTCAATTTGAATCTCATGACTGAAGTTCTTCCCAGCCTTGGCATTAAAATCGCCCTCTGCTAGTTTCGATGCAAATCTGGATTCGTCATATGTCGGCTGTTGGGATGTGCCTTCCCCTCTCTTTTGCTTCTTACGGGCCATAGTACTTGGAGAGAGTTCATAAAAACCATCAAATTCATCCTAACTAGTGCCAATCGGATGGTTACTCAGATTTCGCACCCGATGGCACCAAAACAATACCCTCATTGAGTTCTGCTTTGCAAACTAGCCCCACTAGCAAGGTGGTGAAGGTCACAACCTCCATAAGGGCCTCACAACAGAACTACTTACAACATTCGACCTACACCACTCCCACACTTACTCCTTCACATATTTTCAAACATTGACAACACTCCCAATCATCAAGTACAACACCCCACAAACACGAATAGGCACAAACTACTCCACAATATCACAACAACCGCATATTTTCGGCCAAAAAGGGCCCCCACAACAACTACACCCCAAAAATAAATTCTAGGCCTCCCAAAACATCAAACAAGCCATACCATTGACACATCGTGAAGACCCAACCTCCTTAACACCAAACAAGTTCATAACAATCCCATACAACAATGGAAACCATAAAAGAAGCAAAAATTTGTAAAAATGTAAGGCCCCGTGAAAATGAGTGCTTAGATGTTAGCAGCTCATTGAGTCGAGTCTACCTATGTGGATCTGATCCTTTTTACCGTCTTTAACCTAAAAATGTGAAGTCGGAATTGTTCCAGAAAATGGTCAAAATGCGGTCCAGAATGCGGTCGCAGATCAGCTATGCGGACCCCATTCCTACCGCAGAGTGAATCAGAGAGCAACCAAATTTTGATGTTGAAAATATGGTCAAATCTCCTATTGCATAATCAATATACGGACCATAGAGTGATCGCATATTGTCCCTAAGGAAATTTGAAGGTCTCTTTTGTGGTGCATTCTGCAACCGCAGAACTCAAATGCGGACCGGATATTCACCGCATTCCCAACTTGAGCGGTTTGAAGTTTGAGACATTTCTGCGGTCCATTCTGCGGACCGCATGTCTACTCTGCGATCGCAGAATCGCGTCGCAGATTGAGCTCGCCCAGTTATTTTTCTAAAAATCTAAGTCTGACCCCTCTTTAATAAAAACACCCCATCCCTCATTTTTAACCCAATTTATGAACAAAATAAGAGATAGGAAGAGAGGGTCCTAGAGAAAGAAAGCGAATTCTTCATCAATTGATCTTTCAAAACCATTGGAGCTTGGAAAATTCTTGGTGCCTTGTCTTCTCTATTGATTTCTCAGGTAAAATCCCTAACCCATTTCTCCCAAATTTCGAAATTAAGTTTGGGATGGGAACCCCATACAATGGCTTTGAATTTTCTTCATAAAATCTTCATGCATGGCTTCAAAACTCAAAAATCTTGTAAAAGGGGAATTGGGTAGTAACTATGAGTTTAAATTTCTAAAAGCTAAGTGTTGTTCATGAACTAGATTGACTTCTTGATTGCTTGGAAAATTGGACTACAGGTTTAAATAGGAAAACTCAACTCCAGGTATGTATGGCTAAATGTGATCCTTGTGAAATCGCCCTATGCTAGTTGTGAAATTGTTTATAGTTGATAATCATGTGAGAATCATGGTGAAGCTTTTGTGTTGTATAATTGTGTGGTAATACTTTGTGGTGAATGTTGTGGAACTTGTAATTGGAACAAAGGGAATGGAAATAATGTGGTATAGTGGTAATGGAAACAATGTGGAACAATGGAAATAGAAATAATGTGGAACAGTGGAAATGGAAATATTGTGGAACAACGTGTGTGATTAGTTATGAATAACTGTTGTGATTACCCAAATTGTGTACCACTTTGATAAACATGAGGACATGGTTGTTGCTAGTTGTAGGATTTCATTATCCTTGTTGTGGATCTATTTTAACAATGTGTCGTAGTTGATTTCTTGTATTTGTTGTTGTGATGTTTGTTGTTGTGAATTGAAACTGTCAGACGGGGTCGGGTTGCATGCTGCAACACGGTGAAATAAGGTGTGGGTTGGGGTGATCAGGGTGGCCGAGGTAATAAGGGTGGATGAGGTAATAAGGGTGGAAAATGTGATACAATATCACTATTGATATGAATATGAATCATGAAATGATAAATGTGAAAATGTGAAAGGAGACAGCAGGAGAGTTTGTAACCTGTGGGGCACTGATTGCCCCTTTGTATGAATACTTGAATCATTTGTTGTGAAATATTTGGTTGTTGCTTCATGGTTGTACCTATACTATTATTGTTCAATTCTATTCTTGTATATGTAATTTGGCTTGAGTTTACTTGGGACAGAGTTTGTTCATACATGCCAGTATAATTCAAATGTACTGATGTCCCTTTTGCTGGGGGTGCTACATTCGTGTTATGATTGTAGGTGGATCCGCGGTAGGCACTCCAGTCCACCGTTCGTAGCTCCTTCTCCTCTCTATCAGCGGTATTCGTGTTTGATGAGCCCCTTTCCTTCCGGGGGTTTTTGTGGCTCATGCCACCCATGTTGTTGTATTTTGGAGTCTTGTGTCCTTTTGTAAAGGAATAGCCGGGGCCTTGTCGCCGGCAAGTGTTGTATTATCTTTCTCTTAGAGGCTCCGTAGACAGTGGTATGTGGGCTATAACTTATATATAAAGGTGTATGTTTTGGGCACTGTAAACTTGTATACCACGTTCCCTGCTAATCATAATGTGTGTTTATAAAAGAGAAATCAAATATTCTTTCGATTGTAAATTTAGTATCTTTTGGCTAATTATCATCGAATAATGTGTGGTAACGCGTGGGGAATAGGAAAGGAACCCAGGTCCACTCGACTAGGGATACCCGGTTGAGTGCCGGTCATACCCATGGATTTGGGGCGTGACAAAAAATTAAACTAACCTACCTAGGGTTAAACTAAATTGATTTATCTTTACATTACACTAGTTAGAGGAATAAATAGAGAAAGATAAACTTACTTGAATAGAGAAGAGGGTGGGTGGGTAGTGGTGGAAGATGGTGGGAAAGATGGTAATGGAGGTTTTTGGGTGAGAGAGAGAGTGATTTTGTAAAGAGAAGAAGAGGAATAGAGAGAAAATAGAGAGAGAAAGAGTAGGGGCGTTTTGGGGGTCTGGGAATCTGATGGGGGAAGATTAATGGGTAGGTGGAGGGTATTTTAGGAAAAAGGATGGGAAAAGCGAAACAAAAAATTAAAAACATCAACATACCTGGGCCCGTCTGGTGTCTGCCGCGGTTCTGCCAGGGTCGCAGTAGGACCGTGGTAGACCATTATCTGCGAGGGGTCGGGACTGCGGTTGCACCGCATTCGTGGTGATACCGTTATAAGATGGATTCACATAAGGGTCTCGACTGCGGCTTGACTGCGGTCGCGGTGGAACCGTGGTCTGATCCCCTCTCTGATTCTGACGGCTTTTTTTTCATATAAAAATAATTACACTTACAACTATTTCATGGGTTACCTTCCATGTAGCCCCTGATTTAACGTCACGACACGACTCAAATTAGCGCAATTAAGGCTTGCTAGACCTCTATGGTTCATTCAAATGCACCTCAGACACATCCTTAGGCTTGCTCATGCCACATACAATTTCAATCGCTGATCATTGACTCTAAATGTACGAGAGTCATTCTCAGTGGCAACTTCCACAGCTCCTAACGGAAAAACTTCAACAACTCGAAATGGGCCGGACCATTGTGACATAAGCTTACCCGAGAACAACCGCAATCTTGAGTTGTAGAGCAACACCATGTCCCCAGGTTTGAAATTATGCTCAACAATGTTCTGATCGTGTAGCCTCTTCATTCTCTCTTTGTACAGCCTTGTGCTCTCAAAAGCAAGGTACCTGAACTCCTCGAGCTCATGCAATTCAGTGACTCTTGACGTGCCCACAGCGTCCATGTGTAAGTTTAGTTATTTCAGTGCCACCATGCTTTATGCTCAAGTTCTACAGGTAGGTGACATGCCTTCCCAAACACCAACTTGTATGGTGACATACCAATTGGTGTCTTGAAAGCTGTTCTGTAAGCCCAGAGTGCATCATCTGGCTTCCTCTCCCAATCAGTTCTTGTGGCGTTCACGGGTTTTGTCAATACACTCTTGATCTCTCTGTTGGATACCTCAACCTGTCCACTAGTTTGCGGTGGTAAGGAGAAGCCACCTTGTGGCGCACATCGTACTTGGCCAACTTTTCAAAGGCCCTATTGCAGAAGTGAGTGCCTCCGTCACTGATAATCGCACGTGGTGTTCCAAAGCGGGTGAATATGTTCTTCCTTAGAAATCCCACCACCACTTTTGCATCATTGGTGGGCAACGTTGTAGTTTCCACCCACTTAGACACATAGTCTACAGCAAAAAAAATGTACTTATTGACATATGAGCTGATGAAGGGACCCATGAAATCAATCCCCCAGACGTCAAATACTTCCACCTCCTGAATTGGGTTCATGGGCATCTCGTGGCACCGGGAAATGTTCTCGGTACGTTGACATTCATTGCAACCCTTCACCCATAAGTGAGCATCTTTAAACACTGTTGGCTAGAAAAATCCGGCCTCTAGCACCTTTGATGTTGTCCTGACCCCTCCAAATGTCCTTCATATGCATATGCGTGACAAGAATGCAAAATAGATGATTGTTCTATCTCAAGGACACACCTTCGGATCATATTATCAATAGAGATTTTAAAATGGTAAGGCACATCCCAAAAATACATGCAGCAGTCACGAAAACATTTCTTCTTTTGGATAGAAGAGAGATCATAAGGAACAATGCTACAAGCCAGGTAGTTTGTAAAATATACATACCATGGCGCATCTTCTAAACCGGCTGCAAGCAGCTGCTCGTCTAGAAAGGTTTCTTGAATCTCTTCAACCTCGACTGATTTTTCAGCCCCTTCAAGTCGTGATCGATGTTCAACGACTTGATTTTTGTGCCCTTACGGTCACGAATCTCGAGTTCGAATTCTTGCAAAAGTAGCACCCAACGAATTAGGCGCGGCTAGACTTTTTTTCTCGATCAGGTGCCTGAGAGCTTCATGGTCAGTATATACAATTATCTTAGAACCAATCAGATATGATCGGAACTTGTCAAATGCAAACACAACAGCCAATGTCTCCTTCTCCGTCACTGTATAGTTGAGTTGTGCACCACTTAGCGTTCTGCTTGCGTAGTATATCGGATGCATCAGCTTATCCATTCGCTTCCCCAAGACTGCTCCTATAGCATAGTCATCGGAATCGCACATAAGCTCAAATGGTTGCTCCCAGTTGGGTGCAACAATGGTGGGGGCAGATATCAACTTCTTCTTTAACTCCTCAAATACCAACCTGCAATCATTAGAAAACGCAAAGGACTGATCCTTTTCAAGGAGTTTGCATAGTAGGTTAGCAATTTTGGAAAAATCTTTTATGAAAATGCCGGTAGAATCCGGCATGTCACGAAAAACTTCTCACTACCTTGACTGAAGTAAGCGGTGTTAGCTTCTCAATCACTTCGACCTTAGCATGGTCGAACTCAATTCCTTTCTTGGACACTCGATGTCCTAAGACTATCCCTTCTTTTACCATAAAATGGCACTTCTCCCAGTTTAGCACTAAATTGGTCTCCATACACCTTTTGAGCACTCTACTTAAGTTGTGGAGCCAGTCTTCGGATGAATCTCCAACCACAGAGAAATCATCCATAAAGACTTCCATAATATCCTTCACTATATCTGTGAATATGGCTAGCATGTACCGTTGAAAAGTCGTCGGTGCATTGCAAAGCCCAAAGGGCATTCTCCATAAGACAAAGATGCCATACAGACAGGTGAAGGATGTTTTCTCTATATCTTTGGGGGCTATAGATATTTGATTGTACCCTGAATAACCATCTAAGAAACAGAAGTGGGATCTTTCGACCATCCTGTCCAACATTTGGTCAAGGAAGGGCAAGGGAAAGTGGTCCTTTCGGGTGGCAGTGTTCATTTTTCAGTAATCCATACAAATTCGCCACCCTGTGACCATACAAGTTGAGATCAACTCATTATTGTCATTTTTCACAACAGTCATCCCTTCTTTTTCGGAACACATTGGACAGGCCTGACCCAGTTACTATCAAACATGGGAAAAATGATTCCCGCATCTAACCATTTGATGACCTATTTATTCACAACTTCTTTCATGTTAGGGTTCAGCCTTTGTTGGTGTTCCCTGGAAGGTGTGTGCCCTTCTTCCAGGAGAATCTTATGCATGCAGAAGGCTGGGCTGATACCCTTTATGTCTGCCATGGTCCAGCCAATGGCAATCTTGTTATCTTGCAACAACTTTAAGAGCTATTTTACCTGCACATCTAGCAAACAGGATGATATAATAGTAGGCAAGGTAGAGTCAGGGCCTAAGAATGCATACCTGATATGGTCTGGTAGTGGCTTTAACTCCCGTTTGGGTGGTTCTTATATTGATGGTTTTGCTAGAGGAGTGGCCCTTTTTTCTAGCTCAAGGGACTCGAACTCCCTTGACCAAAATCCTTGGCCTTCCAGTGTTATGACCCATTCAGCTAACCCTTCACCATCCATCTCTTCTAGATTTGTCAGACATGCCTCCAATGAATCATTAACCATCAGGGCCCTATCATCTTCTTGCAGAATGACATCTACTGCCTCCACTAAGGAGCAATTGGCATATTCACTAGGTCTCCTCATCAATTGTTGAACACTGAATATGACTTCTTCATCGCTCAGTCTCATTTTTAGTTCCCTAGTCTCATAGTCTATTAGTGCTCTTCCAGTGGCTAAAAATGGACTCCCTAATATAAGGGATATCTCCTCATCTACCTGACAATCCAGTATCACAAAGTCGGCAGGGAACACAAACTTCCCCACTTGAACCAGCACATCGTCAAGAATACCTGTTGGTCTTTTCACAGTGCGATCAGCTAGCTGTAGTACCATTGAAGTCGTTCTAGCTCTGCCAATTCCCAATTTAGTGTACACAGCCAGCGGCATCAAATTTATAATGGCTCCCAAATCACACAATTCCTTCACAAAGGCATAACTTCCAATTGTGTAAGGGATAGTAAAGCTACCTGGATCAGACATCTTTTGAGCCATCGGTTTTGCTACCACGGCGTTGTAAGTCTGTGTTAGTGTCATGGTGGATAGATCCTGAAAATCAAACTTCCATGACATGAGATCTTTCATCATCTTGGCATACCCGGGCATCTCCCTCAGAGCATCCATCAAAGGAATATTCAGCTGAATTTGTCGCAGCATCTCCATGAACTTTTTGTATTGATCTGCCTTCTTTTGCTTGACCAGTCTCTAAGTGTAGATAGTACCCTTTGTGAATTTTTCACTGGCTTCTCTTTCTGAGAATTTTCTGGCACAAGAGGTGCCACCTATTCTGCAACTTTCTCATTCATCTTTTCTTTCCCTTTTGCTTCCTGGCTTTTCTCAACCACCACTTCAGTAAGTTCTGTTGGTTCTACCTCTAATTGAACTGGAGTGGCTGGTGTAGTGGCCATACTGGCCTGCACAATTTCTTTCTCTCTATCTAAATCTTTACCATTCCTAAGACTGATTGTCATTAGCTCATTTGGGTTTTGCTCCTTGAGATTTATGTTTGTATCTGCAGGCAAAGTTCCCGGAGGACGGTTGTTTAGAGCCATGGACAACTGACCCAGTTGCATTTCAATTTTCTTGATGGCTGAATCATGCACTGCTAATTTTTTCTGCACTTTATTGTTCGTCCCAATGGGTTGTTGAAGCATACCCCTAATCTCAACTATGTTGGTATCTTGCTACTGAAGGGGTGGTTGATAAACCAATTGCTGCTGATTCTGTTGTGGATAGCACTATGATTTCTGATATGGCACTGGCACTAACTGGTTTTGAGGGTGCATGCCCCCACGCTGCTGCATATTAGGCTTGTACTACTGGTTTTGCTGCGGTTTCCACTGCGGTGCTCCTTGTCTATGACGTCCATAGTTGTTGGCATAGTTCATATCTTCCCGTGCTCCTTGAGTTTCACCTTCTCCACTCCATGAACACATATAGGATTGATTAATACATGGCGTACATAGTCCACCATTCATTGTGTCAACGATATGCACCTATTTTGTACCCATCTCATCAATCTTCTTTGTCTGTAAGCTCATCTGGGTCAGGATTGTGGCCATGTTCTCTTCCTGCGAATTATTGGGATCAAGCGGGACTGAATTCACTATGGGTGCCAGTGTTGTACCTCTAGTCATCCACCCTGCATTTTGTGACATCGTATCAACCAAAAATTTGCACGCGGTGAATGTTTTGCATAAGAAAGCACACCCAAGTAAAGCATCCACATTTGCTTTCAAGTTGTCAGCTAGACCCATGTAAAATCTCTGGCCGAGCATCTGGTCTGGAATGCCATGATGAGGGCACTTCACCAGCATCCCTTTAAATCTCTCCCACGTTTCTTGCAAGGATTCAGTGGAATGTTGCCTATACTGTAATATGTCATCAATCTGTTGTGCAGTCTTGTTAGGCGGATAGAACTTGTTCAGGAACTGCTTGACTAATTCATCCCAAGTGGTAATGGAGTTGACATGGAGCGAATTTAGCCAAGTCTGAGTTGTCCCGGTTATTGAGAATGGGAACAGTAGTAGTTTGATAGCTTCCGGGGTTGCATTAGGCTTCCTTTGGATCATGAAAATTGACAGAAAATTCTTCAAGTGTTGTTGTGTTTCTTCAATGCTAGACCCGGAGAACAATCCTTTATTCTGCAACAGATGCAACATATTATTGGTGATCTGGAATGTTTCCGCTTGAATTGCGGGCACAGCTATGGCAGTGGACAGATTGTCAGTTGTAGGTTGTGCCCAGTCATATAGTGCAGCCTCGGGCACAAGAGGTGCCACTTGTCTGAAATTTAAGCCATCTTGCTCATTCCTAACATTTCCGTTGATGTTGTCCAGAACGTCAGCCATGTCAATTGCGAGTTGGGTTATTTGTTAAGAGTGTTGAAGTCTTTTGTTGGCACGGTTCAATACCCAGAATGTTTTCTCGGGGTCTGTGAGTCCTTCAAGTAGTTCTCCAGTCCTCGAATAATTTCTAGGCATACATCTGCTTTCCACAAGAGTTCAAACGTTAGAATTTCAATGAATAGATTGGTGTAGATAAACTGATTACACTTACAATATTTGTATTTCTTTCAATGGTAATTGATAACACCGTTAACTCCCTGAAAACGGTTCCAAAATTTGATCACGCCCAACTATGCCTTATAACAAAGACACTGCGGACGTTGTAAATATAACCCGAGTATTACGCCCAGGGTCGAATCCACAGAGAGTTAACCTATCAACTACTATCTTTAGATCCACTAATCTCTTCAGAACCAGCTTCCCAAGACATTCAAATCACAGTTGGAGGTTTCTTTATGGACTAAGATTGCAGTAAAATAACAAGCTGTAAACTAAGTTAAGGTTGTAAACAATGATGAGAAAAAGCTAAGGTAACGATTTCCCCTATTGATGGAATCCCTTCTATTTATGCTTCATACAAATTTACCAACACACCTCTATCAATGATGAATGCTCGTATTACCGTAAATCTCTCCCGAGTAATCACAGTAATATATTATTGCACTCTCCCGAGATACACTAGCTAACTTTAATTAATACAGTTCACTTAAGATTGCACCCAAGGCTTCGTTTTCCCTAATCCCGTATAGATTTCTCTTATATTTTAGGAGTGGTGTTATTCAACAATAACCTAAATATGAACTCTCCTTCGAGTTATGCGCACTAAATAGGCACAGCTAATTGAGGATCCTATCAATTAACTACAACAAGAACATAGTTAAATAAATAAAAATTGAAACTGGCAATTTGTATTCACATAAATAAGAAGTTCATCCCTCAATAGGTTCTATGAACAGCTTAGACGAGGGATTTAGCTACTCATGGCTATGGGTAAACAAACTAAATTAAGATTCATCATAAACTAACTATAAAAATCAAAAGAAACAAAAAAATATGGTTTGGGTATTCTCTCACAATTGTTTTTCCTTCAAGAACTCTAAAAACTCAATGCATGCCTTCTTGGGGAGAAATCTATTGGCTAAGATAAGGCTTAGATTGGCCAAGATAAGGCTTAGGGCTAAAAATCTCATGTTAACACTTATGTCCCTGAACTTTCCTGTGCCTACTGCGGTTCTGTCGCGATCGCGGTAGAACCGCGGCCAAACAGCCCCTCTGATTCTCATTTTGTCCGCAACAACATCTCACCACGGTTTTGCCACGGTCACGGTGGAACCGCGGCAGTACAGTTCCTCTGATTCTTCAACTTGTTTTTGGCATGGTTCACTTAGGAATTTTCATGGTTGACCTCTTTTTCTTCATTTTTTATTCCAAAAGTACTCTCAAGCCTTCCCTGGTCATATATAACCTGCAAATTATGAAAAACACTCATAAGAGCATTTTGTTATCACTTTTATTACCAAAACTATGCAAGAAGGTGATTATTTAGGGCTTGAATATAGTTAAATTCACCTATTATCAAGTACTTTGTGCAGCTTTTTACTTCCTTTTTTATCATTATTACACATAAAAGCTCCATTTTTCCCTCATATTGGAGCTCCTCCGAAGCCTTTTGATTATCATTTGGTTATTGCTCAAGCCAATATTGGTGGTTTGGCGTTGCTCTTTGCTTCTTGTGTTAATTGCAAAAGCAATAAATTATAATGGTTAGGCAACCTCTTTATACAGCTTGTTAAGATTTACAAATAAATGTTTATGTTCAGCTGAATATTATATAAGGGCTACTTCGTCCATCTCCAAAAGTTTACTGAAAGCTAGAACAACTTGACTGGTGGTGCAATATAAGAACTCTTCGATACATACATACCAGCAATTAATCTGCCTTCTGTATGCCTCTGCTCATCTTCTTTCTTTCTCCACTTCATCTACAAATTTCTTTTTGAGTTAAGTTTATTGATTTTGCTGCTACTTCCGACATCACCGATTATTGAAGTTCTTTGTGAAGGAAACCTGGTGCATTAATTTGAGCGAAATTTCTTGATCTTCCCTCACTATGGTTTTTTCATGTGCTGATTCCGGGTTTAATAAGTCAAAGGAATCACCAATTGTTGTTGTTTGACTCAAACGTTATCGAACACTTTCCGAGCAAATCAATCGAAATAAATAAAGGGTAAATCATACCCAATCATAATTAATCACTGAATCAGAAGGCAAAATTGAGATATAAGAACATTTAATTGGAGAATGATATAAATAGGTCTTTATTGATCATAGTAGCATGACCTGCCTCTCCTTAGAGAGGTTCAGTACCTTACATTGTCTTATTCATCACCTTATTCATGGAGCGTGTTCCTCAATTCTTATGTATTCAGAGTAGTGTTGAAGAAGAAGCCCCCTTAGAAGATTCTCTTTCTTGTTATTTATAGCTTCAAGCCCTATGAGCTAGCCATGAGTTGTCGTAGCTTGGTTGAGGAGACATCCTCTTGTCGCGAAAGGGTCGTGACCCACTTGTTCGTCTTAAGAACAGGTGTCATGAGTTAAAAGTCAATTGTATTTACCATTTGTTGTAAGTTGTATAGGACGGGGTTGGCTTATGGCTATCGTATGGTCATATTTCTACCAATACAGTTAGTCCATCCATTCGTTGGGGTCGTGCCCGTGCCGACCTCGGAGGACAGATGGTATGGCGTAATTAGGGGGACTCAGACTTTCCCTTAGTTCATTAGTGGCATTAATAATTCTGAGATGGCTCGAGGACGCCTTTTCGGTGTATATGTACCGTTACGATGGTTTCAAAACTGAAACTTCGGTTGGAAAGTGAAGCGCCATTTCGCACAGTCGATCATAATGGCGCACATTTTCGTAAAACCGAATCGTTTCGTGAATCATGCATTAATGATGACTGTCGGGTTTCGTGATGGCTATCTCTTATAAATAGAAAGGATTTGTCATTTGCCTTTTGCACATTCATCATTCTTTTGAGAGAAATCCTGAGAAACCTTTCCTTCTGCTAAATCGCATTTTCTCTCCTCTTTTGATCATTATCATCATTGATCTCCTCGATTCTCCCATAAAAGCTCTTTTTCTCTCGCTCGTGAGTCAACTATGGCAGGAACTTCTTCTCGCAATAATCTTCCAGCTAATTCTCTGGTGGTTGAAAATCCTGCTCAGTCAGCTAAAGACTTAGAGATAATGGAATGTGAAGAAGTTCCTTCGGTCGATGAAGTTCTGCCTCGTATGGGAAATCCGGTGGTAGATTTTGGTGCACCGAGCGGCGTGGAGCAGGTGGACATTGCTTTTATAATATAGGAGGTAGGGATAGCACAGATGCAGGAGCAGTGGGGTATCCCACGCTACGTCGAGATCACGCTTGCGAAGACTGAGGATAGGGTTCAGATCGACCGTCGCGGGTATTGTTGATTCTATGCTTACCCCTTCCTAGTGGGATACACACTCCCACTCCAATTGCTGGTGGTCGACTTCTGCCGTTATTATGAGGTGTGTCTGGCCCAACTTTCCCCTTACCTCTATAAATTATTTCTCATGTTTATCAAGTATATGGAGCTAGCCGGTAGGGAGGTTACTCTGAGGCACGCGCTTAGCCTCTTTCCTCAAAAGATCTGCGGCACCATGATCATGTGCGCCCTCAAGGTTTGAGAGGCTTGGTGGTCGGGATGGACGACAGGACAACCCGTCACTTCTTTGAAAGTTTTTTCTATATTCGGACTAAGCACATGGTGGCGGACCCTAGCGGGTTCCCACAAGTTTGGAACTTTGCACGTAAGTCCTCATTCCCAACTAGAAAAATGACATGTTTTGACCTTTTTTACACCTTGTGTCTGTAGTCATTGATTTACTTTGTTTTGTAGCCGAAAAGCTGCCGACGCCTCCTTTGGAAGGGATCCGAGAATGGGTCAAGGCCGTGCTTCCTCATACTATGGGGATTCGCACATGGTCGACTTTTTAGGAGAGACACGGACGTAGGCCCCTGACTGGTGAAATAGCATCCCTTCTTCCTTTTTGTTTTTCCTTATTTTGACTTTATTAATCTAACGTTTGTTTGTTGTAGTTTGGGAGAACTCGTCGTGTAAGAGCTCCACAGTTAGCTTTCCGTCGACCAGGTGCATCCGCTAGACTTACTACGATGCTTGCTCCTTGTCTGTTGTTGAGGGAAGCATCGGTTGAATCATCAGTGGCAACTCTCCTACACGAGCTGCGCCTCAGGACGTGGGGCCGTCTGGGGCCACTCGCCATTGGGCTAACTCGCCATCAATCGGAGAGGAAAAAGGGCCATCAAAAAGGTGGAGGGTAGCATTTGTGGCGGCTCCTCCAACGGTGATTAATTTGGATTCTCCACCAATGGAGTTAGAGGGAGAAGTTGTTGTGGCATCTGCAATTGAGGGGAACAATTAGTTGAGGTTGCCCCCGCCGGTTCAAGCCAAGAGAACGTTGCTATTTTAGAGACCTGGTCAAAATTTCCCACTACTGAGGCAGAGGGTCAATCTCCAGAGGTTGCCATTGTGACCTCGAACGCACCTTCGTCAACCACGACGGGGGGTTCTGGACCATCAGCGTCGGAGAGGGGAAAGAATATAGTGGAGGACGAGTACGAGTCTGAGTCTGATTTGGACCTCGACAATGTCCGCATGTTTGAGGAGGGCATTACCAACTCTGTGGTTTGTGCAGGGGGATGGCCCATTTTATTGAAGTTTCTTTAGATTTGAAACTGCTGACCCAAGAAAGTCGCTTGGTGTCACAATTTGAGTTATTATGTTTGGAGGGCGAGAACGCGCCTTTGAGGAGCGTTTCTAATGTTGAGGTGAGGAATGAAGTGGTCGTGATGGGCCTGAGGGTACATAGTATGACTCCAGTTTGTTTCTTCCTTGTCTTAGCCTGGGCTTCAGTTTTAATTGTTTTCCTTGTTTTGCAGACTTACTTGCTGGAGGTGGAGAGCATCAGCAGAGCCAATGTTCGTTCAAGGATCTTCCTGCAGATGCTGGGAAAATATTGCCATTATCGTGAAAGGTGTCGAGAGATGCACGAGCGATTCAAGAACGACCCTTGTAATCGAGCTCCGGGAGTGGAGCTGAAAAAGTGGGACCAAGAGTTGCTGCAGGCGCTTGGTAACAAAAGCATGCTCGAGGAGCAAATTCGTATGAAGGATGAGGAGCTCGATATGGGAAGGGGGTCGCTGCTGAATGTGCGCACTTGCGGGATAAGTTGAGGGAAATGGAATTGGAGGCGGAGCAGAACCAGGTCAAAGCGGCGGGGATGGTCGTAGAATGGAGAGGGAAGTTGGAAGCGCTAGAAGGAAAGATTGCTGCCTTGAAACTCCGGGAGAAGGATACCTCGATGAGGGCCAGGGCATTAGACGAGGCAATCCGCGTTCATGAGGCTGAACGAGAGACAGAGAGGACCATTGCGGCCCTTAGAGAAGAGGGGCTCGAGAAGTGGATTAATGTCTTTGACGGGGAGGCCCAAGTTCTGTCGGATCGGATTGCGGCCTTGGAGGAAGAGAACCAGTGGCTGCGGAACCAAGCTGGGTTGTCCCATACTGATGTTCCCAACCAGGCCCATGAACTTTGGGTTTGCGCTGAAGCTCAACGCGATATCTTTAAGAATTTATGGGAGGCAGGTATTGTGAGCGAGATGGATATCGAGGTGGAACATCGGAAGGCTTGTGAGGCTCATTCCAATTATGGTTATGATATGGCGACGCTCGAGGCTCATGATGGTACGAGTGGCGGAAAGGATGACGCCGAGTGAAAGAATTTGTTCTTGTTTTGTTTTCTTGGTTCCGTTTGCCGGTTGGCGTTCTTATGTTCTTTATTGTTTTCCTCTTTCTTATGTTGACCGGACCTTGCCGGGTATAAGCAGGGATGACCTGCATTCTCAACTTTGTGGATAAATGAATTCTCTTTTTCGTCGTTTGTCTTGTGCTTATTTTGTTCCTCCCCCCCCCCCACTTTTTGAACGTGCTTGAAGTTCCAACTTTTTGGGCTCGATGGGGGTTGGTGTATTATTCTTTAACTGATGACGGTTCCATCTTGTTCTCGGTTTGAACGAAGTCCAACTTGCTTCGATGCCGAAGGCACTTAGCCTTAGTCCCAGTTTTACTGAGGCCGAACTTGTTAAATTTGATTTCGAAGGTTCTTAGCCTTGTTCCTAGTTTCAGCGAGGTTGAACTTACTTTGGTGGCGAAGGCACTTGGCCGTGTTCCCAGTTCGAGTGAAGTCGAACTTACTTTGGTGGAGAAGGCACTTGGCCTTTTTCTTAGTTCGACTAAGGTCGAACTTGTTAAATTTGATGTTGAATGTACCGAGCCTTAGTCCTAGTTTGAATTAGGCCGAACTTTTTAAATTTGATGTCGAAAGCACTTAGCCTTATTCTTAGTTCGAGCGAGGTCGAACTTGCTTTGATGGCGAAGGCATTGAGCCTTAATCCCTGTTCAACTGAGGTCGAACTTTTTAAATTTGATCTCGAGGGCACTTAGTCTTAGTCCCAGTTCGACTGAGGTCGAACTTACTTTGGTGGCGAAGGCGTTGAACCTTATTTTTCGTTCGAGAGAGGTCAAACTTACTACGATGGCAATGCCACTGAGCCTTATTCTTAGTTCGAGCGAGGTCGAACTTACTTCAATGGCAAGGGCACTGAGCCTTAGTCCCAGTTCGACTGAGGTCGAACTTGTTAAATTTGATGTCAAATGCACTTAGCCTTGTTCTTAGTTCGAGCGAGGTCGAACTTACTTTGGTGGCGAAGGCACTTGGCCTTATTCCCAATTCGAGCGAGGTCAAACTTACTTTGGTGGAGAATGCACTAAGCCTTATTCTTAGTTTGAGCGATGTCGAACTTACTTCGATGGCGAAGGCACTGAGCCTTAGTCCCATTTTGACTGAGGTCGAACTTGTTAAATTTGATGTCGAAGGCACTTAGCCTTTTTCTTAGTTCGAGCGAGGTCGAACTGACTTTAGTGGTGAAGGCACTGAGCCTTATTCTTAGTTCGAGCGAGGTCGAACTTACTTCGATGGGAAGGAATTGAGCCTTAGTCCTAGTTCGACTAAGGTCGAACTTACTTTGGTGGCGAAGGCACTGAGCCTTATTCTTAGTTCGAGCGAGATCGAACTAACTTCAATGGCGAAGGCACTGAGCCTTAGTCCCAGTTCGACTAGGTCGAACTTGTTAAATTTGATCTCGAAGGCACTTAGGCTTGTTCTTATTCGAGAGAGGTCGAACTTACTTTGATGGCGAAGGCACTGAGCCTTATTCTTAGTTCGAGCAAGGTCGAACTTACTTTGATGTCGAAGGCGCTGAGCCTTAGTCCCAGTTCAACTGAGGTCGAACTTACGTTAGTGGTGAAGGCACTGAGACTTATTCTTAGTTCGAGCAAGGTCGAACTTACTTCGATGGCAAAGACACTGAGCCTTATTCTTAGTTCAAGCGAGGTTGAACTTACTTCGATGGTGAAGGCAATAAGCCTTAGTCCCAGTTTGACTAAGGTCGAACTTGTTAAATTTGATGTTGAAGGCACTTAGACTTGTTCTTAGTCCGAGTGAGGTCGAACTTACTTTGGTGGCGAAGGCACTTGGCCTTATTCCCAGTTCGAGTGAGGTCGAACTTACTTTGGTAGCGAAGGCACTGAGCCTTATTCTTAGTTCGAGCGAGGTCGAACTTACTTCGATGGCGAAGGCACTGAGCCTTATTCTTAGTTCGAGCGAGGACGAACTTACTTCGATGGAGAAGGCACTGACCCTTAGTCCCAGTTCGACTAAGGTCCAACTTGTTAAATTTGACGTCGAAAGCACTTAGCCTTGTCCTAGTTCGAGCGAGGTCAAACTTACTTTGGTGGCGAAGGCACTTGGCCTTAGCCTTCGAGCGTAGTTGGGATGTTTGGGTTGTTTCAGGGTGATTTTCGATCCCTTGACTGAAACGTCCCTGTGCCGGTTTCCAGCTTTGCACCGCACTAGGGGTGAGGGAAATGCTTCACACTTCTATCCTGAGGAAGAAGAGGGCTTCTTCTTCTCGTTTGGGCTTTCCAAGATTAATAGGGCGGAGGATCTTAGTTTCCTTTGATGCATTCTAGTTTTCTGTGCTCGATGCACTTCCTGCGCCAAATTGTTTGAGTTGCATTGCTTTCTTTTTGGATATTTCTTTGGCTTCGATCCAGGAAGAAAATATGTGATTTCGCTAGGAAATCCCCACAGACGGTGCTAAATTTTTTGACTCAAAAGTTATCAAACACTTTCCGAGCAAATCAATCGAAATAAATAAAGGGTAAATCATAGCTAATCATAAATAATCACTGAATCAGCAGGCAAAATTGATATATAAGAACAATCGATTGGAGAATGATATAAACAGGGTTTTATTGACCATAGTAGCATGACCTGCCTCTCCTTAAAGAGGTTCAGGACCTTACAATTGTGTTATTCATTACCTTATTCATGGAGCGTGTTCCTCCATTCTTATGTATTCAGAGTAGTGTTGAAGAAGAAGCCCCCTTTGAAGATTCTCTTTCTTGGTATTTATAGCTTCAAGCTCTATGAGCTGGTCACGAGCTGTCGTAGCTTGGTTGAGGAGACGTCCTTTTGTCGTGAAAGGGCCGTGACCCCTTTGTTCGTCTTAAGAACATCTGTCATGAGTTAAAATTCAATTGCATTGACCATTTGTTGTAAGTTGGTTAGGACGGGGTTGGCCCCGTGGCTATCGTATGGTCAGATTTCTACCAATACAGTTGCTAGATCTCAATTTTTTTTCTTTCGCAACTTTTCTTTCAATTTGCCTATTATGTGTTTGTGAAATTACCTTCTAAAAGTTTATCTTCCTATGTCATATGCCAAGCTGAACCAGGATTCCCACTTATAAAATGTCAAAACTGAACCTCCCATGAGCACGCATTTGAATGTATCCGTTGGATAAGATGGTAATCCCTCTGGTTCACAATAAGTGTCCAATTTGCTTGTAGCACGCTCATTAAAAAATATTAAATTCTATACAAAATATTTATTATGACTAAACTACCCCTAATTAAACATTTAATGTGAGGAGCAAGAAAACGTTTTAGGGATATGTACATAGAGGTTATTTTGTAAAAATAAATTGAATTCTTTCTTGATTATATAACTGAACACTCATTTTGAATCAAAACAAAAAAGCAAATTGAACATTTATTGTGAACAGGAGGAAGTATTAAAGAAGAAGTAACTGAAGTAGAAGGAATTTAAGCTATCTTTGACTAATGGTGCCATTATTCTGTCACAACAAGTTTTCAACTGATCTTGGAGTTTGAGAAGGCTTATGGAAACTTGTCTTTGTGGCTTCTTGGAGTTTGAGAAGGCTAAAAGTAGAACTCCCAAATTTTGAAAGAGAGGCCATTATGTATTACAGTAGTCATTACCTGTTTACCATTAATCACTAGCTTTGTTAGAGCCTTGGAGATAAAGCAGCATATGCACTTTCCTTAAGAACGATGAGAATGAAGATTTACAACTGATATTTTCTATACCAAATAAGGTTATTACAGTTACTCGCACAAGATTTACTTAGCTTTTATGATTATGTATTTGTTGGTGATCTTGTGGTTACTAACATCTTATTGATGAATAATTAGTAGTATTATAAAATTGTAACTTGGGCCAAACAGCAAGAAGATGAGTAATGCTAACTCCACCTCACTCATACAAAAGAAATGCATTAGAGAATGAAATAAGAGAGTCAAATTAAACATAAATGAGAATGGGGAAGAGAAACAAAGAGGTCCGTATTGGTTCGCCCTTGGGTTCTGCAAAGACTACAAGCATTTTCATGAAGTCATGCAATGCTACTTGCCCTCACTTGATCAAGAAAAATATAGAACTTTGTTACTTAACTGATAAGCCTATCAGGTAATTGCCACCAGCTTGGTATTGACAACCGCTCAAATACTAAGCAAGCATGGTATTGTTCGAAAGTTTGTTGAATTTTACAGTAAATTTTAATGTTTGTTTTATGACTATATATCAGACAAGAGGGGTTGCTCTGATGGTAAGCAACCCCCACTTCCAACCGAGAGGTTGTGAGTTCGAGTCTCCCCAAGAGCAAGGTGGGAAGTTCTTGAAGGGAAGAATGTCGGGTTTCTATTTGGAAACAGCCTCTCTACCCAAGGGTAGGGGTAAGGTCTGCGTACACACTACCCTCTCCAGACCCCACTAAGTGGGATTATACTGGGTTGTTGTTGTTGTGACGACTATATATGTGAAGTGTTGGCATTTGTTGTGAGATGGTTGCTCAACTTGCACAATTCTAAGGATTTGGAAGAATCAGTTGAATCTTTTATATATATATATATATATATATCAAGCTCATAAAGAGCAGTTAAGGTGATGCATTAGAGGCATCAGATTTGAATCTACTATATCAGAAAATGGTAACTTCTTGTGATAAACAATATACCATTATGCAAACTGTTGCCAATCCTATATCGTGTTTTTAATACAGGTGCTAGAAGCATCTACGTGGTACCATTTCTACCCACTGATAGTTGCCAAACTTTCCATTCAGCCACCAATGGGGCATGGAATTCGTAAGATGTAAAGACATTGCAGAGCGTATGAATTATGAGCATGGACGTTTTAATGCGAGTTGCTGGGTCTTCTATAATCTTTTTAACTAGATCTCAAGAGCTAAGAACAGGGGATACGACAGATTAGATGGAAATAGAAAAGAGGGCACAATCAAGGTCACCTAGAAAGTAAATATTATCAAATACCGAACCAGATAAGAATATGAAAGTGGGTCTCCTCAATTAGACATACAACTATTCACTCTGTTTTATCTCGCCTCTCGACCATCTCAATCCATAAGCAAAGAGAACAGAATCTTTGGTAAACAAAAGCTTGACATCGTGATCAAAACATGCAAATGAAAGTCATTTTTCTTCAGCTGTCAGATATGGTGGATCTTCGTTTACGAAGATATAGTAGAAGACCTGAAGATCAATAAATCATTGGAATACGTTTTGACGACCCATTCCAGAACAAATCTAAGTAAGGTGCAAGGGCTCTAGATGTAAAGAAAAATGAATACAATAACAAATTGTACTTTGTACTGTATACACATGCAAGCATATGCATATACACAAACATGCTCTAAAATCGCCTGAAGTATCACACTATAATACCTAATAACCTCTAAATATATCAAGGATTTTATTACGACAATACATGTTTATGAAGGAAAAACGATAGCTCAAAGATAAGAGGAAACTTCTGTCTTTTGAAGAACAAAAAACTTTCTAAATAAAATTCTTTCTAAGTCAACTCTGACTCCTTTACAGTTAATTAACTGAATAATGACAATAGTACTTTTTTTTTCTGGGGCATAGAATAAAACAAAAGAGAAATAAATAAGTTGATGTACAAAAATCCTTCAAAATTCAAGATAAAATACTCCGCTGGTCCCCATGAACTTATCTGTCGATACCTAATTGAGGCACTACGCATTTTGAACGCCCTAGCATCCTTAAACCCCCTTTGTCTTTTCTTCGTCTCTATGTTTGAAGACCCTTCAATGATGAATTTCACCCCTCATTCGCTGGAAGAACAAAAAGTTTTACGTACTGCAAGAGATGAAGCAACAAAAGAGTTGGAGCATCAGGTTATAACTGGTAGAAATTCCTCCAATTGAAGGATAAAACTCCAAATTAAAGAGACAGTATTAAAATATTTATGTGGAAAATTAGAAAGCATGCTCTTCCAAGGACTGCATGAGAAAGCTTCAACCCCTATTCACCTGAAAACTCGTACACAGTCCTTTAGAGTGCACAGGATTTTATTGATTTTGGACGCTAGTATCTTGAGCCGATGCATCATTTGTGAAAGCTAATTCCGAAACCAAAGCAATATGATCACTTCCCCACTTCTGGATAACAGGAAAGCAGAAAAAGAAATAAGAAACTGTTTAGTACATGCCAAAAAGACAAGTCGTTAAATAAAACTGCATATAGAAAAATGTAAGAGCCAAAACAGAATGAGCAAATTCGACTGCCTTGTAAAGAGTAATAAACTTTGTCCACTTCACGTCTATCTATTAATGTAATGTGTGGATGCATATCCAGCCCAATAAAAGAGGACCAGGCATTTGCAGATCTCAACCATGCTAACTGAAACTACTGGAAATCCATATCCTTAAAAGATCCATGTCTACCATGAAACTGCATGGTTCATAGCCAACTTAACTGATTCCAATATTACTTTTTCCCATCAAACCTTTGAGTCATAAGCTCTGTGCACATGCTTGCCAACAAGAGCCGCATAAATAGCTTTAATAAGTTCATGTGTTCTCATTCCCACACTATATCACATACTAAATCGCATAGCTATCACTGTAAACAAGGTTGGCACTTTAACACAGAAATGTTTGGTAAATAGATTGTGCATGTTTTTCAATTGCATTGTTGATTGCCTTTTGATAGATCGTACGCTTTTCAAACACGAACCGCAGAAAGAAAAAACACAACGATTATTAGAAGATTGAAAACTGACAGCTTTTGCTAAATTAAGTGCGTTCAGAAAATACTTATCATTGCAATAATTTCAGTTCTTATATTGCTATGCGCTACTCGACAAATTAGAAACGAGAAATAAAAGTCTTTAAGTGATCACAGTCAGACTTTAGAAATCCCCACTTGTCTTTCAAAAGGACAAATACCAGCCAATTAATGTGAATTTCTTCAGGCGAGAAATTTAAAAATAGCCAGATTTACCACTGGTAGTTGAAAAATAGTCAAGTTTCAAAAGTCATCGAAATTTAGCCACTTTAAATTTGAGCGAGAACACTGTTCAAAATCCGGAAAAATACGCCCGTAAATTTTACGGGAGTTCCAGCATAAGTATGCTTGAACTCCCGCAAATTTTACGGAAGTTCCAGGATAACTATGTTAGAGCTCCCGCACATTTTACGGGAGTTCAAGCATAATTATGCTGGAACTCCCACAAATTTTACTTGAGTTCCAGCAATTATAATTGTCCAGTATAATATACTGTAGTTTGGAGCACTGGTGCTCCAGTCTCCCGCAAATTTTACAGGAGTTAGCAAAGAGTATAATTGTGCAATATAATATGGAGTTTGGAGCACTGGTACTCCAGTCTCCCGCAAATTTTACAGGAGTTAGCAAAGTATACCGGTCCAATATAATATGCTGGAGTTCGTACACAAATGCACCAGAACTCCCGTATATTATACTGGACCGGTCCCTATGCAGCAAAATAGGGCTATTTTTCATTGACTTGGTAAACGGTGGCTATTTTTCATTGATCAGTGTAAAAACTGGCTATACCATGATATTTTGTTTATGTGCATAACTTAAATGGTGCTTCTACAGACTCTGCTCTTGTCATTAGAATGTTTAAAGCTTGTTTGGTTTGTCGTATAAGGAAAATAAATCCGATATATGAGTAACTAATAAAATTTGGTTTCCGACTTAAAACTCTGCATTACTAAAGTGAATTCCAACAAATACAACATTCGGTTTCTGAAATAAACATCTCCATTGCTAATACTAGCAAACCTATGCGGGAATACATAAATTACTTTTAGCAAGATAGCTGCAAAATAAGACTACTTGTATCAGCAATCTGGATAAGAGCACCTAGACAAAATATCCTCAAAGCTAATTCTTGACATTGACATTGCAATCCTTGCACAAGTCAGTATTATTTAACTTCATATTGTTTAGCACATACATTCACTATAACATTATTATTTACCCATGTATCATAATCCTTGCATAACTGTCCGTCATCCAAACGACGGGGTCATTGGGTATGATGTATAAGGAAAATAATCTTGGTATATAATTTTGTAGCTTTATCCACTGTTTGGTTTAGATTTTGAATCATGAATAACTTAATACACCAATTGGTGTATTATCTTATACCACCAACATAGAATGACTTATCCATGTATAACTTATACATGGATAAAGAACAAAAAAGGACAAAATTATCCTTATCTTTTTCCTAGAAGCTAATGAAGGTCAAGCATCCAAGGGTATAACTGAAAACTCATTGCTTTTTAGTTTAGAAAATAAATAAATATTTTAAATGATAATCTTGATATCCAATTTTAGTGCAATGTACTAAACTTCCCAATAAGAGATAATTCATGTATTACTAACCCTGCATTATAATCCTTGTATAACTTATCTTCGTAACAAACGGCCCCTAATTGTCAATATCTTACGCCAGCCGCCGTCCCAGATGATCTAAATTATGTTTGGCACTCACAAATAGATATATTTTGTTAAACAATCACATCTCTTTATGTTAGATATTGTCCCACGTTATATGTGTTAGGTTTGACACTTATAAATAGATATGTCTTGCACCTATTAAATTATCGAGTTATTACTATGTCTCTTGCTTTCTCCTCTTTTTTCAAATAATAATGGTGTTCAGACCAGCTAGCTTACATCTTGACTATTAAATCGGGCACCTAAACCCTCCCACCAATACAAATATCGTGTAACTCTCCTTACCAAGGTGAGATAGATGTAACGAAATAAGAAGTTTATGCCTCAGCTGGGATTACCCTGGTTTCCCATCCTTTTCTTTCCAACTTCATTGACCACTAGACTATACTCTCCGGCTCTTTTCCTCCTATTCACATGGTATTGAAGCATCTATGATCACGATAAAGATCTAGATATCTTCCACGTCTCGGAGAACACCTGTCAAATTTTTCTCTTTTCCAAGTTCTACAGTTCTTGTCTCTATCCGGTGGCACCGAGAGGGTGAATAGTAGTTTCCTTAATCAATAAATGAACCACGGTAAGGATATACGACTGTATGAATCAACTTGAGAGTGAGTGTCAAATAAATGTGTAATCATGTAGGTGTATGACCACATCAGAAAAGGAAAAAGAAACGATTCTGTCCATTGTAAAGCATGGCTATAAAAGGATTCAGGTTTAAGACATTTCTTATCGAATTCTTTTAATTATTTTTAATGTTTCTTCTATTTCTCACAACCTCAAGGAATTTTCTCCAGTTATGGATAACTTTCTTTGCCATCTTCAAATTTAAAACTATTTCCAAATCAAATATGTATATTACCTCTTGATCAAAATAGAATTCACCTTGCTGAGAAACTTCAAAGTTTACCTGAGGTGTTTATTGGCAAAGAAGCCTAGCCCTACTTTAAATGCAAAGCTTATAGTTAGCTTGATTTACATTTCTTGTGGCAGTACCAGTGTACCACTAGCTTAAGTTACTCTTGTAATTTCATCAGCAATAATTGGTATTGTTAAACTCTAATGGCAAACCCTTGGTATTAGAATGGTGAAATAAGAATATTTAGAGTGATATCTTTTTAATTTAGACATTGCCACATTGGACAAAAATCTTGTATGTGTACACCTATAAATAAGTGCTAAGTACTCATACTATCAAACCATCAATACATCTCTCTATTGTCGTATTTTCAACACTAGTTTCCTCAACAGTCTCATGAAACTCCATTCAGACGGCTTTATTTGACAAAGGGCATCCAGCTTGACCTGGATATGACAGTAAGTTGATGCTGATGCGAAATTATTTATTTTCAAGGATTAAATCTGTAGTAAATGTGTCAAAAAGTAGCTTAGAGCTTGTTCATAAGGCAGCAGGTGCTTAAGTGATTTAGTATTTCAGGACGATCTGTTGTATTTCAACCCTGTTGCAAATTAAAATCCAAATTGGTATTCATAGCACTAAAAATTTTGAAGACCACTGTATGAAAGGAGGTCATACTGCTATCCACCATGCATAACCAAAACAAAGTTCTGTGCAGCAAGGATGAATCTGAACTGTTGCTCTATGAAGAAACTATTCGTACTTTCTTTTACCAACATACCTTAGTAGGGAAACCTCTAACAAATTGCATGGCGTTTTTCGGAATTGGAGAAAGCACTCTGACAGTTTGAAGACCTTCAGAACGCCTGAGTGTAATTTGAACAATTAGTTTGCCATGGTATTCTTGAGTTCTAACTGATGGAATACCAAAAGCATCAACCACAGAGATGCATATGCATCTAACATATATATAACAACATATCGAGGTCATATTCTAAAGGAATCCTAATATCAGGAGCATTTCAAATTTGCCATGAACAACTATGGCAATGTTACAATCAATCTGGGATCTTATCTTTGTTCCTCAATGATGGAATTAAACTAAAGGCAGCAGAAGCTAGGGGAATATTTAAAGATACTCACCATATATAATCAACTGTACCCATGAAAAGCCTGTGATAGCTGGTCACCTCAGGTTCTCCTGTTGAATCTCTCGTTCCAGAAAAATCCTGAAACTACGAAGATGTGAGTTGCAGTTATAAAAAATGAGCAAGTATTAAGCCAGATTACCAGTCAATAGAAGAATATATCATACACGTTTACCATAAGATCTGGAATAGCACATTGAGAATACAAGCTTAGTCTAATAAGAGCTACCTCTACTTCCCTATATGAACTTGCCAACTTCAGATTATGTTTCATTATTGTGCAATCCGCATTGCCTGTAGCAGTTTCTAAATCCATTGGAGTCCAAGCTGATGGATCATAAGTAGATTTCTCCATGTCAACAACCTCAGAATCCAAATCAGGAACATCATCTGCTATCTCGTCTCCTAGTGGACGCAACTCTAAGGAACCGTAACACTTCTTGAAGGAATCATTCAATTCCTCAAGAGCAGTTTTTTGAAATTGGTTAGACTGAGCTGGAAAGGAATCATCTTCACCATTTAACTGAGACAAAAATGTTTCACGATCATGGCCTAAAAGTTCATCTTCTTTTATGCCTCCAGAGACCTCATTAAGCAACAAGCTGTCCATCTTTTCGTCCAATAAAACATCAAAACATGTCTCTGCGTGTGAGGTTTTATGTTCATGTGATGTTTTAGTGCAACTCTCTTTACCAATTGATGATACACTTTCAGAGGTTTCCAGAGGAGAAACTTCATGTACATTTGAAGAATCAGAAAATAGCCCCAACGATGACATATCTGAACAATGGGCTATTGTAGGTCTGTGAACGCTCATCACATTTTCAGAACCAAAATCATCTACGTTGGACTGTCCATCCTTCTGTCTATATGAATCGGTTCCGGGACACACTTCTGCTTCAAATTTATTGTGAGAAGAGCAAGATGTCGCATTAGGGTTGGCATGGTTGCATCTACCCTGAGTGTCTTTATCATATTCATCTTCTTGACAAGATTCTAGCAAACTTACTTCATCACTCGTACCTTCAACAGGAAACAATGAACTTTCACCACGAGAACTACTTGGATCTTCTCTAAATACACCAACAGAAACATTACCATGAGTTTCTCTAGGTAACTCATTTGTACCCTCGGAGCATGGGTTAACCATACAAGAACTGCCGGACTCATATACCACAGAACTCTGAGGCTGAGACAAGATACATACAGAAGATCCACTTGCTGAATGTTTTTCTGGAGAATCGAGCTTTTGTTCATCTAATGTCATCTTACTGTCTTTTACTTCTCTCTCAGCAGCCAGGGAGGAGCTTTGAGCAGTGTCAACTGCACCCTGGTGTCTGTGGTATCAAAAGAGAATTCCAGTTTTAGAAATATCAAGGCTGAATGCTGAATGCTGAATGCGATAAAGGGTGTAAAGTAAATATGATTTCAGAGCCTTTCAGATTCACTGAATAGACATGAGACCATTAATATGAAAATTAGAAATCCCCAGTCATTTTTTAAAAGACTAGTGTGTCAAGCTCAGCATGAATATGTGACTAACAAATCCAAAGAAAGGAAAGGTGGACAACCCCTAATGACCTTGCATTTTTATTATCTTTTCCAAAATTATACTCAGAAACAATGTGCACCATATTTGGTAAGTTATTTCTTATTAATAGACAAGATTAGAGATTATCGGACCAGACAGAATGCAAGTAAAAGACGTAGAGGGTAAAACGAAAGAAGGTCACTTGAGATAGTTTAGCATGTTCTACATAAATCTCCAAATAGACTGGTCGATATGTGCAAGTACAATGATCTTTAAGGTGCTAAACGGCGAAGAGGTACGCCTAAAATCACATGGAGCTAAGTTGTCCTAAAAGACCTACAAAAAGTCTAATCAAGACGGACTTAGCTACGACTATGAAAACAAAGGATCCATAGTAGCAATACCACCTATTAGGATTAAGGCCTTGTTGTTGTTTGTCGTTACACTCACATCAACTGTAGTGTTTGTCAATAGTCTTTCTAGTTTGATTAGAAACTATGCCAGTGTAGGGATGAGAGTGATTTTAAAGAACCTCTAGTTTTTAAAAGTTCAATTTACCTTCAAAGATATATTACATAGATGTATTGGAATGAAATGGACCCAAATAGAGCAGAACGACATATAGGCTTCATATAGTGCCCCCCATCCCCCCCACCCACCCAAAAAAAAAGGAGCTAGAATGGGATCTTGTTCATCGATGAAATTGAAGTAGAAATCTTATAAAATTATACATAAGCTGGTACAAGGAAATATGAGGCAAAGGTCAAGTCTCCATGAAATCACCAGATAATTATTTAATTGAGGCAAGAAGTCCTAGTGTCACCAGATAATTATTTAATTGAGGTAAGAAGTCCATACCTAGCACTAGGATTGAGGCTGCTACGTTTCACTGTATTTATTGTAGCAGACTCCTGTCCTGACACTTTATCTCGAGGCACTTCTGATAAGTCTAGCTGCAGGAACAAAGTACCCCAAATGCATCCCGAAGCAAAGAATCATCATTTCCCCAGAGAAGGCACAGAAGAAAAAGGGGGTCGGTAACAGCAGCAAGAAACAAAACATTGTATGAAGCTTACCCTTTCCTCCACAATATAGTTGTACAATGGACTCTGGAAAGGAAAAAAAGAATAAGGAATTAAAGCAGGATTCTGTAAAGAGGAAAAAGACAGGAAGAATTATTAAACTACAACATAAAATTCAGTACGAACCACAGAAAGTAAGAGGAGAAAATATGCATTAATGAGAAACATGTCATAAGTGTTTCAATGGGAATCAATGAACCCACCTTTGGTGTACTGTTAAAATCTCCACAGATCACAACAGGAGCATTGTCCCAATGTTTTGAAACACCATCAGCCTTATCCAGAAGCACCCTAACCTGGTTGCAGCAAAATTTACTTAAACTAAATGAAATACTGAATCCAATCAAGTGGACTCTTCGTTGCAGCTAAAAATGCTAAACTTAAAACAGGTGCATTAATCATGAAATGAAACCAAACTAACTTTATGAGGAGTAGACAAGCAAGACAGTTCTGCCAAGTATTCTATCTTAAAGGAGATACAAACCAACTTTATGAAGAATAGACACGCAAGGCAGTTGCCAAGTATGCTATCTTAGAAGTGGATAAAAATGTATGAGTATTGTTGAGTCTCCCACATCGGCTAAGGGATGGGGGACTTGGTCTCCTTATATGGCTTGGGCAATCCTCACCTCATGAGCTAGCTTTTGGGATTGAGTTAGGCCCAATGTCCATATCTTATCATGGTATCAGAGCCGGAGCCATCCCAATTCTTTGTTTCATCGAAATGTTGAGCCCCCATATTATATTGTCCACATTCCAATTGGCAGGCCGGGACGTGCCGAGGGGTGTTGAGTCTCCTACATCGGCTAAGGTATAGGGACTTGGTCTCCTTATATGGCTTGGGCAATCCTCACCAGCTTTTGGGGCTGAGTTAGACCCAATGTCCATAACTTATCAAGTATCACCATAACACATTTAGCAGAAAGAGGGACCCATTCCTATAGCAACTGTTTAAATGTTGTGTTTGGATACATATACTTTTGAGGTTGCTGTTGTTTTTTTAGCAAAATTTGGAGATATTTACAAAAATAACTCCTTCCTTAAGCTTTTTTAAGTAAGGAAGGGATCAAGTAAACAGTTTAGGTGCAGTGCTGATGCTTCTTGATAAACATCTGCTTCTTCCAAAGATAAAAACCATCTGAGGAAAATAGATCCTCATATCAGAATAGTGAAATCCTTCCAGATTATATTTTCCCATCAAGTTTGGGGGATATAGCTACTTCCTTGCCTTTCTAATGTAATGGAGTAGGTTTATCTCATAGTAGGATTAACTGGTTTCCCAAGATTGGAGTTGTTTAATATTTTGTTTCTTCATGAAATATTAACTTTTCCAACATTCAAATTTAAAAAACTATATTTTCCTGAAAGAAAAGGGAAAAAACAAAAACAACAAAGCCAAACAGGGATGCCCTCATGTCCTTGCATTAAAAATGATGAGGAAAAAAGGTTAATAGAAAGCTATTTAGAGACATCATAATTCAAAATACACTTCAGATGATCTTCATGTTAACCCAATTGTAACGATAGGACGCTATAAATTACGGATAGGACGCTATAAATTACTTCAGTAGATAATAAAAGAGAATAACGTGTTACAACATAAGGAGCAAAGAAAGAACAGCACCCTTGGACTTTCAGTTTCTAAATTCATGTCCATTTATTCTATTAAATATTTCCGATAAACATAGAGCTTGTACTCACTTAATCACAGAATATGATGAATACTAACAACAACAACAACTACCCAGTATACTCCCACCAGGTGAGGTCTCGGTATATGATGAATACTAACTTCTCTTTAAATAATACAATTTTAGAACAAAACTAACAAGCCATGAAATGAAGCAAATATGCAGACATGACAGACTATAATCTAGCAGGTCTCTATCGTGTGAAGTGGAGCAACATATACAAAAGTACATGACAACTTACTTACAGATAAATTCATGCACACAATGATGCATGAAAAGACACTATCTATTGACAATAAGTACCTGTCCAAGCTTAATCTCTCCCCTTCTAGGATTGAAAAGCACATGAGTATTACAAATTACAACCTTATTGGAGTGACCAGGTCTGCAAGTGTAAAATACAATAAGTCAGCAAGTAAAGAATAAGGAGAAGAAACTTGAATAAGCTCATGCTACGAACTCCAGAAAAAATGTTCCAAACAGCATCCGCATTTGTAAAAACATGAGCAACAATGAGTATCCAACACAAAGCAACTGCTATCATTGGCCAATCTATGTGGATAAATCTGATTGAACAGGGACTTGAAAAACGAATATGAGAATATCTAAACCAGCTTATCTAGCAATTACCAATGCAAAAAGTATTGGAATAGCACAGTTGTCAATGATATAACAATATTTTAGAACAAACACTAAAATATGTGCGACCCATAAAAACCCACGACTGAAATTCAAACTTCCTGTTACGCTCCGAGACTATGGTTAGGCATTTATCTTTCCTTACACAAAGTGGAATTATGTGAAGGAGCATTTCATATGAAAACCGTGTGTGTGAGAGAGAGAGAGAGAGAGAGAAAGAGAGAGAGGACCATTCCTCAGGCATTTTTGCCACCCTGAAAATGGCATTTAAACAATGCAATAAGTTACTCCAAGCCTACCCAGCATGTACTCTTCTAAAATTCCATGGGGATCTCGTCTGGTCCGATCGCTCTTCCCTGCTTGTCTGGTTCTGCCCCGAACCGGTTACTGTCTGCAGACGTGAACACACATGCGCAAAGCGAGAAAGGGAGAAAGAGAGGGGAGGAAAGGAGAGAAAAAGACAGCAGCGTAGAAGACTAGTCATGTCGCCAGACTCCGACCAGAAAAGGAAAGAAGAAAAGAGGAAAGAGAAAGAAAGAAGGAGAGAAAGAGAGAAAGAGAGAAGAGAATAGAAGAAGAGAGGAAGAGGAGAGACCTTATCTGTACTCAGTTACCATTGACGGAGAAGAAGAAGAAGAAGAAGAGTGGAAATGACAGCTGTTACGATTGTAAGAGTCTATAATACGCAACCAAAGTTCAAATACTTGGGGGTCAAACAGTCAAATACTGGTTTTGTTTCATTCCCCAAGCCTTCACTCTTTGTTACTTCAACCTTTTGTTTGCAGCTTAATAATATTATGCCAAATACTTGAATTGACACAGATAACCAAGTTACAGATAATTTAGTTGGGGATGTGGAAAAAAATAATAACAAAGAAAAAGGCTGATTATGCGAAACTTTCGAGCAGTAATGAGGCCTGATATTTGTTTCAAAAGGTACAAATTAAACTTTCAAGAGATAAGTTGCTTTACGGTGCAAGTGCCAATACAAAGGAGATCATACCTTGCTGAGAGAGCTGGTGTGACACTCTTATTCTGTTGACCCAAAGACTGTAAGCAAGAGATAAGCACAATAAAAGGAACTTCTAGAACAAGCAAAAGCAAGTTTTGAATTTGAACACTTACACTAAAGCAATGAAGAATATACTTGAAAGAATCTATGTACCTCAAATACACATATCTGGGCTACATTATCCCGAAGCCCCAACTTCTTAAATTCAATAAATTCTTCATGCACCAACTTGAATCTAACATAAAACATTTCAACGTATTTCCAATTAGGTAATATCATGAACTAGTTATCAAGATTCCACAAGTATTGTATTGCCAAAAACATAAAGGCTAAATATTACGATGATAAAGCAAATCAATGAATAGTGCTGTGAAAGTAACACTTAATATCCTGGAATAACGAATCTCTAAACATGCACTCGGCTAATATTTACCAAACAGTCTAACCAATACTACTACCAACATGTTTAAATGACTTTGGAGCATATCAAGTAAATTTCCAACTCAACTGGAGTAGAGAATCCAGACACAGACGTGTGGTTGCAAAGATACTATGGAATTGGCAATGACATGATATGAGATTGGATTCTACGATACTAATGTTTACATAAAAGAGACACAATGATAATTTTAAAAAATTGGTTCCTCATTCATAATTAAGTCTAATAACAGCATCGCCTATTTAAACTATCCTTTGGATTTGAGGCTGCAAAAGAAAAGAATTTCCTTACTTTGACGCATTCCAAAATATTGCACATCCATCAGCTGGATCTCCAGTGCGCCTCTACATCAAACATATTCCACGTTGCATATGAAAGTATTATTATACACTAAACAAACTATGCATTTGTTCTTGTAGTTCAAGAGTAATAAGGTTCTCAGTGCTAGTTGTGAGTAAAAGTATACATGCAAGTATCAGATATGAAAAATTTAAATCGTTGCCTATTCCTGAACTCATTTTGATTCTTGCAAGACAAAGTCTAGATTACTTATTAGGAGGTAGAGATGAAGGATTTTACATAATAAAGTTGGCTTTAGGTGAAAATAAATGAGTCCTAGGGTTTATGGGTAAGGAGGCTTCCTGCTATCAATGGAGGAGCTGAAGAAATGAGGGTAAAAAAGCCAATTTAATGTTGGCCGCTTATCTGAGTAAGAAGTCAATGACTCCTACTGTTGGTAAGCAATCTCCTCTACACATTATCTTTGGGAGTTTTACTCTCTTTCAAAGAGAAGACTATGCAAACCTCAAAGTATTACGGATGCACGTGCTTTCTTAAAATTCGATCCCCTCCACAAGACAAATTGAGCCCTATGTATCACTCTATGTGTTTTCTGGTTTGTGTACCCCTTTCTCAAAAGGGCTACAAGTGTTAATGATCCTTCTAGATTTATACTTTACCTTATCAAAGAAAAAATGATCCTTCTACAAGACGATTCCATATTTATCGACATGTCAACTTTCCGAACATGTGTCTTACTATGGAGCTCAGAACTTTGAGATTCCGCATGAAAACTGGGGAAAGGAGAGTTTTTAACTTGTACGAATGGAAAGAAAAATGCGAGAGGAGTCCTCTTTAAATCCAAGGTTTTAGAATTGATCAAAGAAATGACCTAATGGTTCCAATTCAGCGAATTAACAGATGAAATATACACCCCTCCTTGCTTTGAAGAATTTAGAGGATAATATTCATGCATAATAATATATCGTGATCTTAGCAATCAGGCGGTAGCATATTACCAAATGTCATTATTGTTACGCTGACCACCGGGTCGTGAGGCTTTCCAAAGGGTTGTTTTTCACCCATCTCTCAGAAAGAGTGGCTAGACAGATATACAAGTATTGAAGCATCACAAAGATGATAGATACTCTTCTAGCTCATAAGCTAACCTTGCCAACTAAGGAGTATATGATTAATGCCTTGGATCTATCGAGTGATGGTTTGGAACTATATTTATTTTTGCACCTGGACCACCACAACTCTCAGCAAACCAATGGAGGCATGACCTTATTAATATATGAAGCCATAGGATTAAGGAACTTGTGGTTCCACCAACCAAGAAGTAGCATTCAACAATTGGTGTTCCCAAACCAGTGAGCAAACACAGAGCAAAATAGATGCTCAAAATATTCGAAGCTTGAGTTAACAATAGAATCAGGACATCAATAACATTTAGGGGAAAGAGAATGACCAAAACTATATATCAAAGACCGAGAAAGAAAGCCTTGTTTACCCCTCAGTGGAAAGAGGCGATGATGGAGGAAATGAGTGCAGTTAAGAAGAATGAAACATGGGAGATTGTTGATTTACCTCCCGGAAAGAAGATTGAGAGCTATATGTAACGGGTATAGACAGTGAGATTACATCCGGGTGAGGATATTCAGAGATACAAGTGGTAAGAGGATTTACACAAACCAAGGAATAGACTATGGCAAAGGAACCTTTCATCCAAGATGTTTACTAAATTTAACATTGGGTCCTCATTTTGACTTTAGTAACTTTATATCTAGTATTACTCGGTAGGAACAATTTCTCATCGGAACAATTTTTTGCATCTTAATATTTTTAAAGAGCCTAATGAACTTTCCAGCGAAAATTTACGAATTATACATATGCCGTATTTGAAGGTTCAAATTCTCATATTTACATTGCACTTCATAACAAAATGTTGATTTCTGATGCATAATTGCATATCATAATGTACAAAACTTGGGAGATTATAGATATATTGCTCTTAGGATAGGGTTGGACCCTCCCTCTGGCACTTGCTCCACAACATATTAATTATCAGTAAGTTCACTAACAAATTAATTGTAAAAATACTTATCAAGTGAAGAATAGCACAAAAGCATAAAAAACCTTCCAGATGCCATTATATCCACGCAACTTCAATTCTGCCTCCAACTCTTGGAATCTGTCAACCTCCTGGAAGGAGGAAACATCACAAGCCATACCAAGGATTGTTACTTCGAGAAGTGAATACAAGCAGAACAATGAAACAAAGACGTAGAAGATTGATTATATTAAGCTTTGCAAGGAAAAGAAAATGCATACATAGACACACATAATATCATAATATGTAAGACAAGGTTCTACGTGTTCCCATGGGCACTCAACGAATTTGGTAACCTAAAGCCAAATAGTATTAAAAGGCCCTTAAATTTTCATAAATTCATACGATAATGAGACAAAAAAGAAACCCACATGATTTAATGTGTAGGTTAGGCTCACATCACAGTTTCGAACTCTCCCGGGACAAAAGTATAATATTTAAGTGAAAAATGGTAGAGAGGTGGGCTCATTATCCATCGAATTCGAATCTTGCGCCACGAGAATTTCTTAATTTAAAAATTCGAGACACAAAAGAACTTGCGTTCTGATGTATGCATCAATATATGACAAAAACAAATAGCTACCTCAGAGAATCTACGTTGAAATTAGAGAGTGAAATAGTCAAAAACATGGGGGGGAAAAGAGTGTGCATACAGAAAGAAAAATTAGAATTGATGAGAAGGTAAATATACTAGTATTTAATTTAATGAGAGAAAATTTATCGCTATTTATTCACTCAATCATACAACCTCAATCAAATTTAAAAAATGCAACAATTGAAATCTTTTTATTAATAATAATTGGATAAATTATATGTTCGATATAATACTAATGAAGTGTTTTCTAATTTTGCGGCCCTTAAAACTTGGGGCCTATGGCAAGGGCTTTACCGGCTTACCTTAGAGCCACCCCTGCATGTTCTATCATTTCTCTCTCTAGTGTCTCTTCTTTATCACATGGTACCGGAGAGAGGAATTACTTATTAAGCATTAACCAATGACTTCCACGAGAAAAATCTCTCTGTCACACAACTTTTTAGTGATTGTGAGTACTCCCTCAGTCGTCCTTAGTTTTCTGAATGTTGCGCATCAACCCAGCACCACCCAGACATTGATACTTTCCAACTAACAAAACCTGATATGCCTTGCACTGACCGGAGAGGACGCACGCCAACATGCCTTGCACTAACTCTTATTTCTCACTATATATGTGCACAAAATCTCTTTGTTTCAGATACGCCTTTAAAATTTGCTAGCCCAAATACATACATTTAAAACAAACTCAATATAGAGTTACCAATTCACAGATGGTACTACACCTTTGGTACCAACCTGGAAGGAAGAACAAATATGTATATTATACTTTAGAAAAATTTCCATACATCCAGCATCATACCGTATCAATCTGTGCCTACTCCACAACATCACTGTGATTGAACCACAACTCGAAGAGTGTAGAAGGCAAAACAAGATTAATTGAGTCAAGAGTCATAACCTGAAAACACAATATATCAGCTGACCACCATCCAAGCTCAGAAAGAATACTTCTTTTACGCCATTCCCAGTCCAAAATATGTTGTGGTATGTGATAGTAAAGTTTTCTCTGATGATCAATTGCAAGGTAATCAGCTAGTATGTTGTATGATAAGACTGTAAATCGCTCTGCAATATATAATAGCATAGTAAAACATTCATCAGTTTGGTTGAGACCTAGCTTAGTAAACAAAAACTTGTGACATACAGACAGAAATTAAAAGTAAACAAGTATCTCAAAGTGGCACAGAAGAAGTCAAATATTTTGCACGCTACAATCTTAAACTCCAACCACATTTCAGCTAACTTGGATGATTTACTGTGAATATATATTAAGTGAATGCTCCAATATAGTGGTAAGAAAGGGAGCAAATAAAATGCTTTAAGTATTTTTTCCCTTTCTAAGAAGAAACCTAGAGGTCCACTCCAGGATAGGACGGCCTAAAAGAATAAATTCTAAACTTCCAAGCATGACCCAAAGGGGAGCTTTCTAAATGTTCCATGTTCCCATCCTACTTATCTGTTCACAATAGGTGGTTAGTTGTCCCCAACATCGTGAAAGATAAAATGGAACTCACGAGGGCAAGCATCAAGGCAACACAACCTCTACAAATTCAACTTGATCATGGGGCTAAACTCTCGCAGCGCTAACGCATTGATAGGTCAGGGGTTCATCTCATACACACTTGAATCTTTAGACTAACACCTTGTTCATAATTGATATTGTGTTAGAATATGCAATAGTAGAACCCTAATCCAATGTGTATTAGGAGTAGCCTAATCCAATGTTTATTAGGAGTAGGTTAGGTTATGTGTATTATATATAGGGCTCATTGTATCATGTTTAATATCAGTTATATTTTTCTCCCGTGCTTTCTCACATGGTATCAAAGCTTTGGTGAGATAATTATCGTTGTGCGTCATTCCAACGACATCCGGGAAGAAATAACTCGGTCACCGTGCAATTTTCTGGTGACCAAAGTGACTAATTGCGTCAAAGTCACTAATTATCAGTGTTGTGCAAAAACCAACACCACCACAAGGTTCCCAAGAGAGATCCGACCAAACCCCAGCAAACCCCACCGGAAAACTGCCCTTCACGCGCCCTCACGCGCCAGATTTATCAAGGCAGATCCGACTCACGCGCCCCACGCGCCGGCGTGTGAGCACTGTTCCGGTGAGATTTTGACGAAGGTCCTTCAGGGCAGTTGGATCGCCCTCAAATTCCGAGCCTACCCATATTTTTACTTTTCAATTCCGACCACTTTGAAGTTTTCCGGCATCTACAGTGATTTATTCCGGGATCTACAGTAATTTCCGGCAAAAACAGTATTTCCTTCATCTGTTTCAGCAAGTTTTCAACTATGTCTTTGGGACTCGATGCTTTCGGGTCTAGAAACCCGGTTCGATGTTAACTACATATGTAACAAGCTCGGTACATATGATTTATATGCACCAGCTTGAGGGGGAATGTTAGAATATGTAATAGTAGAACCCTAATCCAATGTATATTAGGAGTAGCCTAATCCAATGTTTATTAGGAGTAGGTTACGTTATGTGTATTATATATAGGGCTCATTGTATCATGCTTAATATCAATTATATTTTTCTTCCGTGCTTTCTCACAGTTTTATGGTATTCTGCAACTAAGAATTTGATGACTTCGATTTTATTTATGTTTTTGAGTCGCAGCAAAATAAGAGTGCCACAACAGCTCCCTCAGCAAGGTATGATCTCCTTCGTATTGGCACTTCCACTGTATAACAACTTATCTCTAGAAAGTTTAATTTGCATCTTTTGAAACAAATATCTGCTGAGGCCTCACTACTACCGGAAAGTTCCCATCCTCGGCCTTTTTTTTATTTTTTATTACCTATTTTTTTCCACATCCCCAACTAAATTATGTAACTTGGGTTACCTGTGTCAATTCAAGTATTTGGCATAATATTATTAAGTTGCAAACAAAATGTTGAAGTGAAGGCCTGGGGAATGAAACAAAACTAGTATTTGACTAATTTGACCCCCTGAGTATTTGAAAATTGCCTTCGGTTGCATATTGTAGACTCTCTCTCTCTCAACGGTAACAGCTGTCACTGCCACTCTTATTCTTCTCCGTCGATGGTAACTAAGCACATCTAAGGTATCTTTCTCTTCTTCTACTCTTCTCTCTTACCTCTTCTTTTCTTTCCTTTTCAGGTTGGAGTCCAGCGACATCACCGGTCTTCTACGCTGCTTTCGCTATGCGAGTGTGTGTGTTCGTGTCTGCGGACAGTAATAGGTTCAAGTCGAACCAGACGAGCAGGGAAAGAGCGACTGGACCAGACGAGATCCCGATTAAATTTTGAAAGAGCGCGGATCGAGTAAGTTTGAAGTGGCTTACTAGGTTGTTAATTGCCATTTAGGACGACAAAAATGCCCGAGGAATGGAGGTGGAACACAATGATTCCGTTGTACAAAGAACAAGGGTGATATTCAAAATTGCAATAACTATAGAGGTATCAAGCTGCTAAACCACACTATGAAGTTTGGGAGAGGGTGGTGGAGATGAGGGTGAGGAAGGGTGTGTCCTTCCCGAGAACTAGCTCGGATTCATGTCGGGGCGTTCGACTACAGAAGTCCTGTTATAAGGAGATTGGTGAAGCGGTATATGGCGAGGAAGTTGGACATATATATGGTGTTCTTTGACCTGGAAAAGTACACGACAAAGTCCCCAGGAAAGTTCCATAGAGATGTTTGGAGGTCAAAGGTGTACCACGCACATAAACCAGAGCGATTAAGGACATGTATGTTGGAGCCAAAGAGACTGGTAAGGACAATGGGAGGAGACTCGTAACACTTCCCAGTTTCCATTGGTGATACGGTTACACTAGGGATTAGCTCTTAGTCCGTTTTTATTTGCTTTGCTGATAGATGAATTGACAGGGAACATTACAAGAGAGGTGTCATGATGCATGCTATTTGCAAACGACGTAGTATTTATTGACAAGACGTGAGGCGGTGTTAACAATAGGATGGAGGTTTGGAGGCAGCCCTAGAGTCTAAAAGTTTCTGGTTAAGCAGGACAAAAATAGAATACTTGGAATGCAAGTTCAGTGACGTAGCTCACGAGGATGACATGGCAGTGAGGCTTGATACACAAGTCATCCCCAAGAGAGTAAGTTTCAAGTATCTTAGGTCTATAATCCAAGGTACTGGAGAGGTTGACGATGATGTCATTGGAGCGATGCAGATGAAGTGGAGGTTTGCGTCTGGGGTCTTGTATGATAAGAATGTACCTCCAAGAGTTAAAAGTAAGTTCTAAGATTCGAGGATACGAATTCTAGTATGAATACGGATGCGGATATCCGGCTAAAAGTAAATCAAAAAATTAAAAATATAAAAATAACTCTAAATTATGAGAAGTTTAGTGGAATACTTAAGTATAGGTTGTAAAATTTGGATTTCTTTTTTATTCTCAAGTTGTGAATAAGTAAATGAGTAATTTCCTAGATAAGCTATGTTATATTTTTCAAATTTACCCTAACTTTGGTTCTATTTTCGGGAATCAAATTGTATCTCATCTCGATTTTTTTCGTTCGTCGTGGTCAACACCCACACTAATGTCGTATCGACACGGGTGCGGCACCTAAACTGCCATGTCGGAGCAACTTAGGTTGTCTCCATGCTCTTCTACAAGACTATGTTCAATTTTAGCAATTAAATGTGTTTGCCTTAACTGAAATGGAAGTTTCATATTGGTTAGTGAAAGTGAAACTCTTCTCCATTCCATTTGCATATCAACACGTTGTATGAAACAATTACGTCCTATTTTGTTTTATCTTAAAGAATAATCAACCTTGAACACAGAGAGGTATCCTCTTCTATTCTCCGACACATTTCTCACCACACACTGTTACCCAATAAACCAAAGAAAAGAATTTCCAAGCAGACCATATCTTACGACAAATTCATAATACAAACATACTACATCTTTCGAATAATATCAAATCAGTTCCATCGATTCTTTAACTTCATGTATGTCCTTCCCTCTATGCAACAAAAAAACACACCTGCAACTAGGTCTCAATCTCAAGCACGAGGATTCATCGTGAATTGACTAGCTTTTAACTGGTTATCAAACTACCACAACCATCTTAACAGTTGATGTACCTGAATTCAAGTAAACGTAACATTGAAGAAATATACAAATTTACCGCAATGAGGAGGAGGTCCAGTTCTAGCATACTCCCAATTCCGAAAGTTCAATGCCTTGGGAGGGGATGGCCGCGGCCTAAACTGCTGATTCTCATAAAAATTCGGTCTACTGAACTGCTGTTTCTCATAAAAGTTCGTTCTATTAAACTGCTGAGTCTCATAAAAGGTCGGTCTATTAAACTGCTGATTCCGGAAATATTGTGGTCCTCGTGGCGGTGGCAGCACTGCTCTATTGAACTGCTGGTTTTGATAAAATCCGGCTGGTGGCGGCATTGCTCTATAAGATTGCTGATTCTGAAGAAAAGGCTGACGCGGTTGAGGAGGCGGCAATTGTCCATAAGTCTGTTGATTAGGATAAAAACTCGGCGTTGGTTCCCTAGGTCGGAAAGGTCGAAAATTTGGGGAAGGGCGGAGATTTCTATTGGTTTCACGAACAGAATGGAAGTGAGAGTCTCCAGTTGCAATGTTTTGCTCATTTCGTTCGCCGGAAGGAGGGTCGGAAAAGTTTCTCCGGCCACCTCGGAACTGTAACGGGTCAGGAGAGTATTGTTAACAGTTTAGAAATGGACTTTAATGTGAGTTTTGCATTCGGGGGGAGAATTCTTACTGGTTGAGCAGAGTACATGGCGGCGTTGGCGTTGGCGGCGTCGGTGAAAGCAGCGGCTGCAAGGAGGTGGACGGACGGAGCAGAATGCTTCATGAATGTTTCACCAACATTTCAACTGTGACCGGTGAAACGAAACTGTAAATTGCAATGTGATGCAACTTCTTCCATTGAAGACACGTCTTCTAATGGTGGCTTGAAAAGAGAAAATGTAAAAGTAGTCCTTTAAGTTTGAGGATAGGTTTGAAGCAGTCCCTTATATAAATTATTATTGAGCAATTTTTATTTTAAGTTTGTTGGAGATTGACATTTTTGCCTCTGTCAAATATTTAACAAATTCTAACTATTTAATTTAATAGAGATTAAAGGAAAAAAGACTAACCACAAACACCATAAAAAATGGCTAAAACCTCATAAATTAATATGGTTGTTCTAGACTTCATGCAAATCTAAACATATACATGAACATTCAAGTGTAGTCAAATAAGATCTATTTTTTTCACTACGAAACTCTAGCAAGACTTGGACTCTAGGAGACTAAGGATTGTCTGGTTCATGAAAGAAGGTGGGTAAAGCTGGTTTAGAATTAAGGATTAAATTTATCCCATATTTATGTAGGCATATAAATTTATAGAAATTAAATTTGTAAAATAATTGAGCTCATCCTTTCAACAGCATAAGACACATTCGTGAAGTGCAGCTTGACAGCAATAAGGAATCAGTCTCCCCTATTACCAACCTGTACCTTCTTTCAATGCACCATTTAAGGCCAAAAAGCATGGCCTTTGCTTCTGCCCAGTTGCTGGTTCCAGCACCCAAGGGAATGGAGTAAGCAGTATATTTTAAATTCAAGATATATTAGTTCAAATAAATTTAGTGACCAAGTATAAGTGGATTAATTATAAGTCCAATATGGATTAACTAAAAGGATTTTTACCTTCCTATACTACATATGAAACCTTATTACCCTCAATGTTTAAAGTATAATTCAAATCAGGGATATGATTAAGAGTGCATTTATACTATGCATAATTATAGGACTACCCGTAACTCTTTCCCTCCCTCCCCCCCCCCCCCCACGTTTACCTTTACCCTTCACTCCCCCACGTTTAGCGTCTGTTTTGAATTCCACCATTGACCTCAATTAAAAAGCTTTGAAGCTTTGAATTCAAATTTGAGTTTTTAAAAATTATTATTTATTTTGATTGGGTGTTATTGTAAATAATTCAGAATAAGTTTAGGAGTTTATATCTCAATTTTGATGGTGGTGAAGATTTAGACTTGGTATTGGCTGAATTTCAGATTGAAACTCGAAGAAGAAGAAGAAAAAGAAGACATATTTCCAGAAATTGTAGATAAATTGTAGAAAAATAGAAAAATTATAGATAAATTGACACTGTTTTTTGCAGAAGATTTTGTAGAAGCTTTAGTCGTTTTGGATTTGTGAAAACAGAAAATAATGCATCTACAATCATAATACAAATAATTTACAATGTATCTACAAGATATTTACAAACCGGATACATTGAATTTTAATATCCCAATTCTCATTTCAATTGTAACATAATTGGCATTTTCGACATAATTGCATTTTTATGAAGATTTGTAAAAGTTTTAGTCTTCCCAATCTACAATTTATCTATAATTCTTGGTTTTATCTACAATTTCTGAAAATATGTCTTTTTCTTTTTCTTCTTCGAGCTTCAATCTGAAATTCAGTCAAAACCAAGTCTAATCTTCACCAAAACCCCTCAAAATTGAGATATAAACTTCAAACCATATTCCCGATTATTTTCAACAACAGCCAATCCAAATAAATAATAATTTTTGGAAACTCAAATTTGAATTTGAAGCTTTCAAGGTTTTTAATGGCTATCAATGTGGAAAATATATGAAAGAACGGATGAAGATGATCATGCTTGAAGATGAGAAAGCAAGTGTGAATCAAGCCTGTATCACCTTTGGCTCATTCAGTCCAGATGAGTTATGCGGTTTAAAAGGAATCAAAAATGAAGAATTACTAGTGAATAACAAAGTTGAAAATGATCAACCTGATGATGATGAAGGTTGGACGTTGGTCACTCGTCGTAGGCGCCACAAAAAGATCCCACTAAAAGAATTAATAGAACAACCAACAAGGAAGATGATGGTAAAAAGACCAACGAAAAAGAATCCAGTTAGTCATTTGAATAGAGAAAAAGCGGAGATGCACCATTCTCAAAAGCCGTGAAATCCCGTGACCTTGGAGGAGTTTTTACCAAGTTGGTTCCGCACAAAGATTTCCCATGAGGGCATTGATGCCTCTTGTTGCCATGCTGACAAAGGGGAAGAAAAGAGCGATGACCTACCATTGGAACCATCTTCGGAAAAGTCCATCAATTCCACTCCTCAAGAAGTTAATGCTTGTGAGGAAAAGGTCAAGTTCATAAATGATGATCTTTTGCTAGGTGACATTCCTCATAAACGCCTATTGTACCTGGTTGGCTATATGCGCGATAACAGGGAAAATCGGATTTTGGTTGATGGAGGATCCTCAGTGAACATTTTGCCAATCCACATTGTGAAATAACTTGGTATTCCCATGAACGAACTCTCAGAAAGTCGTGTGATGATCCAAGGATTCAACCAAGGGGGGCAAAGAGCCATAGGCGCGATCAAGTTGGGAATCACTATTGGAGATATGCAATCAAGTACATGGCTGAATGTGATCGACTCGAAGACTTCATGCAATATTTTGCTTGGAAGGCCTTGGATACATGAGAATAAAGTAGTTCCATCTACCTACCATCAATGTTTAAAATACTATGAGGGTGAAGTCGAGAAGACAGTAGTTGCTGATGATGAGCCATTCACTAAGGCTGAGTCACACTTCATCGATGCAAAGTTCTACTTGAAGAACTGCATTGTGAAGGAGATAAGAGCTGATGATGGTATGAAAAGCAAGAATAAAGAGCCCTCGACTAAAAGAGAAGAGGTGACTACTAGTGAAGCCAAAGCTGTTAGTAAGGAGGTACAACCCAACGTAAATAAATCTTATAGAGGGAATATTACATCTTATGGTATGAAAGCAAGTCTGGCGCTCCAATATGTGCCTAAAGGAAGAAAAATGAAGGTGAATCATCTAATCGCCAAGCTAACATGCTAAAGGAGTTAACTCTTCTGGTCAAACAAATTGAGGCAGTAAAGTCGTCCTCAATGCCGCTTGCATGGTTTGTAGCCCAAAATCATTTGCAGAATGTGGCACTCCCTCTAAAGCGAACAGATAAAGGTTTCGACCCTAATGCTTACAAGCTATTTGCAAAAGTTGGATACAATCTCAATGAACCGTCAAAGTTAGGGAAGCTCTCATCGAAGCTGCAACAAGGCAACCGCGTGAAGGTTTGGGATACAAGCAACCTTCACCAGTGTGCATGTCAATAAGAAGGGTGAGCAACAACTACATCATTGTAGAAGATGAATCAGCCGCTTATAACAATCCTTCTATCTTTGATCGACTTGGAAGATCACCTGTGAGGACCTCCGTATTTGAAATATTGGGTCCACTAAAGAAGGGGAACAAGTTTCAGAGAAATTTTCAAAGCATAAGAACACCCGCTTCACCCAAAATCCAAGAGATCTCTAAGGATTTCCAAAGTTTGATTCATTCTAGAATGAGGCGACAAACAAAACTTGGGGTTTCATGTAAAGAAGTATTGAAGGTAAAGCCATATAATGTAGTTTATACTAAGGAATGTGATGAAGACAAAGAAAGTGTGGATTTTTCGTATCATGTTACTGTACAATTCGAGAATAGCATTCCATCTTCGATGGAAGATAATGTGGAATTAGAGGATGTTTCGCTGTGTTACCACATATCCTTCAATGATGGGGACCCTCAAGAAGATGAAGATGCGAAAGATGCTCCACCTGAACTTGAAGAAGGAGTGAAAACAACAATTCATGCCTTAAAAGAAGTTAACCTTGGCATCGATGAAGAACCAAGATACACCTAACTAAGTGCTTTACTTGAAGCTGATGAAGAGAGCACTTATATTGAGTTACTCAACAAGTTCAGGGATGTCTTTGCTTGGAGTTACAAAGAGATGCCCGGATTGGACCCGAAAGTAGCAGTCCATCACCTTGCAGCCAAAAGTAGTGCTTCTTGTTAAACAAGCTCAAAGGCATTTTAGGCCGGACTTAGTTCCCTTGATTGAAAATGAAGTTAACAAACTCATCGAAGCTGGCTTTATCATGAAGTTAAATACCCAACATGGGTTTCAAGTATTGTCCCTGTAAGGAAGAAAAATGGCCAGATTCGAGTGTGCGTTGACTTTATAGATCTTAACAATGCGAGTCCGAAAGATGAGTTCCCACTTCCCATTCTAGGATTGATGATCGATGCTACTACTGGGTACGAGGCAATGTCATTTATGGACAGTTCATTGGGCTATAACCAAATATTCATGGCACCAAAAGATGAAGAGCTTATTGCATTCCGTACCCCAAAGGGTATTTATTGCTACAAAGTAATGCCTTTTGTCTTGAAGAACGCTGGTGCTACTTACCAAAGGGCTATGCAGAATATTTTCGATGATCATCTCCATAAGAATGTCGAATGCTATGTTGACAACTTGGTAGTGAAATCAAGAGAGAAGGGTGACCACATGAAAGACTTGCGAATGGTATTTGAGTTGCTCCAGAGGTACCAACTTAGGATGAATACATTGAAATGTGCCTTTGGAGTTACTTCTGAAAAGTTCCTTGGTTTCATTGTTCAATATCTAGGGATCGAAATTGATCAAGCCAAAGTGGATGCCACTTTGAAAATGCCCGAGCCTCGAGATATCCATGAATTGAAAAGTCTGCAAGGAAAGCTAGAATATTTTAGAAGATTCATATCAAACCTGGATGGAAGTTGCCAACCATTTAGTCACATCATGAAGAAAGGTGTTCCTTTTAAGTAGGACCAAGCTTGTCGCAATGCCTTCGAAAGTATCAAAACCTACTTGATGAAGCCTCCGATTTTGGCAGCTCGTATACCTGAAAAGCCATTGATATATACATTGCGGCGCAGGAAATGTCTGTTTGAGCACTGTTGGCCCAAGAAAATAATGACGGGAAAGAAAACTCTCTTTACTACTTGAGTATGATGATGACACCTAACGAGTTGAAATATTCGCCAATTGAAAAGTTGTGTTTGGCGCTAGTCTTCTTAGTTCAAAAGTTGAATCACTACTTAAAAGATCATGTTGTACGATTGTTTCAAATCCCATCAAGCTCGTAATGTCAAAACATGTTCTTAGTGATCGACTACCGAGATGGTACCTCCAATTTCAACAATTTGAGATTTTGTACATCCTTCAAAAGGCTATAAAAGGATAAACATTGGCAGACTTCTTGGCAGATTATCCAATACCTGGTGACTGGGAGCTAACTGAAGAACTACCCGATGAGGATGCAATGATAATTGAATTTCAACCTCTATGGAAGATGTACTTTGATGGTGCTGCACATCGTGGAGGAGCCGGGGCTGGCATAGTATTTGTCACTCCGTAAGGTGAAGTCTTGCCCTACTCCTTCATCTTGACACAACTCTATTCCAACAATGTTGTTGAGTATCAAACATTAATACTTGGGCTTGAAATGGTCCTTGATATGAAGAAATTGCAATTTCAAGTCTTTGGTGACTCCCAATTATTGGTCAATCAGCTTTTGCCTGAACTACGCCCATATCATGATTACGCTAAAAATTTGATGTGGTGGCTATGTGATATGACTATTCAACATGTGACAAGGAAAGAAAATAAGAAGGTTGATGCTTTAGCTGCTCTAGCTTCATCATTAGCCCTACCTGACCAAACGCAAGTTATCGTCTACTAAAAATGGGTAGTTGTGACGACCTAACCCGTCGTCTTTTGTATTTCAGCATCCCTGTATTATATTTCCTCGTGTGTTGATATATGTGCTTGGTGAGTTTGAAGTGTGTTGTGTTGAATTTGGTTAGAAATGAGACCAATAGTCTCTTTAACGAAAGCTTAAGTTGGAAAAGTCAACCGGACATTAACTTGTGAGTTAGAGGGCTTGGAACGGATTTCTAACAATTCGACTAGTTTCGGATGGTGATTTATGACTTGGAAGCGAAATTGGAATTGAATTTGGAGGTCCGGTGTAAAATTAGGCTTGAATTGGCTAAGTTCGAATTTTGGCGAATTCCGGTTGATAGGTAAGATTTTGATACGGGGGTCAAAATGGAATTTTGACAGTTGCATTAGATCCGTTACGTGATTTTGGATATGTGTGCAAATTTTCTGATCATTTGGAAGTGTTTAGATTGGGTTTTGGATCAAATGCGAATTTGGAAAAAGTTCTAGTTTGACTTAGGCTTGAATTTGAGGAATTTGGTAAATTTTGATGTTAATGATAGTGTTTTTATTGCTCGAGCAAGTTTGAATGAGGTAATTGGTCACATTTGTGCCTTTGGTTGAGGTCTCGGGGGCCTAGGGGTTATTTCGGAGGGTTAACCGGGCTATTTCTGGACTTGGAAGAATGCTGGTGCACAACTGTTGGTGTTGCAGAAATGCTCTTCGTGTTCGCATGGTTGAGTCGCGAATGGATGGAGGGAAATTGGGAGGCCTGGAATTTGATCTTTGCGTTCGCAGGGGTTCCTCGCGTTCGCGTAGGCTTGGGGCCCATTGGCCTTCGCGTTCACGTAGGTAGGACTTATTCGCGTAGGGGTAGTTTGGGAAGGGCCTGGGCTTGTCCTTCGCGTTCGCGTGAAGGGGACGCATTCGCGAAGGGAAAGTTAGGCAGCGGGATTTTTTCCTTACATGTTCGCGATTGGGCACCGCGTTCGCGAAGAAGGAATATTGGGCCTGAGGATTTTGTGCTTTGCAAACGCAGAAGGGCCTCGCATTCGCGAAGAAGGAGGCGTCAACTGGGCAGAATTTTTTAAGGGAAATTTCTGTAGCGAACCCAACATTATTTCCACCATTGTTGAACATCTTAGAGAGCTTTTGTGAGCAAATTGAAGAGGGATTCGAAGAGGATTGACTAAAGGTAAGTTTTATGGACTCAAAACATCTTTTAAACATGAATTTAGCCCTCAAATTTCTGGAATCAAATCAAAAGGGGGTGAACTACGGCTTGGAATTTTTAATGTAAATTGGGCCTTTGAAGGAACAAATGGACTCCGATTTTGATGAATTTTATATGTACGAACTCTTGACGAGATAAGGATTCTGAAAATGTGAATTTCTTAATTTTTCGAGAAGTGGGCCCGGGGCCCTGGTTTTGCCAACTTCGTGTTTTTGGGTGTTTTTTGAGTCCTTTCTATTGGATTATGTCCCATTAGCCTATTTTGTCACATTCCTTGTGGTTTTGGTCAGATTCTACACCCGAGGAGGTTGATTCGCGCGGAAAGTGCAAGGCGAGCTAGGATTTTAGCCGGTTTGAGGTGAGTAATGGTCATGAATGATACACTGAGATGAGACACACGTCCCGTGATGAGCGTGGTGATGTATATGCTGGAGACTCGGACTTGATCCATCCCGATTGATGACTTACAGTACTTCTTGACTGAGACTGAGCTTGTGCTCGTATATTTTGGGCTACTCGCCATGTTTGGGGCCTCGTGCCGATCTGTAGAACTCCTATGGAGCATGTTGAGCTGTTTGACCTCACTTTACCTATTGGACACATACCATCTGTTCTGATTTTGACTGTAAATAATGAAATAAACCGGACATTGCAACTTGCACTCTAAGTGAGCAATGCCTAGGGTTGAATAACATGTCTTAGCTGAGTGGTCCCGAGAGGCCAAGTCAAAATTGACCGAGAGGGGTCAAGGACCCCGTAGTAAGGCTATTTGATATATATACATATATATCGGGTCGGGCTGCATGCGGCAACAGTATATACATATACATGTATTGGATCGGACTGCACGCTGCAGTAGTATTTTATATGGATCGGATTACACGCCGCAGTAGTATATTATATGGATCGGATTGCACGTCGCAGCAGTATATTATATGGATCGAACTGCACGCCGCAGTATTTTAGCACTTGGGCTGAAGGAGGCCCTCCGGAGTCTGTACACACCCCAGTGAGCGCAGCCGACTATATCTATTGGATCGGCTGTGCGCCGCAGCAGTGTTAGTAACTGGTCGGACGGAAAGGAAAGTATTTTATCATATTCTTCTCTCTGTTTGGTACTTACTTACTGTTCTTGCTGTTGCAAATAGAATTGTATAGTGTTTTTACCGGATTTCTTACACTCAGTTATTATTTATTGCTATTACTCACTGAGTTGAAAGTACTCACTTTACTCCCTGCACCTTGTGTGCAGATACAGGGATCCCGAGGCTTAGCTGTGCATATTTTCTGCTGCTTAGATTAGTTTTGTAGTTATCAAGGTAGCTGTTGGCATCCACAGAACCTAATGTCTCCTCTTATCTATCTTTTGCTTCTACGTCTAGACTTTACTATGTTTAGGATAATGTTCAGTGTATTTAGAGGCTCAAAATTGTGACGCCATATCTTTTGGACTGTATTAACTGTTGATCACGTTTTCCGCAGTATTTCTATTGTCATTAAACTGGGTTTTATCTATATGGACGGGCTTGCCTTACAAGTTGTTTGGCGCCATCACGACCGGGGTTTGGGTCGTGATAGTATTACCGCCGCAAATGAGGCTGAAGGCGAAGAAAGCGTACTCAAGCATCTTTGTTGTTTCTGAAGTTGAGAAAAAAGAATGGCGACAACTTATTATGTACTACTTATGCTATGGGATACTTCCAGAAAATCTAGGGAGAAGGACTGAAATCCATCATCGTGCACCTCATTTCCTTTACTACAAGGATACTCTATTTAGAAGGTCGTTCGAGGGAGTACTCTTGTGATACCTAGGAGAAGAAGAAGCTCTCTAAGCTTAGCAAGAGGCATATTTTGGGTATAAAGTTGGTGCTGCCTTATGTTGTTTCCGCAATCGCGAAGGGACGCCGCTTAAGAGGGTTCCGCAGAAGTAGAGCTCGGGTCGCAGACGCGGTCTTGGGGGATTTGGTCGTGGACCTCAAAAGCGGAGTTATGCTCGCTTAAGCGGCGACCGTAGAAGCGATCTTGAGCCGCAGGAGTGGTCCCTAGCATGGATTAGTCAGACCGCTGAAGCGAAGGGTTGTCCACATAAGCACTGACCACAGACGCGGTCATTTAGCCACAGAAGCGAAAATTGCAGTAGAGAAAAGGGGTTTATCCGAGGCTTAATTTCATATGTTGAAAAATCAAGTTTGAGCTCGGACCAAGGCGATTTTAAGAGATATTTGAAGAGGAGATTTCTGGGTAACGTTTCTATGATCCTTTCTAACTTTAATCTATCATTTAGTAGTTATATTCATCTTTTATATTCGAATTAAGGATAAAAGATGGATGAAATTGGGGTATAGTTCTTAGAACTCGCTTTGATGATTTGAAGGGCATTTGACCTCCGATTTGGGAGATTTTTATATGGTTAGACTCGTGAGAGTACGAGGTCTTTGAAAATGTAAAAGTTATTTGATTCCGAGACGTTGTTCTGAGGGGCATTTTGGTAATTTCACATATTTTCGTGCCTTAGCTTTAATTTTAATAGTGTAATTAGTTACTTATGATGTTATTTACAATGTGTAATTAGTTTGAATAGCTTTGGGCCACTCGGAGTCGGATACTCATGGCAAGGGCGTTGTTTCTTTGTGATTTTGTACCAATTCGAGGTAAGTGACTTGTCTAACTTTGTGTGGGGGACCTCTCCCCTTAGGATATCCTTGTTGTTGTTTAAATGCTTTATGCGCGAGGTGACGGGCGCGTACTTGTGCTAGTTGTTGAAAATTCACCTTACTTGACTTACTTAGACTGTGTTTCTTCACGTACTTAACTGTTAAAAAATGCAATTTCACTTGTTTTCACTTTGGGAAAGCATGTTAGTAACTTATTTGCTCAACTTGACTAACTTGCAATATCTGTCTTCTTGCGAGCATGCTAGACTCTAGAATTTTACCTGTTGCTTGTACTTAGCTTCTTCCTATTAGTATTGATTTGTTGTGATGTGTTTTATTTATATGCTGGACTACATGTTCAATTCCTGAGATATCCTCTGTTACTGGTATGCTGGACTATGGGTTAAATTCCTGGGAGATCCTTTGTTATTGATATGCTGGACTACAGATTCGATTCCAGGGATATCCTCTGTTATTGGCATGATGGACTACGGGTTCAATTCCCGGGAGATCATCTATTATTGGTATGACGGACTACAGGTTCGATTCCCGAGAGATCCTCTGATATTGATATGATGGACTGCGGGTTAAATTCCAGGAGATCCTATGTTATTGGTATGATGGACTGCGGGTTCAATTTCCGGAGATCCTTTGTTATTGATATGATGGACTACGGGTTAGATTCCCGGGATATCCTCAGATATTGGTAAATGGATTACGGGTTCAATTCCCGGAGCTCCATGTGGCATCCTGACTTATGAGTGATTTTTCGTGTGTTCGTAAATTGTTTTTGTAGCCGTTCTCTTTTTACTTACTGTCTTGCTAGATATTCAGGATTTACTTCATTATCTACCATTTATTTATCTTACATTTTTTCTTATGTTCATCTTAGTAAGGCCTCAACCTTCCTCGTCACTACTCCACCGAGGTTAGGCTTGGCACTTACTGAATACCGTTGTGGTGTACTCATGCTACTCTTCTGCACACTTTTGTTGTGCAGATCCAGGTACTACAAGTCGGGAACTATATTAGTGATATCGGAGCTACACTTGGAGATTTGAGGTATGCATATGCCGCGTCAGCAAAGCCGAAGAGTCTCCTTCTACTCTACCTTTTTAGCAAGTAGTTTCATTCATGTACTCAGTTGTTTCAGATACTCCTGGATATTAGAGCTGTATATTTTATTTTTACTCTTAGCCTATATTGCCCGTGGGTTTCCGGGTCTTGGAGGTTTTACATTATATTGAGTCGAAGTGTATGTACAAGACGACACCCTATACATTCCCTTATGTTATTCAGTTTTATTTATCGTTTTCGTAAAGATTGTTGAATTTCCACAATGTATCAGGCTTACCTAGTCGCGAAGACTGGCTGCCGTCATTACAGGTTCACGATTGGTGAACTAGGGTCGTGACACAGTGGTTCAGTTAGTTATGGCAGCATAGCCGAGTATTGCGGCTCAGACCGGCGATGGTGCGGATGCTTTGTGGAGGGTTGATAGGTTCACCAATCTCTTCACCACCATATTCAGTGGGTGATTTTTCAGAGGACCCCCATGAATTCTTATTCAGTAGCCATGAGGTTCTCCGGACTATGGGTATAATGGAGACCAGTGAGGTTGATTTTTCCACCTTTCTACTAGAAGAATCTGCCAAGACTTGGTGGAGGGACTATTGTTTATCCAGACCAGCAGGTTCATTATCATTGACTTGGGACCAGTTTGCAGAGTCGTTTTTGGAGAAGTTTCTCCCAGTTACTGAGTGAGAGGCTTTATGCAGGCAATTTGAGCGCCTCCATCAGGGTGCTATGATAGTCACGCAGTACGAGACCCGTTTTATTGATCTGGCATGCCATGTTATTGTTATACTCCCCACCGAGAAGGAGAAATGATGCAGAGGTTTATTGATGGGTTGATTCAGCCGATCTATCTCCAGATGGCCGTGGGAGCCGAGAACGAGATTTCATTTCAGGAGATGACCAATGCCGCATGTAGAGTTGAGTTGGCTCTTGCACGGGGAGGTGGTCAGGGGTCAGATAAGAGGCCTCTTCATTCAGGTTGGTTCAGTGGTACCTCGTTTGGAGGTAGGGATTCTTATGGTAGAGGCCATTCACTGAGGCCCTTTCAATCAGCACTCCAGGTCTCTCATGGTACTCCAGGCGATGGTTGTTCTCGGTAGCATTATTCTGACCAGCAGTCTTTCAGTGCACCACCAACTCCCATTAGTGCACCGCCACTTCAGAGCTTCAGGGGAGGACATACAGGTCGACAGGGCTAGCAGTCTCAGCAGCCGAGGGCATGTTATGGTTATGGGGACCCAAGTCACATTGTCAGGTTTTGCCCTTGAGCCTCGGGTAGTTCTCAGCAGCAGGGTGATCACCCCATGATTCTCGCACCAGGTGATCCACAGCTTGCCCAGCCAACTAGAGGCAGAGATAGGGATCATAGAGGTGGAGGTAGAGACCGTAGAGGTGGAGCTCGGAACGCCAGAGGTAGGGATCAACCAATAGCCGATCATCCCAGAGACATAGTTCAGGAAGGTGAGGCCTAGCTCCGATGTTATGCTTTCCCAGCTAGGCCATAGGCTGAGTCATCAGATGTTGTGATTACAGGTACTATTCTGGTTTGTGATGGAGATGCTTCAGTGCTATTTGACCCTGGGTATACGTATTCATATGTGTAATCCTATTTTTCACTATACTTGGTTATGCCTAGCAATGCCTTAGTATTCCTGTTTATGTATCCACGTCGGTAGGTGATTCTATAGTGGTCAATCGAGTGCATCGTTACTGTGTGGTAGTATTTGAGGGTCATGAGACCCGTGTTGATTTATTGCTCTTATACATGGTGGACTTTGGCGTTATATTGGGGATGGATTGGTTGTCACCATATCATGCTATCTTGGACTGTCATGCCAAGACCGTGACCTTGGCTTTGCCAGATTTGCCCCGACTGGAGTGGAGAGGTGCCCCAGTTCGTGCCACCCGCAGTGTTATATCATATGTGAAAGCTCGAAGCAAGGTAGAGAAGGGGTGTCTAGCTTTCTTGGCATATGTTCGTGACTCCAGCGCAGAGGTCCCATCTATTGACTCTGTTCCTATTGTTCGGGAGTTCCCCGGGGTTTTCCCTTCAGACCTACCGGGGATGACACCCGACATACATATTGATTTATGTATTGATCTAGCTCCGGACACTCAACCCATTCCATTCTGCTGTATCGCATGGCCCTGCCAGAGTTGAAATGGTTAGAGGAGCAGCTGTAGGATTTGCTCGATAAGGGTTTCATTAGACCCACTGTATCGCCTTTGGGCTGCACCAGTGTTATTTTTCAAAGAAAAGGATTGGTCGATGAGGATGTGCATTGATTACCGACAATTAAACAAAGTGACAATAAAGAACAAGTATCTACTATCGAGGATCGACGATTTATTAGACCACCTTCAAGGTGCAAAGGTGTTTTCAAAGATAGAATGGAGATCTAGTTATCATCAGGTGAAGATTAGGGCGTCTGATGTCCCTAAGACAGCATTCCGCACACGGTACGAGAATTATGAGTTTTTGGTCATGTCGTTTGGGTTGACCAATGCCCCAGCAACATTTATGGAATTTATGAACAGGGTGTTCAAGCCTTATTTGGATTAGTTCATGATTGTTTTCATTGATGATATTCTGATATACTCATGCATTCATGAGGAGCACAAGCAGCAGCTCAGAGTGTTTCTTCAGACTCTGAAGGATAGTCAGTTATATGCCAAGTTTTCGAAGTGCGAGTTCTGGTTGATTTTGGTTTCATTTCTGGGTCACATGGTTTCAGCATAGGGTATTCAGGTAGACCCCAGAAGATTGAGGCAGTCAAGAACTGGCCTCGCCCAACTTCAGCTACAGAGATTCGGAGTTTCTTGGGATTAGCAGGTTTATACCATCGGTTCGTGGAGGGGTTTTCATCTATTACAGCCGCGATGACCAGATAGACCCAGAAGGGTGCCCAGTTCAGATGGTTGGATGAGTGTGAGGTGAGCTTTTAGAAGCTCTGACTACGACATTGGTACTGGTTTTGCCCACGGGTACATGGCCTTATACGGTTTATTGTGATGCTTCCCGCATTGGGCTTGGTGCAGTATTGATGCAGGATGTAAAAGTTATTGCCTATGCTTTGAGGCGGTTGAAGATCCACGAGAAGAATTATCCAGGTCATGATTTTTAGTTGGCAGCCATTGTTCATGCTTTGAAGATTTGGATGCATTATCTATATGATGTGACGTGTGAGGTGTATGCGGATCACAAGAGCCTTCAGTACTTGTTCCAGTAAAAGGAGTTAAATTTGAGTCATATGAGGTAGTTGGAGTTGTTAAAGGACTATGATGTTACTATCTAATACCACCCGGGGAAGGCCAACGTGGTGGCTGATGCATTGAGTAGGAAGTCCACCATCATGGGTAGTCTTGCTTATATTCCGGTCAGCCAGAGACTGCTTGCTTTGGATGTTTAGGCCTTAGCCAATTGATCTGTGAGGTTGGATATTTCTGAGCCTAGCAGGGTGTTAGCTTTCACGGTTGCTCGTTCGACATTGTTGGAGCGTATCCGCGAGCGGCAGTTTGATGATTCCCATTTGTGTGTCTTGAGATACACGGTGAAGCATGGAGGTGCCAAGAAGGTGACCTTAGATGGTGATGGTGTTTTGAGATTGCAGGGGAAAGTGTGTGTGCCCAATGTTGATGGATTCGAGAGTTGATCCTAGCGGAGGCCCATAATTCTCGGTATTATATTCATCCCGGCGCCGCGAAGATGTATCAAGATCTGAGGCAGCACTACTGGTGGCGTATAATGAAGAAAGATATTATTGCATATGTAGCCTAATGTTTGAGCTGTTAGCATGTTAAGTATGAGCATCAGAGTCCCGATGGTTTATTTCAGAGGATTGAGCTTCCCGAGTGGAAGTGGGAGAGGATTACTATGGATTGTTTTACTGGAATTTTGATGACTCAGAAGAAGTTTGATGCTATTTGGGTCATTTTTGATAGGTTGGCCAAGTCACCACATTTTGTTCCTGTTGCAGCCACTTATTTATCTGATAGGTTAGCTGAGATCTACAGCAGAGAGATTATTCGCCTTTAAGGGGTGCCGGTATCTATTATTTCGAACTGGGGTACGCAGTTTACCTCGCGCTTCTAGAGAGAAGTCCAGCAGAGTTGGGCACCTAGGTTCAGTTGAGCACAACATTCCATCCTCAAATAGACGGTCAGTCCGAGCAGACGATTCAGATATTGGAGGATATGCTCTGAGCCTGTGTCATTGATTTTGGAGTTTTGTGGGACCAGTTTTTGCCTGTAGCAAAGTTCTCCTACAACGACAGCTACCAGTCTAGAATTCAGATGGCTCCATATGAGGCTTTCTTTGGTAGGTGATGTCGGTCTCCAATTGGATGGTTTGAGTCGGGAGAGTCTCGGTTATTGGATACAGATCTAGTTCAGGAGGCCTTGGATAAGGTCAAGATCATTCAGGACACACTACGGACAGCTCAGTCTAGGCGGAAGGGTTATGAAGACCGCAAAGTCAGAGATGTTTCTTTCATGGTTGTGAGCGAGTGTTGCTCCGCGTATCGCCAATGAAGGCCGTGATTAGATTTGGGAAGAAGGGCAAGTTTATCCCTAGGTTCATCGATCCATTTGAGATTCTTGATCGTGTGGGAAAGGTGGCTTATAAACTTGCCTTGCCGCCTAGCTTGTCAGCAGTGCATCCAGTGTTTTATGTATCCATGCTCCGGAGGTATCACGACGATATATCGCATGTGTTAGATTTCAGCATTGTCTAGTTGGACAAGGATATGTCATATGAGAAAAAGCCGGTGTCTATTCTAGACCGGCAGATTCGATGGTAGAGGTCGAAGAGTTTTCCTTCAATGCGTTTTCAGTGGAGAGGTCAACCTCCTGAGGCATCGACTTGGGAGTCCGAGTCTGATTTGTGGAGCCGTTATCCTCATCTATTTTCCGACTCAGGTACTTCTTTCTTGTGTCCATTCGAGGACGAACGGTTGTTTTAGAGGTAGAGAATGTGTCGACCCAAAGGGTCATCACTTGTTTTTCTCTCTTTTCCGCACTTCCGAGGCCTTGAAAACCTCACTTTTAGTCACCTCGATTTGTGTGCATAGTCCGGACGCGTATCCTGAAAACTAATGTGTTAAATTATATGAAATTTGATAAATGGTGGCATTAAAATGGTTAAAGTTGACTTTGGTCAACATTTTGGATAAATGGACCTGAACCCGTGATGTGACGGTCCCGGAAGGTCCGTAGGAAAATATGGGACTCAGGCATATTCCCTGATTTGAAATCCGAGGTCCCGAACCCGAGAAATAAATTTTGTATAAAATTGTTTTTTTGGAATTTATATGGAATTTTGTAATGCAAACAGATCAGAAGACTATGGTATCAGACTCGTATTTTGGTTCCGACACTCGGTACAAGTCTTATATATATATATATGTTAAGCACTTTCTGTGAAGTTTGTTCAAAACCGGACGTCGTCTGACGTGTTTCGGACCTAAATATCTAAAGTTGGAAGTTTATGAAGTTAGAATGAAAAATGATGGTTTTGATGTTTGATTCATTGATTTTGATGTTGTTTTTGCGATTTGATCGCACGGTTAAGTTCGTAAAAGGTTTTTGAGTTAGTGTGTATGTTTGGTTAGGAGACCCGAGGGCTCGGGAGCGATTCAGAGGTGGTGATGTTTTAATCTTAGGCAAAGTGGTAGATTTTCTGCAAATTTTACACAACACTTTACTTCTTTGCGTTCGCGGCCATTAGCTCGCGATCGAATACCTTTGGACCTTCCCTTCTTCACATTCGCAGAACAGCCCCCGTGTTCATGTAGTCCCAGTTCTTCATCAATCATGATCACGTCCCCTCCTACGTGTTCGCGTAAGGCAACCCCAAGGCCCTCACCAGTTTCCCCTTTGCGTTTGCATCACCCCATCGCGAACGCGATGATTCCAGCTTCCTCTTCATCGCGAACACGGCATCTATGTCGCTATCGCATAGGGTAAAAACCCTTAGGTGATTAAAACAGAACATTAGATATGGGATTTTCTCCATTTTTCTCACACAGACACTTTTTCCTCACCCTCCATAGACGATTTTGAAAAACCTTTTCCCCCATAACTTCATAGGTAAGTGTTCTTAACCTCGTTCTCTCTTAATTTCATCAACTAATCACTAATTTATAAGTCTAAAAATATGAAATCAAAGTAGAAGTTAGGGATTTTGGGTAGAGTTAGGTTTTGGGGAATTTTGGGTGATTCAGCCTCAATTTAGGGTCGAATCTTAAAATAAATTATATATTTGAACTCGTGGGGTTATGGATGATCGAGTTTTGGTCTGATCCACGTGTTTGGACCATGTGGGCCCGAGATCGAATTTTGGTATTTTTGGAAGAATGCTAGAAAATTCATATCTAGACTATGGGATATTGACATTGAGTCTTTATTGATATTATTGAATTAGTTATGCCTAGATATCATTGTTTCGGAGTTGGATTGTAGAGGAAAGTTGGTATTTGAGGATTGACTGCTATTCTTTTGACCGAGGTAAGCGTTTGTTCTAACTTTGGCTTGAGGGAATAAGATTAGGATATTATTTGCTAATTGCTAAATGTTGAGTACGGTGTATAGGCATGGAGACGAGTATCTATATACCGGAGTCTAGCATGACCCTGAGTCTTGTTTGTGTTTATTCGGATTCTGTGATACCTCTTCCTTTTTGACTTGATAAATAGCATATAATGTGTAGAGTTTGAGGAAGAAATATGATTTGTACATTTTTGGAGCGTTGGCTCGAACGAGAATATGATTATTGATTAATAAGTGACAAAAGAGAAAGTGATGTAATTATTCCCTTGCCGGGACGTGTAGTTTATTACTGTTGTTGCTCCCTTTGGCAGGATTTAAGTGATATATGTGTCCTCCATTGCCGGGAGGTTTAGTATTGTTTGTCTATCCCCTCACCCTATCTGGTTGTGATTGTTGATTGGGTGAGGATGAATGGATATGCACGAATGGTCATTCTACCACGTTTTGAATATTTATGCACGAAGGGTCATTCCGTGCCATGTTTTGATTACAATTGCACGAAGGAGCATTTCGTGCCATGTTTGACTATTTATGCACGAAGGAATATTCTGTGCCCTGATTTGATTACTATTTCATGAAGGATCATTCTGTGCCATGATGTGAGAGTTAGTGACACCAGATTTGGGTAGAGTTATATTTAAACTTCCGCATTTGGTTTTCAGTTATCTATGCCTTTAAGACTTCCAATTTTATTTAAATGACTCGTTTTATTTATATGGTTGAGATGTTATCAGAAAAGTTTTTAATACTTGGCTTGTCTAGCTCTGATAGTAGGCACCGTCACGACTCTCGATGGTGAGAAATGCGGGTCGTGACATCACTAGAAGAAAACATGTCACGCCCGTTATTGATTAGAAATAACATTCTTGGAATGACGAAGAAGTGCATATTTTTGTTTTAAAAAATGGATTCAAAATCCGCATAGATCCATATAAAGGATTTGTATGTGCTCTACACGCTATTATCTCGAGATACTTCAAGTCTAGTCTTGAAGATTTGATGACTCCATACCCGACAAGCCTTGAAGTAGGGCATTTGTAGGCATATAAATTTTATAAGAATTAAATTTGTAAAAAATTTGGGACTATATTTTAAATTCAAGATATATTAGTTCAAATAAATTTAATGGGATAATATAATTGGGTTAATTATAAGTCCAATAGATATGGATTAAATAAATGGAAATTTTCATTCCTATACCATATAGGAAACAATATTACCAAATATGTTCATAGTTTTCATAGTACCCTTCATGCTAAATAGTATTTCTACAAAATATAGACCATGCATTAAATAAAGAATCATTGTAGTTGTAGGCTTCATTATTTAGGCATGCTAAAATTTGGGGATTAAATATTCTTCTAGATCATCCAAACGTAAATCACGCACATTAATCTTCTTCGCCAGTTTCGTTATTCTTTTACAATACAAAAACGAATTGATTATTCTTCTACAATTCAAAAGCGAATTGATTATTCTTCTACAATTCAAAAATGAATTGATTATTCTTCTACAATTCACAAATAAAAAACGACTAAATCTTCTACAATTCTTCTACATCAAATGCAATTATGTCCAAATTTCAGTAATACAAAACAAAGAAAATTAAAGAGAGCTACAATTCCACCATTGACAACCATTAAAAAACTTCGAAACTTTGAATTCAAATTTGGATTTTTAAAAATTATTATTTATTTGGATTGAGTGTTGTTGGAAATAACTGGGAATATGCTTTGAGGTTTATATCTCAATTTTGAGGGGTTTTGGTGTAGATAAGAAGAGAAGAAATATATTGCAGAAATTATAGAAAAATTATAAAAAAAATTGTATTCTGTTGTTTATTTATTTTTCTTTTATTCATTTAACTATTGCATGAAAGTTGAACAACAACATTGTATAAAAATTATATTTAAGTAGTATTATATTGTAGTTGTATATAACTTAATAGAAATAATGTACGAAAATTTTAGATAATTTATAGATAAGTTGTATAATATATAATTAGTTGTATGGAAATTATTTTTAGTATGTATAAATCAGATACAAAATATACAAAAGACATATTGTATAAATTTTGTATAAAATTTATATGTAAGTTTTATGTTATTATAGTTGCATTTCACTGGATGAAAATAATGTGTGAAAGTTATAAAAAGTTATAGATAAATTGTATTCCTCTATAACCGGAGATATTGGCATATCAAGTAACTTTAGTGTTCCAGATAAACATGCATGAAAATAAAGATAAATTCTTGTATGAACGGTTTGTAGATATTTTGTAGATAATTTATAAAAACATTGAAATTCTATATTTTCATATTAAATTTTCAAATGATTTGTAGTTTTATTGTAGATTAAATGTAGAGAACAAGCCATTGTGAGTTTTATTTGACTCATTACCCACATTCAACCTATTCTATAAATCATGCCTCTTTGAATACAATATAACCATACCTTTCGAATTTAAAGGTATAGCAATATATATAATTTAAAAAATATCTTTTCCTCTACACAAGTTAGCTCCAAAACAAACGAAGTGGAATAACAAGCTCCCATCAAAACATTTATTCTACAATTACTGCAATATAATGTATGTCATGTCTTCTTCTTCTTCTTCTTCTTCTTCTTCTTCTTCTTCTTCTTCTTCTTCTTCTTCTTCTTCTTCTTCTTCTTCTTCTTCTTCTTCTTCTTCTTTCAATATGAAATTCAGCCAAAACCAAGTCTAATCTTCACCAAAACCCCTCAAAATTGAGATAAAAACTCCAAACTATATTCTCAATTATTTACAACAACACTCAATCCAAATAAATAATAATTTTTGAAAACCCAAACTTGAATTCAAAATTTTTTAATGGCTGTCAATGGTGGAATTGCTTCTCTCTTTTCTTTTCCTCTTATATTGCTGAAGGAACCTGCAATCATAACTATCAAAGTTATTGATGTGTATGAACTTTGAAGATTTGACTTCAATTTTGATTGGTTGTAGAAGAAAAACCTTGGTTTTGGACGTCAATGGTAGAGGGTTTCAATTGTTTTGTTGGTTTTAGCAGAGGGAATAATGGTTTTAAATGTGGGTGTGTGGTGATACGTGGGTGAGGGTATGAGATTGGGAGAGAGAAACGTGGGGGGGGGGGAGGGGATTTGGAGGAATATACGGTGCTATAAATTTAGGAGTGATATAAGGTACAACTAATTTATAGTTAAAATACCTTATGGTATAGAAATGGTAATTAGGTATACTAAATGTAATTATATCAAACCTTAAACTTTAAAGGTAATATAGTTTCCTATATGGCATAGGAATGTAAAAGTTCCTCAAGTAAATAAGTCTTGATCCATTGGGCTAAAGTGATGAGCCCATTTCATTCAGCCCAAGATGCCATCTTCCTAGAGGCCCAGTTTGATGCCACGTGTCAAATGATGTGGCGCTCCAAGTCAATAAGAAGAGCCAATAGGACCATGCCACGTGTCAAAATGACAAGACATGCCAAGTCACATTGAAAGGCCAATGAAATCGCGCCACATGTGGAAGTGACATGTTCTGGCCAATCAAATGCGACCATGTCACACTTCAAGTTGATTGGTTGGAAAGAGTTTGTTCTTATCACAACTCTTCCCTCCACAACTATAAATATGGGTCTTCATAACTCAGAAAAGACACCAGAAGTTATAACAAGAAGCAAGAAAGAGCTCGTGGATCAAACACTGCAAACTTCTCCACAAGTTTCGAGCTTCAAGTTCAAGTTCAAGTTCAAGTTCAAAAAATAATGTTCAAGCTCAAAAACGAAGAAGAAATCAAAAATAAATCAAGGTCAAGTTCATGCAATCAAGATCAAGCTCAAGAACAAGATCATCGTTCGAGGCAACAAATAAATATTCAAGATGAAGCTCAAAGGCCCTTAAATTTATTACTACTGAAAAGAAGAATTAGAAGATCCATAAAGATTGTAACTCTCAAAATATTTGAAATACAATACTACAATTGTTGCGATATTTTTCAATCTTGATTTTATATTCTCAACACAAATTTATTGTCTACAATTTGATTTGGGGTATTAATTAAAGTTAATATAAAATCTTTTTGAGGAAAAAAGTATTAACCATAAACACAAAAAATATCGTCAAAATCTAAAACATTACTAACGAATTTAAGTTTTCCTTAATTACAAAATTTATTTTAATATTTTCATGACAAAGCAAAGCAAAAATTCCCTAGAATGTTAGAACTCAAACGTGATAAAGAAGGTAGTCCAAAACGGTATGCTGAGCTCCTTGCTTCGTCGCTTCTATTTTCAAATTTTTCTTGTCATGGCGTGGCTAAGCGATCGAAGGATGACAATTTTTTATTGGAAACGTAGTAAAAAGAGACTCTTCGCAGAGAAGCAAATGATCTAGCCAATCATTCTTCTACCGATTATGCGTCCTTAATTTGGCAAGGTTAGAGTAGGTGAAAGTTAGAAGTATGTCATATGTGTAATGCTTCATTGACTTTGAATTCTTTTTCTTATTAGGTCGTATAAAACAATTTTAACCGCACGTCTGTTGGGCATATCCCTATTCCTAGAGCAAATGTATAAGGCGGGAGTTAAAATGGGAACTGGGACATGAATTGCTATTGGCATCTTTACCTAAAATTGAAGCTGAACTTTAACTACCCGTCCATATGCCAAAAGTTTATACTGGCACTTGAGATTAATAATTAGAGTTTGTTATGACAAGATAAGAATAAATCTTTATTTTAAGGAATTTAAAGGACCAAAAATGCTTAAGCATATATTTTAAGGACACTTTAAACCTACCTACCCAAACATAAGGGATCGTTTTTGTTATTTTCTTGGTTTGAAAACAACATCTTCTTTTGACAGCACCTGGTGAAATCACGGTCGTCTGATCTTTGGACAATTCCGAATCAACGGTTGAAATTAAATATCAAAATTCCATGTTGCTTTAGACGATGTTGGCTAATAGCACACAACTGGAGCTCTTCCTACAATCGATCATCCGCTACTGATCTTTGTGTGGAGAAGAGAAGCTTACGATGTCGTTTAGCTCCTCTGTTTCATCTCCCCAGTGTCTGTCTAAGTTCGCCAAACCTTTCGGATCATCTAAGCATTTAGCGTCTCGTATCTCTGCTTCTGCCGATGTCCCTGACTTTCTCTCTGCTGATTGGTAACCATCTTAATCTCTTTCTTGTTTGCTCTTGAATACTTTGTATTGATTGAATTCTTCCTCTGAAAATGGGTCTTATTGAGTTTACTTATTTGTTTTGCAATTGGGTTGGTGGATATTGCAACTTCTATTCAACATTTTGGTTCTTTACCAGGAATTGAACTCGGGATTTTGATTATTGAATTGATATCTTTAGTATTTATTTGATTTTGTATAATTTTAGTGGTGATCGTGTGTAATAAAAAAGCAAATTGCTCTAAAGTTGCCAGTTCCCTTGGTTGATCTTAGGTATTGTTGAGTTACCACAAAGTTGAGGTCAGCTACCAGAACGTCAAGTGAAATAATAATGTATTGGGCGGCTTTCATAAACTTATATTCATTGGACAGTTCAGTTTTATGCGTAAAACTTCCACCGTCACCCTAGCTTATCATCAACAACAACAAACAAGTACAAATTCAACAACAACAACAATAACAACAACCAAGTATAATCCCACAGGTAGGGTCTGGGGAGGATAGAATGTACGCAGACTTTACCCCTACACCGAGGGGCAGAGAGACTATTTTCAAGAGACCCTCAGCTCAAGAAAGCACCAAGTGACGATATATTAGTACTATGGATAGACTCATAATAAAATAATATAAAATATACAGCATAACATAAAATAACCTAAACAAGTACTAATTCCCAATTTCAAAATAGTTAGGGTCGGGTATTGTAAGTATAGTTGACTTATTACTTGAGTAGTCCACTAGATAACAAGAGTAAAAACGAAGTTGATTCAAATAAAGATTTCTCTGGTACCCTATGTCAATAAAAGTAAAAGAAAGAAAATAAGGGCGAAAGAAAGATACCAAAGCAATGTTGTATCAGGCTGCCTGTCTTTTTGTAGTTGGATTTCCAAGTTTTTGGAATGCTCCAAATTCCACTTGAGCATCTAAATCTTTAGCAGATATAATAAAAGGAAATAAATTGCCTAAAGTAATTGCAGGAATTAAAGACACCTGGATTTTTATACTGGTTCAGATTCAATGTGAATCCTAGTCTCGTCCCTTTGGGTTGCAAGGGAGTTCTCTTTAGTAAATGAATTTCTCCAAGTACTGTTGTAATGAATTTCACTCAGTTTCTCTAGCACTCGTTTTTTATACAATGTCTCACCAGTGTTATGCTCTCTTTCTTTCCCTGACTTGTTACACAACAGATCTTAGTGAACTACAATGCTTGTTTGCAGTAGAATAAAGAGAGTGATTTTGGTTCGATCAGAGTATAAAATTTTGATTTTTGTTCGATCAAAATGAGTTTCTAATCAAAATATGGGATGATTCAAATGAAGTAAGATGACCTATATTTATAGGGCAAAGTTCTTGGTCCCCAAGTAAAGAAAAAAGAATAAAAGAAAATACTTTTATTCTTTGCCACCAAGTTTGAATACTTTGGCTCCAAGATTGAATACTGTGGATCCAAGATTAGCCATGAAAAAATTTAGGCCATGTCTTACAAATCTCCACCTTGGCCTAAATTGGATGATATAGTTATTTTATTCCACCTCTAGAAAACCTCAATGGGCTTATGTCATAATTCAATGCTATCAAAATCAGTCAAATTGTCTGATACCGAAACTATAGTAGTGCCTAGAACAGTAGATCCCAATAAAGTATACAATGAACAAGATTTGTGTGCTTTCATGATCACAATAGCACCTTGAAAAATTTTCAGAACTCCACCTTCACCAGTGAATTTGCACCCAAGAGATTCTAAAGTGCCCAAAGAGATTAGATTTTTCTTCAACTCAGGAACATATCTAACATCGGTGAGAGTTCTCACCACACCATCATGCATTTTAATCCGAATTGTACCTTTGCCAATAACGTTACAAGTAGCATTGTTACCCAATTGGACAACTCCTCCTTCAACCGAATCATATGTAGAAAACAAGTCCCTGTTGGGACATATATGATACGAACAACCGGAATCTAAAATCCACTCATTGTCAGATTTGAAACTAGTTTCAGTAGCTAAAAATACAGTTCCCTCAATCTCATTAGTTGCTAAACTAGCTTCGGTGGTGTCACTATCTTTGTGCTCATTTTTTCTTTCCTTATGCTTTTCTTTATTTTTCAACTTATTCGGAGATAATGTGACATTATGACAATAGCGGCACTGCAAAATATTGTATCTGGATGTTGAGTCGGATTTACCCCTAATGAACAAGCCAACTTACGCTTGAGTACCACTAGCTTCCCCAGTAATATCACTATCTATTTGTTCTTTCGATTTTAAGATATATCTAGTATTCTTATAAGAGATATGATCTTTTGCATAAAGTATAGTATCTCTTATATGCTTAAAAGATGGGGGTAGAGAACAAAGCAGTAATACGACTTCGTCTTCATCTTTAATTTCTGTGTCTATATGACTCAAATCATAAGAATGGAATCAAAGGTGTCAAGATGAGAGAGAATAGAGGTACCTTCACCCATACGAATTGTATAAAGCTTCTGCTTCAGGTAAAGTCTATTTTCCACCGTTCTCTTCGTATATAAGGTTTTCAATTTTTCCCACATGCCTTTGGCTGTGGTTTCTACAGAAACTTCACGTAAAACCTCGTTTGAGAGATTTAAGATGATACCTGATAAGAATGGACATTGGGCCTAACTCAACCCCAAAAGCTAGCTTATGAGGTGAGGATTGCCCAAGCCATATAAGGAGACCAAGGACCTCAAATCCCTTCGATGTGGGACAACTCAACACCCCCCCTCACGCCCAGATCTCTGGAGCGTGGACAACATAAATGGGGGCCCAACATCGGTAACAATAATTGGGACGGGCCTGGCTCTGATACCATGATAAGAATGGACATTGGGCCTAACTCAACCCCAAAAGCTAGCTTATGAGGTGAGGATTGCCCAAGCCATATAAGGAGACCAAGGACCTCAAATCCCTTCGATGTGGGACAACTCAATTTGAGGTCCTTGGTCTCCTTATATGGCTTAGGCAATCCTCACCTCATAAGCTAGCTTTTGGGGTTGAGTTAGGCCCAATGTCCATTCTTATCATGGTATCAGAGCCAGGCCCATCTCAGTTATTGTTACCGATGTTGGGCCCCCATTTATGTTGTCCACGCTCCAGAGATCTGGGCGTGAGGGGGGGTGTTGAGTTGTCCCACATCGGAGGGATTTGAGGTCCTTGGTCTCCTTATATGGCTTAGGCAATCCTCACCTCATAAGCTAGTTTTTGGGGTTGAGTTAGGCCCAATGTCCATTCTTATCAGCTTTTTATATATGATAGCAAACTCCTCATCCGTCATTTTATTCGGCTTTTTCTCTTTTCCCTGCAATGCCAAGTCTAAGCCATCTTGAATTAGGATAGCTTCCATCTTTAATTGCCACATCCCGAAGTTTGCACTTCGATCAAATTTCTCAACATAATTCTTTGTTAGAGTCATATTGGCTCCTTAAACTAATCCGGTTAGATCCGACTATGATACCAATTTGTTAGGATCAGGACTCTAGGTAGTGCAAAATTCAGCCAAACAACGTTATAATGACAATAACAAAGACAATGCAAGTTGATAATAACGGCAATTAAAGCATATAAAGGAAGCACAAATTTAACATAGTTCGGTCAAGGTGACCTACGTCCACAAGCGAAGATGAGAAATTTCACTATAACAATTGGCACACAAAAGAGAGTACAAAATTAGAGATGATATTCTTATCCCAAAATATATCTCAAGAGAATAACCTTGCTATGATCACTCAAAGAAGAGGTTCACTCAAAGTGTTTCCCAACACTAACTTTATGGAATGTAATAAAACTCTCTATTATAAGAATACTCAAAATGAGTTTCTAATCAAAATATGGGATGATTCAAATGAAGTAAGGTGACCTATATTATAGGGCAAAGTTCTTGGTCGCCAAGTAAAGAAAAAAGAATAAAAGAAAATACTTTTATTCTTTGCCTCCAAGTTTGAATGATTGAATACTTTGGATCCAAGATTGGCCATGAACAAATTTTAGGCCATGTCTTAACATACTCATTGGACAAATAGCATGCTTAGAGATGTTTTATGGACAAGTGCCTACTCATCTTCATTTAACCATGTCATTTGTCATGGTAAGTGACAAGTGTCTTGTCAATTTGACTTGCAACATGACAAGTGATGATGAGACTAGTTATTGGTGTGTAGTAATGAAAAGTGATAATGGAATAAGGAGTATGTAGTCGTGTCTAGCTCTTGTCATGCTGCAAATCAAGTGACAAGATACTCTCACTTACCAAGCCAAGTTCACGGTTAAATTAAAATAGGACACTTGTTCATCAAACATCAAGCATTTTATTCGTCCAATGACTAACTACTTGTTAAAATATTCTTTTAAAATATCTATGACTTAATCTTATATTGCCAACATAACCCGACTACAAGAAGACTCCAGGGAGACATCATGCCTTATGTAAGTGGACCAACTGGTTAAGCCTTAATTCCAAAGTCAGTATCGCCCATATGGATCATTTTCTTCCATCATGTTTTGTTTTGCTAAGTTCGTGTATATTCCCGAAGATCCCAAAGATTGGGCCAAGCGTGCAAAAACTATTTTTGAAGCCAAGATCTTTGGATGCTCTCATACCATGTTGAACTATATGACCACCTCATCTGAAAGCTTAAGTTGTTAGCAAGATTTCACCTATAATTACTTAAATTATGTCTTCAACAATCCATAATTTGGGAATTTCAATTAAACACTTTCCAATTGTGCATTATCTGTTGCAGGCTTGAGTCCCAAAGGAAAAAGCCATTTGGTCCAAGATTAAGTGTAAGTTTCTAGCACTTGAAGGCATATCATAAGAGTTTCTGCTTGCTTGCTTATGCATCAATTTACTTTATGGTTTTGCAATAGTTCAGTGCAGATGAAGCAGTTCGCCACTAGCTTGATGCATTGAAATACAATGACCAGCCTCATCAAGATTATGGAGTTGAAGTCATGTATAGAGTAATATCTAAAACTCCTTTTCTTTTACAGTCTGATGGCTTCGCATAAAGTTGAAGCTGGCAGTTTAATCCTTAACTTCTTGTGATAGTTTGCTGGATTTGATCCCTTTCAAAGGTCTACCTACTTCGGGCGCTTTTTTGACTTGGGTCAGGTCAGTAATCGTTACTGTTAACTTTTTTGGTTCATTTCTTATTTTATTTTCATTTGGACTTCAATTTTTTTTGGTTCTTTCCTTAATCGTTATGAATGCTCAAAGAGTAAGCTGCCTGTCGATCCTTGTTCTCTTTAAGTCAGGGTACTTGAGCATAATTCCTGCACCAGAGGCAGCAACTAGAAAAAGCTTGCAGTTGTTATTCTATGATGATTAAAGAAAAAGGCTAATATTCGCTAATACATACCTTTATTCTACTGCCATAGTTTGAACGATTCAGGCGAATTTTTCATCATTCAACTTATCGGGTGTTGCTTGGCCATCAGGAGAGGGAGATTTTGAGCAGTTTGCATGTAAATGAGGTATGTCAGGTTTTTACATGGTTGTTACCAAATGTTTTAGACTAAGCAATGATAAGCTTAAGAGTTGTCTGATTTCCACTATGCTCGTGTAGAATTTGTATAAGCAGCGTATCTGGGTCCGAGGTACTCGACCTGAGGAAGAAGAAATCTTCCAATTCACCATGTCTCAGGTTTGTTCTTTCTTCCTCACGTTCTCATTCAGATCTTACTTGAATAAATATTTTTTAAACTGCTTTTCCCTTTAGATTTTTCATTTCAATTATTACTACGAAATGTGCATATGGTGGAGCTGGAGTACCGGGAGACTAATATCGAGTGTGGTTATATAGTTTAGCATTCTCCATTTATGTCTTCAGTTAATTCCAATGCTTCTAATGTAGTAGAAACATATGCTGCTATCTAGGTGATGTATATTGGTCCAAACAAAATAAAGAGAGACTGCAATGCAAGTTCCTTAACAAGGAAAGGTGTTCTGCTTGTGGAGAACGTAGTTATTTGAATTTAATTTATTTACGTTCTACATTATCCTGTTTCCTCCTTTGCCTTGACATAGGCATGTAAAATGAGTGTGACATGTGCTGATGTACATAGGCACTTCATATTGGATTCGTTAAAACTGAACGTGAATATGTATCCATCCCCTAGTCCACATACATAGACTAAGGGCTCGTTTGATATAAGGAATAAGGCATAATTAATCCCGCGATTAGATATGGAATGAGTTTATCCTACGTTTGGTTGGAATAAATCGTGGTATAATTCCAGGATTGTACTGTTACTTTTATCCCCATGGGAAATTGGGATAACAATCCGAGGATAACTAATCCCGGAATAATTAATCCTGCGATAACTTGTTTTCTAACCACGACCCCTAAATGTTGCATCTAACCGTGTTTGTAATTATCTACCATTAAATGCTATAGAAACACCAAGCATAATCTACACAAACCAGGGAGTAGTGGAGCAAGTCTTGCAAACTCTTTTGCTTGTATTTTTGTATAGCTTTATCGCCTTGTTGGCATTTCCAAATATTTAGTCCAGCGATTTCATAATCTGTTTTCTGTGTAGCTTTTGAGCAATTCGTCAGATCCTTTATGAATGAAAATGAAGTTTTATTTTCCTCCTTATATTTTCAGAGAGGTGAAACTAGAGATTGATCTTTGTTGTTTTAGCAAGAAAATTCTTTGCTCAAATCCCTGCTTTCTGAATTCTACATCATCCTCTAGCCTGCAACTTGTAACGTCCAAAATGCATTGGCCTGCCTTTACTTACCATTATTACCTCAATTACGTATCTTTTGTCAACAATTAAGGCAGAAACAGTCAACCTTGCATTGCATCCCTATTACAGCATATTCTGTACCAATATACCACAGCCTTGGAGGGCACATTATCTACACTTAATATTTTCCATTGGATTTTCATTTTTTTTTCATTTTCATTTTGTTCGAAGAAGAAAATAGACATATGACTTGTGATTTACAGCGTGTTGGTGGTTCTTGGGATGGCTACTGGCTGACAGAATCTTTGCTTCCCGACGAAGATGCTTTCTCGGGTGGTGTGGCTTACTGAAGTGGTATCTGCTGTAGCACCAGAAGTCAATGCGTTTCCAGTATAGCCGCAATTCCTGTAAATAAGAGTAATATACAGTGTAGTTGCTTACCATCATTGTTGGCTCAAGACTGGCCAATCATGTAAATAGAAACCTGTACATTTGATATACTGAAACAAATAGATGTTGCCTCTGATTAAGTATCAAAAGCCAGTATTTCACCACTTATTGCGCTTTTATTAGTCACTGACAACAGCCATAGTCGACTGATCGGGTTTTTACGTTCAAGCAAAGATCCAGAAGAATGAAAGAAAAGTGAGAGGATCCAGTTTTAATCAGAACTTAACATCTTATGCCAGCCAAAAGAATATATCTTCGGCCATTAATTTACCCAATTGGCTTGTCAAAGAAGTTAAAATTATTTTGGTAGCAGTGACAATTGTCCGCCGCATTCACCAAAGCACCCATGGCCAAATAATATATTCACAAAATTGCGTATCAACAAAAGTGCTTCACGATAGAACAATCTCTCCTGTTACCCATCTGCTTTCCCTCTCGGCTGTAAATTTTCTGCCTCATACATCAAACAGGATTTTAAGTACAACTATAAAGCAAAAACCGACGCTTCTGTTTGCATGATATATCTATGAAGCTTTGCGCGGAGATACACATACCATTAAATAATAACCAAGTTCTGCCTAAAATGAACTGTCCTTTATCTTTAAAAATCAAAACCGATAAATAACAAAACCTAGAACCAGAAGGTTCAGAACCTCAAAACTATGCCAACAGCTCGAAGAAATCTCAACACTCCCACGTATCACTTCTTTGTTTGAGAGATAAACTTGGTTAGAACATAACAGTCTGGCGGAGTAATGTTTTTGTAATAGTTTTGGATGGTATTAGTAACCTCGAAGCCAACTTCTTATAGAAGTTAATGGCATCTTCATTACTTGTCTGTACATGCAAGTAAATATCTTTGATATTCTGCTTTGTACAAAGATCAAGCACATGATTTAACAGCTTTGTACCTGCACAGTATAAGAAACATGATGAATACATAAGAAGCAGTTCAATTATGCTAAGGTAGAGAAAGTGAACATCAATTGAATTATCTGCAGTTACTCGTCTTCAGAAACTCTACAGAAGCTATCCACCTTGTCAGGCGGCTGGTGGAGTTCCGGGATAAGAAGAAGGACCTGCACATGGTGCTTATCGACTTGGAGAAGGCGTATGACAAGGTCCCAAGAGAGGTGTTATGGAGGTGCTTGGAGGCGAAGAGCGTGCCGGAAGCCTACATCAGAGTAATCAAGGACATGTACGATGGAGCTAAGACTAGGGTTAGGACGATGGGTGGCGATTCAGACTATTTTCCGGTGGTTATGGGGCTCCATCAAGGATCGGCGCTTAGCCCTCGCTTGTTTGCCTTGGTGATGGATGCTCTAACTCGACATATTCAAGGGGATGTGCCTTGGTGTATGCTATTTGCTGATGACATAGTCTTGATAGATGAGACGAGAGTCGGTGTTATTGAGATGTTAGAGGTATGGAGACAGACTCTCGAGTCTAAAGGTTTCAAAATAAGCAGATCTAAGACAGAATACCTGGAGTGCAAGTTTGGCGCCGAGCCGAGCGAAGTAGGCAGGGACGTGATGATTGGATCTCAGATCATCGCCAAGAGGGACACTGTCAGATATCTTAGGTCGGTGATTCAGGGGGACGGAGAGATTGACGGGGACGTCACTTATCGTATAGGAGTGGGGTGGTCAAAGTGGAGGCTTGCATCAGGAGTCCTGTGTGACAAGAAAGTTCCACATAAACTCAAGGGGAAAAATGAGGCTTAAAATTGTCTAAGTGTGAAATATGCAGGTTGCAGGTTTGGACATTGCGAACCCCGACCCTGCTATTTTGGGGATTGCGAACACAGGTTCGCATTTAAGAACCCAGGCAAGAGATGACAGACTTCGTATTTGCGACATGCCGACCCTAGCATTTGCATACAATCTTGTCGCATTTGCAACCTAAGCAGAGATCCTCTCTTCTCGCATTTGCGATGGGGGACTCGCATTTGCGAGAAACCTTTCGCAAATGCGAAAATACCAAACCTGACCTGCAAAATATTTTTCAAAGTTAAAAAATGCAACTCATGGCCTACCCAAAACTCTCCCGAGCCCTCGGGGCTCCACACCAAACATATGCACAACCTTAAAAAACATCCTACGGACTTACTCGTGCGATCAAATCACCAAAATAACATCATATACATAGAATCAAGCCTCAAATCACATGATTTCTTCCAACTTTTTATAAAACACAAATTTTTTATTTTTAAGTCCGAAACACGTCAAATGATGTCCATTTTCAACCAAACTTTACAGAAAACGCTTAAACCACATATAAGACTTGTATCGGGCGTCAGAACCAAAGTACGAGCCCGATACCCTAGTCTTCTGATCAATTTTCTTTTTCAATTTCTGAAATTAATTTTAGAAAACAATTTCATAGAAAAATTTATTTCTCGGGCTTGGGACCTCGGAATTCAATTCCGGACATACGTCCGAGTCCCATATTTTTCTACGGACCCTCTGAGACCGTCAAATCATGTGTCCGGGTCCGTCTACCTAGAATATTGACCAAAGTCAACACTACTCATTTTAAAGCCACAATTTAGAAAATTTCACATAATTTAACATAAGCTTTCTGGCTACGGCTCGGACAATGCACGCAAATCGAGCAAACTAAAAGTGAGGTTTTCAAGGCCTAGAAAGCGTGGAAAAGAGATAAAACAAAGTAATGTAAAGAAAAAGTACCCGCCTTGTCAGCACTGTGGCAAGAAAGGTCATCCACCATTCAAATGTTGGAAGAGGCCAGATGCAAAGTGCAAAATTTGCAATCAACTTGGTCATGAAGCTGTAAGTTGCAAAGCAAATATCAAAAGCATGAAGCAGATGCCCAAGACGCTAATGAAAAAGGAGAAGATCACTTGTTTGTGGTAACTATTCTTTCAACCAAAAAAATGATTTTTGGTTGATTGACAGTGTTGTATAAACCACATGACATATGACAGAAATCTTTTCAAAGAGTTCATTGTTAGGTTTTATGCCCGTCACTAGAGGGGGGTGAATAGTGCGGCACGAGAATATTGATAAATATTGCGGAATTAAAAATTGTAGGAATAAAATAAATTTGGTAATAAAAATAGCAAGGAAAGAACACACCGAATTTATCCTGGTTCACCACAACTTGTGGTTAGTCCAGTCCCCGAGAGACTCTCTCAAGATTCCACTAACTCCGTTAAGCTTACGGGTGCCTAACAAACCGTTACACTTGCTCGTAGATGTACACTCTACAAGACTTCAACTTGCTCGAGGATACCGCACCTCAAGACTTCAACCTTGCTCGTGGATACCGCACCACAAGACTTCAACCACTAAGACTTAGGGTACTTAGCGAACCCGACAATCAATGAGAAGATATGTTCTTCTCAAACACCTTTCTCTTTTACAACAAGAACTCTCTCAAAAGAGTAGATAAAGAGATACAAATTTAGCTCTATGAACAACTCAAAGTTGTCTCTCAAATGGCTCAACAAAAGCTCTAAAATGATGCTCAAATAATATCAATATGTATATCAATATTGTGAGGTGTTGTGTGTTTAGAATCAGCTCAAAAGACCTCTTTTTATAGGGGTTAAAGGGTGGGTGTCCGTTGCTTAATTGGCAATCAATTATGCTGATTTTATGCATCAATAATCGATTATCTACTATACATAATCGATTATCTTCAAAAACTGAACGTTGGAAGGCAACGGTCAGTGAAATAATCGATTATTCCAAACTAGTAATCGATTATGTTGCTCCAGTAAAGTCTGGAAACTCAGCAAAGCTGGTATACACCAGTGTATATCAGAATATACCAGAATATACCATAATATACCAAAATCGAAAACTTACTTCAAAAACCATTTTGGTTGAAATGAAAATGTTAAAATCATTTTGTTTAAAGTATATTAAAAATGTTTATGATATATATGATTTAATAAAATGATTTTATGCATATTAATGATGACCTATGTAATATACCAGAATTGAAAACTTACTTCAAAAACCATTTTGGTTAAAATGAAAACGTTAAAATCATTTTGTTTGAAGTATTTAAAATATGTTTATGATAAACATGATTTGGTAAAATGATTTTATGCATATTTATGATGACCTATGTTGAGCCAAAAGACGAGATTAACTTTAAACGTTGCTCTTACATTTGTTCTACCTAACGTCCTACGCCTTGGGTCTTTGGTCTTGAACTTTTGAACTCGTCTTTGGCTTGTCTATGCAATTCCGTCATCAATATGCTTCTCGGCGTTCAAGCTTGATTGTTTGTCATATAATATCGTTGTTTGACACTTGACTTCATTGTTTGTCATTCATCAAAACCTATACCTGAAAATCATGCTCATACAGCCAAAGCGCACATATAATAGATAGAGTGATTTTCTACAATTTCTCCCTTTTTGATAATGACAAACAACAGGAGATATGCATATCGAGTTCCCCCTAACTTCATGCTATATCTCAACATACAATTCATGTGAACAATTCAATGTAATTCCCCCTTAATTGAATATTCCCCCTCAATTAAAGCATACTAGAAGGTGAAGACATTTCCCCTTATTCGATGCATATCGCCTAAATTCTTCCCCCTTTTGTCATTAGCAAAAAGAGGATACCAATTGTTATTGAAACTATTGACGATACCAATTGTTAGAAAAAAAATCATATCAATATCAAATACTACCAAATGTTAGTAAAAACATACCAATCATAATAACGGTCATTTTTCGCAAATATACCAACTGTATAAACTAAAAATATTCATCAAAACATGAATCAATCATTTAACATAAAAATAATTGATACCAATTTGTTATTCAAAATAACACTTATCAAAACATGAATCAATAATTAATATTAATTGTTAGCACATATCAACTATTACGTTTTTATCAAAAATACGATAACTAACCGACGTTCCCCCTCGATGCAGTAAGGTTTCGTGCTTGGTGCATCTACTACAATATTGTAGTCTTCAAGCACACCTGCAAAAGTACCTAAAAATAGGTTTTCGGTACCCAACTTCTTTTAGGTCCTTGGGGGTTAGGCAAATAATAATTATAATCAAAATATGAATTTCTATGTTTAGCAAAGCATACGGGAGCAATGTGTCCTACCCGGTTACAATAATGACATATAACATTAGGGTTGTGCATATGTCTAGGTTGAGCCAAATGCGTTCTAGGTGGTCTAAAGTCGTTATTCCTAGAAGCGTTGAAATTCCTAGAGTCATTTCTAGGTGGTCTAAAATTATTCATTCTAGACTCATTAATAAAAATCCTAGAATCATTTCTAGGAGGCCTAAAATGATTAATTCTAGGCTGATTAATAAAATTCCTAGAGTTGTGTCTAGGTGGTTTAACCTCATTTCTATCATCCTTTTTAATAACCTTACTTGTTCTAGAATCATTTACACTATATTTTTCTAGTGTATTTCTAAGTTCTACGCTCTCCATTTTTAAAGAACTACAAGAAGAACAATTTGAACTTTGAACAATTAAAGAGGCTTCATTCATCTCCTTGATTTTATTTTTGAGATCGACACTGTCATTTTCCAAAAATCTATTTTCTTCTTCTAAAACTTTGATTTTATTTTTAGGAAAAGTAATGTCATTTTCTAAAAAATCATTATCGCAAGTCAATTTTTCAAAATCTTTTTCTTTTGAAGAAGGTTGTTTTTCAAAATCTTTTTCTTGCAAAGAAAGTGTTTTCTCAAAATCTTTTTCTTGCAAAGAAAGTGTTTTCTTCAATTCTTTTATGGTTTTGGAAGCTTTAACAAATTCACCATATAATTCATCATAAGCATTTTGCAATTCTTCTAACGAGTAAGAGTTAGAAACACTTACCTCTTCTTCTTCGTTGGCCATGAGGCATAATGCGGCAGTTTCATCGCCCGAGCTGTCCGAATCCCGTGTCACGCGCCTATGATGTTTCTTCTTTTTCTTGTCCTTGGGTTTTGGACAATGTGATTTGGTGTGGCCAAGTGTTCCACAATTTTGACATGAAGGACTTGGTTCTTCCTTCTTTATTTCCTTCTTCATAAACTTATAAAACTTTTCAATTATATCATTAGAAGTAATATCATCATCGTTTTCCGAATCACTTACCTCTTCTCTTTTAGAGGATGAGGCTTTGAAGGCAATATTCGAATTACTTCTAAAATAAGGATTAAGAATTGTGCTTTCATAAGTTTCGAGGTTACCTCTTAGTCCATCAATTGTGATATCCGTGAATCCTATAGATTCTTGGATGGCATTGGCTTTGGAGCGCCATTCGGGAGTGAGACTTCGTAGGACTTTTCGAACAAGATCTTTGTTCGTGTAGACTTTCCCAAGAGCATGAAGGTCGTTGACGATTCTTGAAAATCGTTCGAACATAATGCCAATGGGTTCATTCTCCCTCATTCTAAAAATTTCATATTCATGGGTTAGAAAATCAACTTTAGATTCTCGGACTTGTGACGTACCTTCATAAGTGATCTCGAGTTTATCCCACATTTCCTTTGCGGTTGTGCAACACGAGATTTTCCGTTAGTCGTCCGGATTCACCGCACAAAATAGTAAGTTGACGGCCTTTGCGTTTCTTTCAATTTTCTTGATGTCCTCGGCATCATATTCATTTTCCTTCTTTGGAACCATGATTTCCCCAACTTTCTTTGTTGGCATTTGTTCACCTTTCTTGACGATTTGCCATAATCGAAAGTTGTGTGATTGGATGAATATTCTCATCCGCTCTTTCCAGTATGTATAGTTTCTTCCATCAAAAAATGGAGGCCTCTCGGTGGAGTGTCCTTCGCTCATTATTCCTGCGTTCAATATTCTCAACAAAAAAAATATATATCGCTCTCAACCGGTTAAGGCTTTCAGAGAGTTAGGCTCTGATACCAATTGTTAGGTTTTATGCCCGTCACTAGAGGGGGGGGTGAATAGTGCGGCACGAGAATATTGATAAATATTGCGGAATTAAAAATTGCAGGAATAAAATAAATTCGGTAATAAAAATAGCAAGGAAAGAACACACTGAATTTATCCTGGTTCACCACAACTTGTGGTTAGTCCAGTCCCCGAGAGACTCTCTCGAGATTCCACTAACTCCGTTAAGCTTACGGGTGCCTAACAAACCGTTACACTTGCTCGTAGATGTACACTCTATAAGACTTCAACTTGCTCGAGGATACCGCACCTCAAGACTTCAACCTTGCTCGTGGATACCGCACCACAAGACTTCAACCACTAAGACTTAGGGTACTTAGCGAACCCGACAATCAATGAGAAGATATGTTCTTCTCAAACACCTTTCTCTTTTACAACAAGAACTCTCTCAAAAGAGTAGATAAAGAGATACAAATTTAGCTCTATGAACAACTCAAAGTTGTCTCTCAAATGGCTCAACAAAAGCTCTAAAATGATGCTCAAATAATATCAATATGTATATCAATATTGTGAGGTGTTGTGTGTTTAGAATCAGCTCAAAAGACCTCTTTTTATAGGGGTTAAAGGGTGGGTGTCCGTTGCTTAATTGGCAATCAATTATGCTGATTTTATGCATCAATAATCGATTATCTACTATACATAATCGATTATCTTCAAAAACTGAACGTTGGAAGGCAAAGGTCAGTGAAATAATCGATTATTCCAAACCAGTAATCGATTATGTTGCTCCAGTAAAGTCTGGAAACTCAGCAAAGCTGGTATACACCAGTGTATAGCAGAATATACCAGAATATACCAAAATCGAAAACTTACTTCAAAAACCATTTTGGTTGAAATGAAAATGTTAAAATCATTTTGTTTGAAGTATATTAAAAATGTTTATGATATATATGATTTAATAAAATGATTTTATGCATATTAATGATGACCTATGTAATATACCAGAATTGAAAACTTACTTCAAAAACCATTTTGGTTAAAATGAAAACATTAAAATCATTTTGTTTGAAGTATTTAAAATATGTTTATGATAAACATGATTTGGTAAAATGATTTTATGCATATTTATGATGACCTATGTTGAGCCAAAAGACGAGATTAACTTTAAACGTTGCTCTTACATTTGTTCTACCTAACGACCTACGCCTTGGGTCTTTGGTCTTGAACTTTTGAACTCGTCTTTGGCTTGTCTATGCAATTCCGTCATCAATATGCTTCTCGGCATTCAAGCTTAATTGTTTGTCATATAATATCGTTGTTTGACACTTGACTTCATTGTTTGTCATTCATCAAAACCTATACCTGAAAATCATGCTCATACAGCCAAAGCACACATATCATAGATAGAGTGATTTTCTACATTCACGTCTATAGGAAATAAGAAAGTCATAATTGGAAATGGTGATTATATTTTTGATAAAGGAAAAGGAACTATTGCAATTCCAACAAATTCAGGTACTGAGAAAATTTCAGATGTTCTTTATGTTCCTGATATTGATAAAAAATTATTAAGTGTTGGACAACTAATGGAAAAAGGATTTAAAGTATCCTTTAAAGATAATATTGTTCCATTTATGGTGCAACTGGACTTGAGATTTTAAGGGTTAAAATGAGAAGTAAAAATTTCTCACTTGATCCAACCGAAGATGAAGAATGGAGCCAAAATAATCTAGTGCGGATAATTCTCCAACTGAGGACATATGTGAAAATAAGGTAAGGAAAAAGTTTTCAATATTTCAGAAAATACAAATTTGGAAGAAAGTTGACAAGTTTCAAGGCTAGATGTAAATGAAGCTGAAAAACGAGCGAACTTATTTCATTGACAAACATGAAATGCAGCAAAATACAGAAGTGAACTCGATTCACTGCAAGTCCAAAGATCAGTTGGCAGATTTACGTACAAAGTCGTTTCCAATTAAAAGGTTTACAGCACAAATTCAGAATTTGCAGCTTCAAAAGCAAGGAAGAGTGTTAGAAATATGCTTTAGAAGCTGCTCTCGGTAAAATTATTTTACTGTTTCAGCTTAAGAGTTATTTACTGCAGTAATTTAATTTGAATTTGAAATAATTTTGAACTAGTCTTTAGGAATGAACTATTCTCTAGGAGTTAGTTATTTTCAGCATATTCTATGCTGATTTTTAGGTTTTTTAAGTTTGTATTTCTCTTATAAATTGTAGTCCAAATATAATAAAATTATATAAATTTTTAGCTTCAGTTCCTTTTACGAAAATTCCATTATATATTTTTATTATCTTATCATCTTAGCCAGTTATTTCCGTTAATTTCTTTTATCAACGACCAACAATTTTCAGCTCAGAATAGTAGATAGGAAGAGCAAACAAAGGCATTTGCAGAGAAGAGAAAGAAAGGAAATGGGAAAACCAAAGGCAGTGATAGTTGGAGGAAGCATAGGAGGTATATGCAGTGCACATGCTCTCATCAGAGCAGGTTGGCAAGTGGTGGTTATTGAGAAAACTCCAGCACCTCCAACTGGTAGCCCCACTGGTGCTGGTCTTGGACTTGACCCTTTCTCTCAGAAAATCATTGAATCTTGGCTTCAACAACCCAACCTCCTTCAACAAACCACCTTGCCTCTTACAGTTGATCAATTAAGTACACATCAAGAATCCCATCTTTTTTTAACAGTTAGCATATTTTGCTCTATTTACTTGAGAGTAGCTAGTATTTGTTTTTACTGTTAGATGACCGAATGTGTTTGCTATTTTAATTTTTTGGGTTTTTTCCTGTCTTAGACAAGATGGGTTGCTCTGATGGTAAACAAACCCCACTTACAACCGAGAGTTTGTGAGTTCCATCAATAATATATTGGGTTGTTGTTGGTTTTTTTCTGTCTTCTTTGTAAGATACTGTTGCAATAGTTTTTTTTACCCTGTTCCATCAATAATATATTGTCAAAAAGTACAAGAATTCAATTTTTTTAGTTAAATTAATACTTTTATTTGCTGTTTTGTTTGTTAAACCAAAATTTCAATTATTAATTTATATTTCTTCTACTAATTTTCAAGTTAGATCAACAATCTTAAATTTTATACTGTGTCAAATAGTGTCGGATAAAATGAGCTAACATTACAGTATAACAGGCTAATAGTCAATAATTTAGGACTTCTATTGAAAGAGTTAAGGAAGGCTTGAATCCTATATATATGATTATATATGTATAATGGTAGTTTCATTACTAACTTGCACCTAGACTAATCCATTGGGCAGCCTGCTACACCCACAAGAATAGGTGTTGGATAATCCTGCCCAACAAAGTTGGAGCAAATGGGTTCACGCTTAGTGTTGTACTCCTCTATGAACTTAAGCTTTCCATGTTGTTACTCCTAAGCCTCAACCACTCAGCATCCTTTTGTGATCTGGCTAGTAAAGATTGAGAGGGGTGATATTTCAATAAGTAAATTAACACCTCACTCCATGAAAGAATCATCGTATGCCCCTCTATTTAATTGTCCTTATTTATGGAAGGGGAAAAACTGGGAGCGGTACTATGGTACTCTTTCAACAAGTGATGAATAAATGTCTTATGAACTTTATGTTGATTTTTACGGAGTATGTTTTGGTGTATGCTTAGCTTCAAGTTGTTCATCATCAGCCTACAGTGTCAACACTCACGACAAAAATGTTTTTTCAGTCAATAACTATAATTCTTGATACATTTGATTCTGTAAACTTATGGGCATCACAGCAGAGTCTCACTTATAAACTGAGGTACAAGAGAAACCAGTAAGAACAGTTCTTTTATTAGTCCAGGGATTTGGAACATGAACGGAAGGTTGGACAATCAGTTCTGCTGTGTGGAAAACACGAGGAACCATGCATATTTTTTAGATTGGTAACGTGAGGGACCATATTTACATTTCATACTGTGAGTTAAAAAGATACTGATCCTATTTTGATGTCTCCTTTCTCATGGTTAGTATGCGTAAATTTGTAGTTAGAAGTTAACATTGAAGTGAGGTGTTCGCATGTTTAATGTCTATCTGCATTCAGTACTTGATTTAAGATCCACATAAGCAAATGATTGCATTTCTTCCTTCACTGGGAGGCAATGAAATCTACTCCCAATGATCAATGGCGGACCAGAATTTTGCTCTGCGGATTTAGTTGGAGATGACAGTCATCGAAAATACGGGCAGCATCGGGTACAACACGTGGTCGTAACCTTAGCCTATTGTTTGCGCATCCACACTTCTTGCACACACGTGCATCTGCGCTGCTAGTGATGTGGCTAATTTAGTTCTCAACAGCGAATTAGTTGAAATTTTGGAATTCCTCAATTAAGATTTTCATCCCGTTCTCATTCATGAACTTATGGTCAACTACAGAACCAGGCAACAGATGGAGAAACAAAAGTGAGCCGGACGTTGGCGAGGGATGAACATTTCAATTTCAGAGCAGCTTATTGGGTTGATCTCTATAGCCTTTTGTATGGCGCATTACCACTAGATATTGTTTTCTGGGGCTATTTGTTTCTCTCCTTTTCCATGAATGATGCCAAATCAAAAGTGAGAGTCGAAACGAAAGTTCTTCAAACGGGCATTACAATTGACATTGTTGCTGATTTGCTTATTGCTGCTGATGGTTGTCTGTCTTCAATCAGACAAAGTTTCCTTCCTGGCCTTAAACTGAGGTTAGTATGTAAAGTCAACTAATGTTCTTCTTTTCCTGGATTTTAATCTAGGGAAAGCAACAGTTTGGTGTTTTTAACGACGCACTTATTTTCTGGTAGATATTCAGGTTACTGTGCATGGAGAGGGGTTCTTGATTTTTCTGATAAGAAAACTCAGAAGCCATTATTAGCCTTAAGAAATTGTATCCAGATCTTGGGGAATGCCTGTACTTTGACCTGAGCTCTCGAACTCATAGTGTATTTTATGAGCTATTGAACCGGAGGTTCAATTGGATATGGTACATTAATCAGCCCGAACCAAACCTCAAGGTATGAGCTTGTCAAATGCAGTGACACAGTTGCTAAAGTAATGTCAATCATGAATGAATGCTCAGATTAATGCTGATAAGAGAGTTTATTGTGGGTTGTGATAGACCAGGGTAAAATAATCAATTAATCCTTTTGTTTCAGTTTCTGTGGCATAGTTTGACTAAGCATGAAGTTTAAGAAAGAAAGGATTAACTTTTGAAACTTATTCTTAAAACATACCATAACATTGATGTGACTATAAAAAGCTTGTCATTGAAGGTAAGATGGGAAGTTAAGTTAAATAGTTTCCAAATTTAGAAAGCCACTATGCTTCTTGAACGGATTAAAAAGGAAATGCTGCCATATAAACTCGAATAGAGGGAGTATTATGAATCCTCTTATTAAGTATTGGAATGATGGACCTGTATAAAGCAAAGAGATATAGAGGATTCATATAGCTAATTACAACAGATTTGGAATCGAGACGTGGTTGATTGATTTAAAGTGAACGTAGAAATGTTGTTTATCATGAATGGATCAACATATAGTTCCATTAGATCAGATACTGATTGGAAACTAGGAGAGTGAATCGAGGTTTGCAGGAACACTTTTGCAACCACATATCTGATATACAATTGAAGTTTGATATTTTTATGTTTTTTTCCCTACAACAGTATTTCGAGTATTGTTCATTTTTAGTGAAAGTATTAATTCTGAAAACCAATAATCTGTGATTAAATTCAGGGGAATTCTGTGACCATGAAGGTTAACGAGAACTTGATTCGGAACATGCATGAAGAAGCTGAGAAGACTTGGGCTCCTGAATTGGTTAGGGTAATTAAAGAAATTAAGGAGCCTTTCCTAAATGTGATATATGATTGTGATCCTTTGGAGCAAATTTTCTGGGACAAAGTAGTGTTGATTGGAGATGCAGCTCACCCTACTACTCCTCATGGTTTGAGAAGTACAAACATGTCGATATTGGATGCAGCTGTTTTAGGCAAGCGCTTAGAGAAGTGGGGAGTGAAAAACCTGAACTCTGCCCTCGAAGAGTATCAGTCCATTCGGCTGCCAGTTGCCTCAAAGCAGGTTCTGCATTCAAGGAGATTAGGTCGCATTAAACAAGGTTTATCACTTTCAGACCGCCCGTCTTTTGATCCAAAAACTGCAAGTTCAGAAGATTGTGAAGAGCTTCAGCAGAAAAAACATGCCTTATTTCTATGATATTCCCTCCATATTGAAGTAATATCACTAGTTTTTTTTAACTGGCCTGGTGATTAAAGCAATGTTGGCTGCATGATTTGAGCCTCGAGCATTCTGTATATTGTCCCATGTAGCCTGTGATTGTGTGTTTTCCTATGCACCCAATCTACAGCTGCAGAGTTGTTATTGTTTAATCTGTTTAGAATTTACGACCTCATGAACGTAGTGAACTGCAAATAAAGTTGATACTTGGCAGCAAATATAATTTTCTATCATTGCCTATACATTGCAGAGTTGTCGTCATTGCCACTGATAAACAAATCCAGGACGTGATGTGTAATGTAAATGAAGGTGAAATTTCATAGTTTAAAGTTTAAAGTATCTTGTTGCAAAGTGAAAATATAAATAATTGCATAATCTCTTTAACAGTATAAGCTTTTAGAAGTCAGTTCAACAGACATTAAGCTCGATTCTCACTGTCAATTAACAAATGTTTCTCCTTTAGCGCACTTGGTATAGTATTTGTTGATGTACTGTTAAATTAACCAAGAAATTGAAAGCTTGTAACGCAGCCCCAACTCTCTGAAAGATTTTTCGACCCTTTCGGCTCAAGAAAAGACTCATGCCAGCACATGGAGTAAGTATTCCAAATGTAAAAGACTCTAACAGTTGAACTTTTAAATGAGACGGTTAGGACCTTCCATACGTGTTGCAAACTTGGTGTGACCATGTTAATTTTTTATTAAACAGACAAAGACTAAGCTTTCTGAAACAATATAAAAGACGTTATAAATTGTAATCGATACTAATTTTTCTATATTTTTGAATATCAAAATATAAATTTATATATTAAAAAACATACTAATTTAACTTTGATTATCGATAAAACCAGGCTTCGACCAAAGGTGCCAAACAAATTGGATAGAGGAGATACATTTTTTCCAATCTATATGAATTTTTGGATTGTGAGTGAAGAGGTAAAAGGGATTTTCAATTTGTGAATTTTTTTCTTTCTATACAATATTTGAAACTTATTTACCAAAATTGTTATATTACCGATCCTAAACAATGATTACTTACAAATTACACACAATACATTATTAGTGCCTTAAATTAAGGGATTTAGTTATAACCTTTTCCTTCTTCTTTTTTTTCTCCTCTCCTGTTTCCCTATTCTAACAATAGTGGCAACTGAGGTGGCTGAGTTTGCTGGGTTGGTTGTACAGTCTGAGTCGAGGTTTCACGGGTTCCAGATCCGAGGTAGCAAAAGTCAAAGAGAAGCGGATGTGTCGGGTACAAATGGAACAATTTTGATATGTGGTATAAGAATGTAAAAATCCCTTCCAATTTCACTATAGTGAACAACCAACTTTAAGCAATTAACAAGCACACTACCATATGTAAAGGAAAAATCAGCACTCCAATTGAAAACCAATTCACGTTCATGCACGATTCTGTACACATCACTGTAACTACATGCAGGAGTTTATTGTCTCAGCACATAAATAATATTCCCTTGCTGAGAATAAATACAAGCAGCGCTCTCAAGAAACAATAGCTTATTAAACTTTTTTCTCAGTTCGAGTACTGCAAGAATACAAGTGTAAATGACATATCGGTTGCAGGTCACCTAGCTTATGTCAATTTCATTCAGATGAATGCAAGGGGTAAACCAGAACCTCCTAGATGAATACTCCTACCAGAAACTACACGAATAAACCATCAGAAAGAAAGCAAATACAGCTTCCAAATGGCACAGAGGAAGTAGAAGTACATGTCTATGCTTTTGAAGGCCATGTTGCTTGAGCTGACATGATTATTCCCACAATAACTCCAAACAATCCCAGTGCACTACCAAAAATCTCAATCACAAGAATCTTGACGAAAAGGTTAGAATTTTGTGCATCTGACAACGCACAGCTGCTACCAATAATCCCTACGCAGAGCCTGTTAAAGGAATATTTATGAAGATGGTTAAGTGAAACGGAAGAAAACTCTGTACGCAAACAAGCTTCTTTAATACTTAAGAAAGTGACAAACCCGCAAACGAGGTTGGCAAAGCCCACAATAATTCCAGAGGCAAATATTGCATATCCTGCTCGAAGGGACTCCGGTGCATATATCTTTGATGCTGGAACACTCTCTAGTTTTGTTTGCAGAATAATTGCCACTATAACACCATATATAGCAACGGCTTCACAGAAAATCACACTACAAGAAACAAAGATAAGTTAGCCTTTTTCTTCAGTATGAGAAGGACAAATCACATGTATCCAATGGCCATAGGTTTGTTTCAATTCTTTGGAACTATTAAACGATGAGCCAGGCAGTAGTGCACTTTGAGAATGTGCACAAAATACAGTTGAATAGTACGCTGCCACCTAATTGTATAGTTTAGTCCTAGGAGTTTTTGGGTTTGTAGATTAGGTGAGCTACTGGGATCTTAATTATAATCCAGAATTTCGGTCTATAATTTGTGATCATGATATATAAGTTAGTATCAAAGTGAAATGATCCTGAATAGAGTTGAATGAACAAAAAGAATTTTCACCGTCGACCCCGACTAACTTGGGATTAAGGTTGATTAATTGATTGGATTGATTTTTTGAATTTGGGACTGAGGAGGCAATTAGAATTTCCTCTTCATGATAATTCAGTACCATGGGGGCCACCGGACAACTTTTATCCCACAGCACCAGGGGCAGTTTTTTTTTGAATTGATAACATTTGTATATATTAATAGAATCAGTACATAGGTTGTACTGAAAACCATATTTTCAGGTAAATTCTAACTAGATGTGCTAGTGTGCAGTCTAGCAAGATCCTAAGATTGACAGTATATCTTTTGTGTAAATCTGTTTACACCAAAAATAAAAAAGAAGAATACAATTGAGTTTGATCTTCTGCACTGAGTTGCTTCTGTCTTCAAAACATCTAGCATTCATTTCCTTCCAAACTGTCTACCAGATAGCAATTTTACCATTTGCTCATCTCTCTACCCACCTAATACCCATTTTACTCTCTATATCCTAAATTTATGCTGCTCTAATAAGATTATTATTTTATTTTGCTTAGCCTACCACATTTTTTTTACTATCTCATACACCTTCTATCCCGATTTATGTGATGCACTTTCCTTTTTAGTCTATCCCAAAAAGAATGGTACCTTTCTATATTTAAAAACAATCTAATTTTTATTACTCATTTTTCCCTTAATGAGATGATCTATAACCACACAAATATCTATGGCTTATTTTAGATCACAAGTTTCAAAAGTCTTCTTTCTTTCTTAAACCCCGTGCTCAGTCAAAGACATGAGTAGAAAATTTCCTTGTTTTAGTCTAACTAAATATATTTTAAATAGTCTCATGCATATTTAGCACGAATTTATTTTTATGTAATATACTTTTAAGGAGACACCTACATGATTGGGAGGCCGCTGACCTCTTTTCATTACTTGAATGATTGGATAAGTGCACTTTGAACAACCAGTCATAGGGTATGCTCACCTAAAATACCCATTTTACTCTCTATATCCTAAATTTATGCTGCTCTAATAAGATTATTATTTTATTTTGCTTAGCCTACCACATTTTTTTTACTATCTCATACACCTTCTATCCCGATTTATGTGATGCACTTTCCTTTTTAGTCTATCCCAAAAAGAATGGTACCTTTCTATATTTAAAAACAATCTAATTTTTATTACTCATTTTTCCCTTAATGAGATGATCTATAACCACACAAATATCTATGGCTTATTTTAGATCACAAGTTTCAAAAGTCTTCTTTCTTTCTTAAACCCCGTGCTCAGTCAAAGACATGAGTAGAAAATTTCCTTGTTTTAGTCTAACTAAATATATTTTAAATAGTCTCATGCATATTTAGCACGAATTTATTTTTATGTAATATACTTTTAAGGAGACACCTACATGATTGGGAGGCCGCTGACCTCTTTTCATTACTTGAATGATTGGATAAGTGCACTTTGAACAACCAGTCATAGGGTATGCTCACCTAAGCTCTAACAACATGATTGATTTATGGCCCTGGAAGTTAATCGAGAGAACTAGGGTACCTATACAAGTCATTTGCTTTTGTCGGATAGCCTTAAAATCTTAAATGGTGACTACTGTAAACAAGACAATCTTATCAAAAGGAACTTTCAGTTTAGCTAATAAGTGTTTTATGTGCCAATCCAATGCTGAAAGTGTCAATCACATTTCTTCACTGTGCAGTAGCAACTGATCTTTGGAGCATGTTTCTTACTATTTTTTATCTGAAGTGCGCTATGCCATTAACTGTTAGAGAAGCCTATGTGAGCTGGAATCCACAGAAAGTTGATAAAGCCATCGGAAAGATCTGTTTTACGGAGCTTGCTAGCATTTTTGGTGTATCCGGACAGAGACATCACAGATGTTTTGATGGTATCTCAACTTCAAACAGTTCCCTGAAGGCTAGATGTTTGGTTCATCTCATTAGCTGGGATAAAACTTTTCTCCTGTAAATAGAATTCATCACTTTTTGGAATTTGTCAGCTCCCTAGTCTTATAATAGCCTCTCTTTTATAATTGTTTTGTGATAAAGTAGCTTCTCTTTTGTAATTGAGCAGCCATACTCTCTTTTGCAACCTTATCAGCTTGATGCCTTTAAAATTATTAACTTCATAAAAAATGAATTCCATATATCTAGACAAAGAGCATATTTGACACAAAACTTAATCATATCTCTAGTCCGGCCTATACAGATAATATGAGCATTGCAAGTATTACAATCTATGACAATCTCACTAACAAATGCTTTTACCATAATTTAGCACTATTACAGTTCTACCATATCATGTCCAACCACTGAAGAACTCAAAGCTCAACTAACACAATAAACAAAGAGATTAGTAGAGCCTCTACATCCAAGTAGGTGATTGCTAGGAAGTACAGAAGAAGCTTGGGTTTGAATGTCCATCTTTATCAAATACATGAGAAGGAGAGACGTCAATGCCATTGGAAGATTTGCTAATTCTGTGGAGGTATGCGAAGATACTAGCATAAAATGACACCAAGGTATAGTTCTCTTGTGTTTTTTGAAGTTTTGTTACAAGGGTCAAGGGTGTCATTAAGTTTAACAGACAAATACATGTATGAAATTTAAGACGGTAGCAATGAATATGAATATGGAACATGTAAAGTACATTAGGCAATGAATATCATCTGCTATTAAGTATGAAGAAACTACATAATACTCCAACAAGTAGAAATAATATACTTGAATTGTATTCAGATTTGTAGTACGGATAGCAAAACTTGGATCTTGACTTGGTAACTCTATGTTACTAAGTCAGAAGAACTTAGTAGTTATGATATTGGGTAACACTAACAAGTATGGTAGGGCAACTAGGATACAAAGTGTTGGAGGATCTACTGTTTTGGTCCGGTCATATACTATTGGTAGCATCTTTAGGAGTTTCTTTATTTCCCTGGACTTGTTTCACAAGGTGAATAAATCCTACACATGTTATTCCTACCCAAGACTTAATTAGGTGTTTTTTATTTTCCAAGACTTGTTTCACAAATATTTTTTTTTCCTTGCATCATACAGAAAAAGGTGCACAAAGGCTTCTTTTGTCATGTTAAGCTGGCTAGTTATTAAAGTCGGATCACAATGATACAAGCACTTATGAAAGATATATCTCTACTTATACATTTCCAGAAAGCATGATACATGGGATCAGAATACATGTGCCAAGTGCCAACAGAGTATAGAAACCAACAGTCCCTCCTACTACATTGGTTACTACAGATATCTGGAACATGTCCTTTTCAGGTTTAGGACTCAGTTGGGTCATGCCTGAAAGGACTAAGGATGCGTACACTACATATGCAGGAGTTCTTGGAAAGCTGGTAGATCCATCAGAAAAATCTACAAAATAATTCCTGACTATATTTTTTGGTGTCTCGACAAAAAGGAATCAAAGAAGTTTTGATGGAATATCAACTTTTAATCAAACTCTTAAGGGTAACAACAACAACTACCCACTATAGTCCCACAAGTTGGGGTATGGGGAGGGTAATATGTAGACAGGCTTTACCCCTACCCGAAAGGGCAGAGAGGCTGTTTCCAATCGACCCTCGGCTCAGGGAAGGAAAGGAAAAACAAAAACAAAGAGCATTAGTAACTCCAGCAGAAATCGCATAAATAGCTATCTAAACATAAGAACCATAAATAAAATGGCATGCAATAATATCAAACAATAACTACCATAAATAACTATCATAAGGGGGACACAATCCAATGCACAACTCATCTATGGATAGCCCTGTCAAGCCTCACCCAACACTGGAAAAGGAGTACGAAAAATTCTAGAAGTCCCTATCCTACAATCCTGATACTAGACCTCCAGATTTTTCTATCAAGGGCCATGTCCTCGGAAATCCACATTCTAGCCATGTCATGCCTAATCACCTCTCCCCAATACCTCTTAGGCCTCCCTCTGCCTCGCCTCACGGCGACTACCGCCAGTCGCTCACAACTCCTCACCGGGGCATCAGGACTTCTCCTCCGCATATGTCCGAACCACCTGAGCCTCGTTTCACGTATCTTCTCATCCACGGGGGCCACCCCACCTTCTCTCTAATAACTTCATTCTTAATCTTATCTAACCCGGTAAGCCCGCACATCCACCGGAGCATCCTCATCTCCGCAACCTTCATTCTCTGAACATGAGAGTTCTTCACCGGCCAGCACTCCACCTCATACATCATGGCAGGTCTAACCACAGCTCTATAAAATTTTCCCTCGAGTTTTTGTGGCACTTTCTTGTCACACAGGACTCCTGATGCAAGCCTCCACTTCGACCACCCCACTCCTATACGATGAGTGACATCCCCGTTAATCTATCCGTCCCCCTGAATCACCGACCCAAGATATCTGAAACTGTCCCTCTTGGCGATGACCTGAGATCCAATCTTCACGTCCCTGCCTACTTCGCTCGGCTCGGTGCTAAACTTGCATTCCAGGTATTCAGTCTTAGATCTGCTTATTTTAAAACCCTTAGACTCGAGAGTTTGTCTCCATACCTCTAGCCTCTCAATCACACCGACCCTCGTCTCATCTATTAATACTATGTCATCGGCAAATAGCATACACCAAGGCACATCCCCTTAAATATGTCGAGTTAGAGCATCCATCACCAAGACAAACAAAAGAGGGCTAAGCGCTGATCCTTGATGGAGCCCCATAACCACCGTCCTAACCCTAGTCTTAGCTCCATAGTACATGTCCTTGATTACTCTGATGTAGGCTTCCGGCACGCTCTTCGCCTCCAGGCACCTCCATAGCACCTCCCTTGGGACCTTGTCATACGCCTTCTCCAAGTCGATAAACACCATGTGCAGGTCCTTTGTCTTATCCCTGAACTGTTCCACCAATCTCCTGACAAGGTGGATAGCTTCTGTAGTGGAGCGACCCGGCATGAAACCGAACTGCTTAACCGATATAGATGTCATCTACCTCACCCTCGCCTCGATCACCCGCTCCCAGACCTTCATGGTGTGACTTATTAATTTGATACCTCTATAGTTGTTGCAACACTGGATATCCCCTTTGTTCTTGTACAAAGGCACCACCGTACTCCACCTCCACTCCTCCGGCATTCTTTTGGTCCTGAAGATCGCATTTAACAACTTGGAGAGCCACTCCACTCCTGACCTACCTATGCATTTCCAGAACTCCACCGGGATCTCGTCAGGCACGGTCGCTCGACCCCTACTCATCCTACGCAAAGCCCTCAAACTCTCAAGGGTAGCTGTTTTAAATCCATATAGTTGGAGCAATTCCCCCCCCCCTCCCCCCCCCTCCCCCCCCCCCCAAACTCCCCCGACACCTTTTTAGACTTTGTTAACTCTTTTTTCTTTAGCATGGGCAGTGTATTGGAGAGCGCAAAGCGCAAAAAAGCGACAAAGGCTCGCCCCGCTTCAAAGCGCAAATCTCAAAAAAACGCACACTTTTTTGAAGTTAAGCGCAATTCTTAAAAAACATAATGTAAAATTATAAATAATCATCCACAAACCATCCATAAACCATAAGACAAGCAAAATCAAAGCTACTAAATTACTAGAAGTCAATCAACATCTTATTCTTCTATGTCTTCTTCTCCTTCAAGATTGTCAAAATCTTGAATTCCTCGGTTATCTTCATATTGCTCCTCATCTTCTTCTTCCCCTTCCTTTTCATAATCATTCTCATCTTCATCAATGGATCGACTTGTAGTAACCACACTTTTTCCCTTCCTAATAGAACTTGAACTTGGAGTACAACTCCTTAAACTATAAGGATCCTCCCCAACTCCACTAGCAACCACAACATCACCCCAAGTTAAATCGGGGTCGCCTTCAAATACTTCTTCATCTTCACAATTTTCGGGAACTCCGGTTAGCCACTCATTAGCGTCATCAATATTGTCCAAACGAATTGGATCAAGTATATAGCGGTGGTTGTAGCGACGCCTCAATGCTCTATTGTATTTTATAAACACTAGATTATGGAGGCGCTTCATGGTTAGTTGATTCCTTTTCTTTGTATGAATCTGCAAAAATGGTGTGTCAACTAATTAGTAGGAGTTTGGACAATTGAGATATAATTTACTTTATCTCAAAACACAAAATAATTCTTTTTATTTCTCAAGTGTTCAAAAACACTCCGGTTCCTTTCACATCCGGATGAGCTACAAGTTAAGCTTAGAACTTTGATGGCGAAAGTCTGTAACTCTGGAGTCTCTGCACCATATGTGTCCCACCATTCAACTATAGAAGTCAAAAAAATATTCAAGAGTTAATAAGTATAAAAAATACATCGAAGTTAGAGTAATAAAATATAGAAACACTTGGTCACCTGGCGACTTCTTCGTTCTTTGTTTAATAGCAAGTCGAAGAGCAAAAAGTCCTTCAGCTGCCGTGTAAGTAGCAAGCTGATCTACTATCTTCTCTTGCAAATCTTCATCTGGGTTCAACTTGATAACAACCTGATGGAATCTTGTCCACAGTTCTTTAGCCAATGAATTCTTCTCTTGCTGCTCATAAAAGAGTGATGGGTTTAGAATAAGTCCAGCCGCATGCAAAGGTCTCTGAAGTTGCACATTCCATCTTGCATCAATGATTTGAAAGACCTTTGCATATTTTTGCTCAGCCCTGAATGATGCTTGAATAGTCTCCTTGGCCCTATCCATAGCTTCATAGATGTAGCCCATTGATGGTTTTGCCTCCCCATCCACCAAACGGAGTACTCTAACCAATGGACCACCAATTTTAAGAGCATAACGGACATTATTCCAAAAAGAAAAAGAAAGAATAATGCGTGCAACCTCTTTCCCCGCACTTTCCTTTGCAAATTTATCCTGGTCCAATTCTCTGAAGTGACCATCTTTTGCAATTTCTCTTGTTGACAGTGGAGACTACGCAAAGTCAAGAAAGCAGTGGCGAACCTTGCCTTGGCCAGTTTCATCAAATTTTTTTGAATGGTGAATTTTCTCATCAAATTCAATAACAAGGGTCGCTGAGAAATATAAGAATATATTCTAACACCCTGGCTAGAAACTGTAGAAAAGGTTCTTTCCTTGAAAATGTCCCCGAACATCAAGTTGATACAATGAGCCGCACATGGAGTCCAATAGACATTCTTGTACGCTCCTTCAATCATGCCACCCGCTTTCTTGTTTTCACTTGCATGATCAATGACCACTTGAACAACTTTGCTTGGACCAATCTTTTCGATGGTGTTCTGAAACAAGGTGAACATTTTGATGTGGTCGGTGGATGAGTCGCTAGCATCAATGGACTCAAGAAACAAACTTCCCCGGGGAGAATTCACCAACACATTAATAATCATTTTTACCGTTCCTGCCGTCCACTTATCCATCATAGGAGCAGCCATACTTGTTCCACATAACTTTATGCTCCTCAACAATATTGTTTGTCTCCTCCACTTCCTTGTTTAGATAAGGACCTCTTATTTCATGGTAAGTTGGACACTTCATTCCAGGTCCATATTGACCAACGAGCTCAATAAAGTCTCCAAAAGTGTCATAGTTGACACAATTGAAGGGTAGCTCAGCATCATAGACCCATCGTGCAAAGCACTAACTGCACGCTCCCTCAAAATGTCTCTAGCAACTTGTTGTATTCTTTTCCACCGTCTTTTGCTCCCTTTGCTCCCCGCTTCTTTGAGAAATAGCAATCAATAGGACCTTCAGTCGATGATCCATGGCTTGACCCATCTCTTCCCCGTTTTGTTGGAAGTGACAATTCTTCATCATCGTAGTCATCATCATCATCAAGATTGGTCACCATTGGTTGATGAACCATTTGACTTTTTATCTCCTTCTTCTTCTCAACAAAATTCTTTATTTCTTCCCTCACATCCAGTGTAAATTTGAGACAACTTGTCACGTTTCTATCGCCACCAATTAGATGGTATTTAAAGCGATAAATTCCACCCGTTGTAATCTTGTTGCAAAAGATGCATACAACATTTGTATTCTTCTCATTAACTCTTTGGCCATATCGCCAAGCCGGGTCTTTCTTTTTCGAACTTTGAGACATTTAATTATCCCTATTAAGATATAAGAGAAAAAATAATTAATAAACTGAAAATACACTGAAATTATATAAATTATAGTAATAATTAACTGAAAATAAACTGAAATTATATAAATTATAATAATTAACTGAAAATAAACTGATATTACATAAATTACGCCTCAATGCTCTATTGTATTTTATAAACACTATATATATAAAAAATCATATAAACTAAAAATAATACATATATAAAGTTAATTTTATATGCTGAAATAAAATAATAAATGAAATACATATAATAATTAAATATATATATATGCTGAGAATATAATAATAAATTTATATGTTGAAATAAAATAATAAATGAAATACAATATATATATATATATATATATATATATATATATATATGCTGAAAATATAATATTAATTTTATAATTTCGGGTAGGGGTAAGGCTCGTCTACATATTACCCTCCCCAGGGCCCAGACCCTACTTTGTGGGACAATAATGGGTAGTTGTTGTAATTTATATGCTGAAATAAAATATTAAATGCTGAATTAAGATACAATAATTTTAATTAAGATACAATAATTAAATATATAATTATATATATGCTACACTACACAAACGAAAAGTTGAAAAAATGAAAAAGTCGACTGGTCGTCTCGTCGACAGAAAAAGAAAAAAGAAGAAAAAAATGAAGAAGAAGAAGAAGATTGACTGGGTTGGTGAACTCGTCGACTGAAGAAGAAGATGGAAGAAGAAGAAGAAAAAAGAAAAAAACAAGAAGAAAGGAGAAGAAAAAATACCTGGGTTGGTCGTCCACTGAAGAAGATGGAACCCTAATTTTCGGCCACTGGAGAAGAAGAAGAGAGGTTGGTCCAGCTCTGTTTGGGACTAATTAGGTATTTTTGAGACCAATTGTTTTTATTAATCTCAGACCCAAGTTTTTTTTAAAACAAAAGGCCCAGCAGTGTTTTATTTAACAAAAGCGATCGCTACAGTCGCCTCGTCGCTTTGTCGATTTTTTCTGAAGCGTGCGCTTCCCCTGGTCGAGTCGCCTTAGACACAGAAAAGTGATACCCTATCGCATCGCGTCGCGCTTTAAGCGACGAAGCGCGCGCTTTTCCAAACACTGAGCATGGGGCACATTGTAATGGAGCTAACAAACTCACTTTTGTTCTTACTTTCTCTTGTACTAGTTGCATCTACTTGATGCCATTAATGAAAACACTTATCAAAAAAAAAAAAAAAGAAGACGTATTCCTATAGCTAAAATTGAATTACACAGATGTTTCACTCTGTGGGTTATTTAAATAAACTGGTTAAAAGAACCTGTTTGATCTTCTAAGGCACCTATAAATTGGGGTATTTTCATCTGAAGATAATTATGGAGTTCAACCTATAACAGAGAACAGGAGGGATGAACTATATATCAACAGGGGCAGACCTATGCAAGCAGGATTCAACTGAATCCCTTCTCCTAAAGATTTTTTTTTGTGACCGAGAATTCGTCTGGGCCCAACCCTTATGACCGACGGTAGCCTTTGAAACTCGGGAATAATGGACATGGCCCTCTACTATTCTCCACTTAAATACGAGGCTTAGTATGCATGGCACAGGGATCAAACAAACTTCTTCTAAAGAATTCCACAGTTCAACATTATTAAAGATAAAGCTATGTATATATATGTGTTAATAAATTCCTTAACACAAGGTTCGACTCCAAAGCAATGGTTAAGGAAGACACGAGATTTGTATGAGCTCTGGTGTTTCTATTCCATTAGCACCATTTCACTCACTATCTTTCCGTGAAACCCTTGATGAAAATCTTGGTCCACACTCCACCCTATTGATAACAAGCTAGTATTTTCTTCAGCAACCAGTGTAAAATAAGTTAACACTAAATCGAATGCAACATCTCAGGATTCACAAGGAAAATCTTATCACTGCATCTCAGGTAATTTTAATTACACAAATAAAGTTTACAAAGAAAATGACTAAGACAAAATTGGGAAAGGTATAAGCCTCTGAAATTACCTAATGAGATTCTTGGAGGTGATGCGAGGAGCTTTGATTGCAGCACCAATCAAACTACTTCCAGTTATGTAAATTCCCCTATCCATAACAAAGTCATAAACTTTAATCAGATTTGGATACCCTTTGAGAAAAAATAACACAAAATTAAATAATTTTGCAAATAATTAAGAGGGTACCGTACCAAGCGGCACCAAGAACAGAGACGCCAATGGCAACAGCAATTCCGAGAGCGGCAAAAGTATAAGGTGAGATCTGTAACATTGCTCTTGACCACGAGCTTGATGCTCCAATCACGGCCATTGTCGACGCTGCTGACATTCTGAATCTGATTCTGCTCCTTTCTCGATCTTGACTCTTGAGATTTGTTCAGTTCGGTGAGAGAGAGAGAGAGAGAGAAGGGGTTGAGGAGAAGACAATAATGTGGTGTTGATAACACGTGAGAAGAGTAAGAAACAAGTAGACAGGAAAAAAAATACTTAATTAAAGATAGTAATAATACTAACAAATAATAGATTATTTTTACTCACATCTCATATTTATGCAAAATCGCACTAATTTATTATAAATTGTAATAACATTTGGTGATAAATATGCGTGTGATTAAGTTTTTTGTATAATATTAAAGGGGAAATAAAAAATTTTAAGTTTAATTGCGTATAAAATATCTATCTCAATACCTCTATTTATAGGCATATGTTGGCAATACCAAGAGAGTGATATGAACATGAATATTAATCTTCAGAAAGCAGTGAGTATTATGAACATTATCTGTGAAGAAAGAGTTGGGAAGTTGTGGATACGACAAAGAGTACAAATGAAGAATATAAAATTATAAAGACGTGGCAAATTTAGAAATACAAATAAGTAATCACATTCTATTACATTCACAATAAAATGTTTATTGTAGAAGTTAAGATAATTTACACTAATTAACAACTTTTTCTGGAAAAAATTCAATGAGGAAATAGAATATATTGGTTGCCGAAAAGTGGCACAATGTTGTAAAACCTACCGTTAATGTGGATGTTCACTACTCTCACTATTTTTACCCACGATATGAATAACCTTCCACTAATCATCACAATTATGATTCTAACTCCAACACCTCCATAACGTCTCCCCATGGTCTTCCCCGTAATCTCAATTGTTAATGTCATGTTTAAGATAATTATTTTGTAACCTTCATATGTAATAGTAAATAGAGGCATGAAATGTGATATGGAATACACTCGAACACTTAATGAAATAATAAAGTTATCTTTTCTTCTCTTGTTCTACTTATCTTCTTGTTTTATATTGTTACTTTGAGCTACATTTTTTAATACGTTATCAGCACAAAGTTGAGCTCTTTTCGTTGTTCAGAATATAAAATTCCCCAGTCTTCAATTGGATCCAAGATGAGTAATGAAGATTTATGCATTTTGGATAGTGCTACAACTCACATAATATTAAGAGAAAAGAAATTTTTCTCTTATTTCGTTATGAAAATGGCTTATGTTAATATAATATCTGATAGTACAAAGTTAATTGAGGGCTCTGGAAGTGCGGTCTTATTACTACCTGGAGGAACGATATTAAGTATTGATAATGCATGTATTGTAGTAAGTCTCAAAGAAACTTGTTGAGTTTCAAAGCTATTCGCCAAAATGGCTACCATGTTGAGACCTCTAACGAAGGAAATGTTGAATACCTTTATATTACTACGATAAAAGCGAAAAAAATGCGTGCACGAAAAATTAGCCGCATTTTCTTTTGGGATGTACCACACCAATATTGGTGTGGTTGAATCACATGCCATAGTAAATAAAAGGTTTACTACTTCTAATGATTTTATCATTTGGCATGACCGATTGGGCCATCCAGGTTCTAACATGATGCGCAGAATAATAGAGAATTCAAATGGGCACGCATTGAAGAATATGAAGATTCTTCAATTTAAGAAATTCTCTTGTGTTGCTTGTTCTCAAGGAAAATTGGTTATTAAACCATCAGCAACTAAAGTTGGGATTGAATCCCCTGCATTTCTAGAACGTATACAGGGTGATATATGCGAGCCTATACACCCTTCATGTGGACCGTTCAAGTATTTTATGGTCTTGATAGACGCGTCTACAAGATGGCCACATATGTGCTTATTGTCAACTCCTGATATGGCATTTACGAGATTGTTGTCCCAAATAATTAGGTTAAGAGCATAATTTCCAGATTATGTAATTAAGATAATTTGTCTTGATAATGCTGGTGAATTTACATCTCAGGCCTTTATTTATTATTGTATGGCCACTGAAATAAAAGTTGAGCATCCGGTTGCTCATGTTCATACTCAAAATGGTCTAGCAGAATCATTGATTGAACTCCTCCAACTAGTAGTTAGACCATTGCTAATGAGGACAAAACTTCATCTTTCAGTGTGGGGGCATACTATTTTGCATACAATATCACTTGTGCGCATAAGGCCAATAAGTTATCATAAAGTCTTCCCATTACAGTTGGCTTTTGGTCAGGAGCCAAATATTTTCTATCTAAGAATTTTTGGATGTGCGGTATATGTTCTAATTGCTCCATCACAATACACAACGATTGGTCCCCAAAGAAGGTTAGGAGTATATATTGGTTATGAATCTCCTTCTATTAGTGAATATCTGGAGCCTATGACAGGAGATTTGTTTACATCCAGATTTGCTGATTGTCATTTAGATGAATCAGTATTTCCAACATTAGGGGGAGAAATTAAACAGCTGAAGAAAGAGATAGATTGAAATGTATTATCTTTATATCGTTTGGATCCTCGTGCAAATTAATGTGAACAAGAAGTTCAAAAGATCATTTATATGCAAAATGTTAATCAATTGCCATATGCATTAACTAACCTTTCACGGGTTACTAAATCGCATATTCCAGCTGTAAATGCTCCAATTCGAGTTGATGTCCCAGCTGGACAGTATGATAATGCAAATGAGTCTAGGTCATGGCTTAAACACAGTAGACCAATCAGTTCCAAGGATAAGAATCCCCGAAAAAGGAAAGGAGCAAATGATCAAATTGATCATAACATGGAGGCAATTGCTCAAGAGGAGCATAAAGACATAATAATTGGTAAGAACTCACAGGAGGTTCTAGTACCTGAAAATGATGAAAATAATAAAAATAAAGAGATCTCAATAAGTTATGTCTCTACGGGAAAAAGGTGAAACCGGAATAATATTGTTGTTAACAATAATTTTGCTTATAACCTTGCAGTTAAAGTAATGCAACAAGATAAGGATCTTGAGTCAAAATTTGTCGATGTATGTAGAAAGAGAAATAATTAGCTAAAATGGAAAAACAAAATTCAAGCGGAATTGTTTTCACTCGAAAAATGTAAAGTTTTCGGACCAATAGTCTATTAGGATTTATGCCGTTCACTAGGGGGGGGGGGGTGAATAGTGAGGCACGAGAATGTCGGTAAATTTTGCGGAATTAAAATTGCAGGAATAAAGTAAGTGCGGAAAATAAAAGAGTAAGGAAAGAACACACCGATATACAGGTTCGCCACAAAGCGTGGTTACGTCCAGTCTCCCGAGAGACTCTCTCGAGTTTCACTAACTCCGTTAAGCTTACGGGTGCTTAAAAAACCATTACACTTGCTCGTAGATGTACGCTCTACAAGACTTCAGTTGCTCGTGGATACCGCACCACAAGACTTCTTGCTCGAGGATACCTCACCTCAAGACTTCACTTGCTAAGATTCCAGGAACTTAGCAACCCCAATGCTCAATGAGAAGAATTGGTCTTCTCAAGAACTTCTCCCTTTTACAATGAAAACTCTCTAAGAAGAGTAGATAAGGAGATACAAAATAAGCTCTATGAACAACACAAAGTTGTCTCTCAAATGGCTCAACAAAAGCTCTAAATATGATGCAAAAATATTATCAATATATTCAAGAATTATGAGAGTAGTTGTTCATATAAAATCATCTCCAAAGACCTCTATTTATAGAGTTTGGAGGTGATATGTCCGTTGCCCATTTGTTAAACACAAAATCTGATTTTCCAGTCAGATAATCGATTAACTTGATGTTAATCGATTAACTAGTTCAAAAAACTAGTCGTTGGAAGGCAACGGATACAAGTTAATCGATTAACTAAAGTGATAATCGATTAACTTGGTAGGATAATCGATTATCACTTTTGGTTAATCGATTATCTAGGCTTGCGTAAAAATCCAGTTTAAAACAAAGCTGGAATATACCAGAATATACCATTGATATACACTAGAGTATACCAGAATTGAAAACTTACTTCAAAAACCATTTTGGTTAAAATGAAAACGTTAAAATCATTTTGTTTGAAGTATATTAAAAAATGTTTATGATATATATGATTTAATAAAATGATTTAACGCATATTTATGATGATCTAATGTTGAGCCAAAAGACGAGATAACTTAAATGTTGCTCTTACATTGGTTCTACTTAACGACCTACGCCTTGGGTCTTTGGTCTTGAACTTTTGAGCTCTTCTATGAAATCTCTTCATCAATATGCTTCTTGGCATTCAATCTTCATTTGATTGATTCATCATTATTGATTCGTCAACCATCTTGATCGTTTGCTAATGCATCTTCATTGTTTGTCATACAATATTATTGTTTGACAGTTGACTTCGTTGTTTGTCATTCATCAAAACCTATACTTGGAAATCATTCTAATACAACCAAAAAATACATATCAATGATATACATGATTTCCAACATAGTCCGAATTCCTGAAGGTGTCAAAGCATGTGTGGGTACAAGTGGGTTTTTGTGCGAAAACGAAGTGAGAAAAGTGAAGTCGCAAGATATAAAGCATGACTCGTGGCACAAGGGATTTTGCAAAGTCTTGGTATTGATTATGTGCAGACATATTCTTTTGTGGTAGATACAATTACCTTCAGGTATCTAATAAATCTGGCAGTCCATGAAAAACTTGATATGTAGTTGATGGATGTTGTCACAACCTACTTATATGGCTCATGGACAATGAAATTTTTATGTATATCCCTGAAGGATTTCAAGTTCTTGAAACACATAAAAGTTCAAGAGAAACTTGTTTAATAAAGATTCAGAAATCCTTATACGGATTGAAGCAATAAGGAAGGATGTGGTACAATCGCATTAGCAAATATTTGCTAAAGGAATGGTATAAAAATGACCATATTTGCCCTTGCGTCTTTATTAAGAGGTCTGGATCTAAATTTGTTATCATAGCTGTATATGTTGATGACTTGAATATCATTGGCACTTCTAGAGATCTTTCAAATGCTGTAGAATGTTTGAAGAAAGAATTCAAAACGAAAGATCTTGGTAAGACAAAAATTTGTCTTGGCCTACAAATTGAGCATGTACTAAATAGAATTTTTGTTCATCAACCAACATACACTGAAAAGGTTTTGAAGCGATTTTACATTGGTAATGCACATCCATTGAGTAGCCCAATGGTTGTGAGATTGCTTGACATAAATAAAGATCCATTTCGGCCTCCATAAAATGATGAAGAGTTCGTTGGTGATAAAACTCCATATGTTAGTGCAATTGGGGCACTGATGTATCTTGCCAACAATACTCAGTCAGATATTGATTTTGCAGCAAGCTTATTAGTAAGATTCATATCCTACCCAACAAGAAGATATTGAAATGGTATTAAGCATATATTTAGACTTCTTCAGGGAACTATAGATATGTGATTGTTTTATTCTAATGAATTCAAGTCAGAAATGATTGGCTATGCCGATGCAGGTTATTTGTTTGATCCACATAAAGCCCGATCTCAAACATGCAATTTATTTAAATATGGAGGTACACCTATATCATGGCCTTCAATAAGACAAACAATAGATGCCACATCTTCAAATCATACTGAGATAATAGCCATTCATAAGGCTAATCAGGAATGTGTTTGGTTGAGATCAATGACTCAACATATTTAGGAAATGTGTGGTTTTCCAATGAAAATAGATAATCCAACTATACTATATGAAGAAAATGTTTCTTGCATTGCTCAACTAAAAGGAGGATACATCAAAGGAGATAGAACAAAGCATATTTCACCAAAGTTCTTTTTCATGCATTATCTTCAACAAAATGGTGAAATAAATATTAAAGAGATTCGTTCACGTGAAAATTTGGCTGATCTTTTATATACGGCTTTACCAACCTCAACATTTGAGAAGTTGAGATAGAATATTGGAATGCGGCGTCTTTGAGAAAAATTGATGTTTTCATGAGGGGGAGTAACATACGTGCTATACTCTTTTTCCCTTATCATAGGTTTTGTCCCACTGGATTTTCCTGGTAAGGTTTTTAACGAGGCAGCAAATAAAGCGTATTACGGATAAGCGTACTCTTTTTCCTTCACTAAGTTCTTTTTCACAGGGTTTTCTTAGTAAGGTTTTAACGAGGCATATTATCTATTTTTGGAAATCCAAGAGAGAGTGTTGTAAAATCTAAAGTTAATGTGGATGTCGACTACTCCCACTATTTTCACTTATGATATGAATAACCTCCCACTACTTTTCACTATTATGATTATAACTCCCACACCTCTATAACTTTTCCCCATGATCTTCCCCCATAATCTCAATTGTTAATGTCATGTTTAAGACAATTATTTTGTAACCTTCGTATGTAATAGTATAAATAGAGGCATGAAATGTGAGATGGAATACACTTGAATAGTTTTTCAAATAAAAAAGTTATTTTTTCTTCTTTTGTTTTACTTATCTTCTTGTTTTATATTGTTACTTTTAGCTATATTTCTTAATACACAATGTGTATTTATTTCCCCCGTATAAGCATTGTTTGATATTTTTGTTTACCTCGAAAATGGTAATTACAATTAGATTAATTTTGTAGTTTTAAAAATACGTGATTTATTGTTATGATAGTTGTTAGGCAGTAGATTCTAAGTGTGAGACTAGAAAATAGGATAAGAGCTAGAAAAATAGTATGTTATACAAACCGAGTGGCCGAGAGTCGAGGTCTCAAGCTAGCCTATACTAGACCTCGAGGCGTTAGGCTGTGGATAGAAGATGGAGGACTAACAGTTTTAAGAGCTTTAATGAGGCTCTTTATGATCAACGATGAGTAGTAAATAAAGAACAATAGATAAAACACAATAATGTAAGTAATAAATATGAGGAAAGACAATAGAGATTATGGGGGAAGATCAGAGAATGTTCTAGTGTTGTACTCAATATCATGTGTGCAAGAAATAGCAAGTGTCCCCTTTATATAGTAGGGGAAATCCCAACATAGTACAACCCTTTAATACCACAGTACAAACTTGTACTATTCTTATGGACTTGGTCGGCTCTAACCACTTGCCTCGGGAATCTCCCAATTGCTCATCATATCCACGGATTTGTATTGTTCCGAGGTCGAGCTACGCCTCGAGCCTTTTGGTTCATCAAACCTCGAGTTGTGCCTCGAGCCTTCTGGAAACAAGTTATGGAATGCCATAATGACCTTAAAATCGGACTCTTCGATTTTAGCCGTATACAAATAGTCCCCGCATTTCTTATTGTAGATTGATATAAAATAACCTTGACATCGACTTCCTCGAGTCTCTCATGATGATGTCGTGCTTATGACGTAAGTTTTTGTGACAAATGAGACGTCCCATCAGTTCATCTTTCCATAAGAATTCAACGTACCGATGATTTATTTTCCCAAAAACAATAATATCGCCACCGATTTGTTTCCCAAAAAGCATTGATTGCACCTGTCGATACATTTCCTAAAGGTGTTGATTGAGCCGTCGGTTATGATACTACCTTTCTGTAAATGGAAGGTTACTTGAACCAAAATTTCACCCAGCCATTCTTCAACAGCCTTCAAGCCTCTTCTTCGTTTCATCCTCATCCAAACTATAACTTCAATTGTTCAAGCCCGTGACTGTAAGGTCATACGACATCGATTTTGCCAGTTATGTCATAGCTATTTTTCAAAGCTTTTCCCCTCTGAGTGGGGTCGTTCTGATTTGTTATTGTTATTGTTATTGTTGTTGTTGTTGTTTTTGTTGTTATTGTTAGCCCGAAATAATGAGACAGGGGCTTCAAATTGTTCCCGTATTAAAGGATATGTGGACCATGAACTGCTGCTCACCTCTCTTATCTTCAACCTGGTGTAGTGCTTCACTCCTTTTACTTTCCATGGAGTGAGGTGGCGCCATCTACTAACTTTTGCATCCTACACCAGGACAATATCTCAAGAAGTGGTTTCTAAATAGTAGTGCTAACGGGACCCATACTCGCCAAATTTTTCACCCAGCCACAATTTTCCTTGCTTTTAAAAGCTTTTGCTCTTTGTTAGGATACATCCTTTTCCTCGTCCATTGCTGTTTCGGAGGAGATTCTCGAACAAGTCATTTGGAAGATCTAAGTGGAGTCCCTGAGGAAATGGTTCTTGTAGATGTCGTTCCCGAGGATGTACCTCTAAAAGTATATTAGACTTTTAGACTGTTATTTTCTGCTTCTTTGTTTTTGTGTAAGGACCCCTCGCGGCTTTTACCATCGTCTTTTATCAATATAAAAGTTGCTTCAATCCGCCTTTGGCTTGTGATAAACTTTTTATTTTGCTTTTGATCGGTCCAAACGCTGGGACCGGACATCTTAATCCCTCTGGTTTTTTATTAGTTAATATGATATTTCTTGAGATACTTTATCACCCTTTTGGTTAAGTCTAGATTAATATGGTACATACTTAGGCCGTCGGGACTTCTGAGTTTGAGTTGATCTAGAGCAGGGTCCCGATTTTCTTTGAAATAGATGTTAGCCCTTTCAGGCCTTGTCGTTAATCCTCGAGTGAGAGTTTGCTCCATCATCTGAAAATAAAGATAGCCCTTAGAATTTCACAAGTAGTCCCTGAGTGAGAGTTTTTTCTTGAACTCGGGCGGCCTAAAAAACTGGCTCCGTATTCAAAACGAAGATAGCCCTGAGGTGCTTATAGATGACCCCTGTGTGAGGATACACTCGAACTCAGATGGCCCCTAGGTTAATGAAACCGAGAGAGAGTTTAAATTGATATGACGACGAAGATAGACCCGAGGCATTATTAGTAACTCTCTAGAGAGAACTGACTGGGATCCGGTAGCACGAGGCTAAAGAATCGGGTGAGTAACCCGCACTTGTAATAGCAGAGATCCTCAAGATAGGGTACCATCTCAATGCTAGGTTTATGTGAATAGCTCATTAGAGCCCGATTTTATATTGATAGAGATCCTCGTGATTCGGTACCATCTCGAGGTTAGACTGGTATAGATAGCTCCTTAGAGCCTATTGTTATGGTAGAAGAGATCCTTGAAATCGGGTACCATCTCGAGGCTAGGTTGACATGGGAATCTTTTGACCTCTCGAACATTGCATGACAACGTCATCTATATGAAATGGTCATGAAGTGACCGGGATAGCCCCACCGGTGCACTTCCCCGATAGCGATAATGGCCTTAAAGCAGGAGAATAATCACCACTTGCTCTATATATGAGTTTGCTCTCCCTTTATTTGAGGGTTTCGCTACTTTGAGCAGCTATTCTTTTTATAGAGTTCTCCTTCCTCGCATAAAATCTTCACCATTTCCATTCAAAGTTTTCACCTAAGTTTTTAGTTCCCTTCTCTTGTTTTACCATAGTTGTTTCCGCTACGCCTAAACCGACTCACTAAGAAACGGAGAGTTCCGCTTCTGCTTCCTGCTCGGTCGGTGGTACACTGCTGACATTTAATGAGCTAACCTCAAGATATTTTGTTAGAGAGACCTCCCAATGTTGAGGGACATTGGGAGTATCTTCGAGGTTCACCTCGTCAATAGGAGAGGGACATCTCGAGGCAGTGAGGAGAGATTGTGATAGGGAGAAAAGATGGTACTGCAGGTACCTTCTCTAGAAGAGAACATCATGGCTAATATAGAGGGGTTTCTAAACATATACACGTACCCTTTCACATTGGGCCAAAGTCGTGCTTGACTTCTGTCGAAGATATTAGGCTACCCTGACACAGGTTCACCCATCGTTTTGGAGGATAGTATTAATGATGTGGTTTTTTGTGGAGGAAGCCGGGCTTGAGTTCACCCTTAGCCATCTCATCAGATTGTACGACCCTTTCATTACCGAGGCCTGATAACTTTACAATGTCGATACACCATGGCCTTTATTGCGGACAATGAAGAAAATAGGGATGGATGGTGGATGAATAGATTTGTCCGAGTGCGGACTGCCAACGCTATCCCTGTGGAGCTCTTGCCATTTCCTGAGGAATGGAATTTTCACACGTAAGTGGTATATTTGTGTTTTTATTATTTTTGTTCATGGTGGAGACGGACTCCACAAAGATGTTTTCCTTTTCCTTTGTTCAACAATCCCCTAGATTTCGTATGAGGTCCCTGACCTGGCGGATTGGTCTTGGAAGTTGGCAGCTCAATTGACCTACGATGAGCGCAAATGGCAAGACCCGTCGAAGGGTAGATGGAGGCAAAATACCATGGTATGTGCTGCGTGGTTTATTTTCTTCAAAAGGTACTTTCTTTTATTTGTATTAATTCCGTCGCCGTAGGTATTGTAGAACTTCTTAAGGTGAGATCGCGCTCCCTCGGAGAGGAGGAAGGGTCTTCGACTTCGGGGCCGAGGAATAATAATAAATGGATGGAATCCTTGATGGGCAAAGGTGCTCACAGTGAGGAAAGCCCTGCCTGAAGGCTCAAAGAAGATATGCCAACTGAGCCTGCAGCACCCGAGGGTCCTAGCCTCGGGAAAATGGTTCCTTCTTTGTCGTCGTCTTCTTTTCCAATTGAAGCTACTTCGAGGGATAAATATTTTTTGCCGCCATCTTCTTCTCTCATCGAAGGTACTTCGAGGGATAAAGATATTCTACCGCCATCTTCTTCTCCCATCGAAGTTACTTCGAGGGAAGTTCGAGACTAGGGGCCGCCTAAATTGATCTTGGTATTGAGCAATCATATTCCTATCGGGAGCAGGTTTGACTGGGGCCGATGAGACCATGCTAGTATATGTATGTACAACCTTTGAGAAGGCTCAACTGTTCTGTTCTATGGTGAGTTTTGGTTAACTTAGGTGGTTTTTCGGTTTTGTATTTTCACTTTCTTACTGAGCTTCTTCATCGGCCTTTGAAAAGCTCAAGTCTGAGTTGCTCCATTGTGAAGCCAAGTTGCGGAAAGCCTTGAATGGGAAGAAGTCCCTGAGGCTCCTTTGTGATGAAAGGGCTAAGGAGTTGATACACCTTCGGTACAAGGAAAATCGAAGCCTGAACTACAAAAGCCACCTCGAGAGATAGGTAACCTTCAATTTGAGAGGATGCATGTTTCTTCTTTTATCCTTAGAGATTAATATTTTGATACTTCATTTGTAGAGCACAGAGGATCTGGAATGCCTTTGGAGCGAGGTTGGCAGGCCAAGTATGAGTGTAACGAGCTAAAGGCTTAGATAGATGCCCATATTGCGGCCAAGAAGAATGATTTGGCCAAGGTTTCTGCCCTCGAGGTACAGCTATGAAATCCCTGTAAAAATAGCTCGGTTCAGATGAGAAGGATTGCAAGGCTCGAGTCTGACCTTTTGGAGATGAAGGCCGAGGTCGTGGACGCCCTGGATGAAGCTGAAGAGATTCGGGCTAAGGCTGGCAAGAAAGTGGTCGTCTATTTAAAAGATACTGCTGGTTCTCGAGCTAAGTTGAGAGTGGCTTCTGATCGGGATAGCAAAATCAATGAGTATTCCCAGTGTAAATCCCTGAGGGAAACCCTCGAGGATATTCACGCTAGAGTCTTCAATCATTCAGAAGAGATAAAGCAGGCCAAGGCAGAGGAATATGAAGCAAGGTTCCTCATATCCGATGCCGAAGATAATGAGGAAGGGATCGATGGGGCCGCTGTCTCCATGAGGAAAGTAGAATAGGCTTTTTCAATTTGATTCTCTGTATGATGCTATTATAGAGCATTGTAGATGAAGCCTTGTACTATTTCACAGATACATAAATAAAGAAACCCTTCGGTTTTCCCCTTTAATGAATTTTCATTCTCTTGTGGATGTCTTCCTTTGTCTTGAGTTTTGATGTTTGTTAATGATTAGCCAGAAGAATTAGTCTTCGAGTAAAAGCCTTTAGGTTTACAGATCGGCCCTGAGGCTTATTATGCTGGCACGTAGGCTTTTAGCGCATTCGTCGGTACGACCTCTACTTTGGGTTGGCGAAAATGGCTCTTACACATTTGGTCGGTACGACCTTTAATTTAAGCTGGCGACAGTGGCTCTTAGACATTAGGTCATAGCTGATTACAGTGGCTCTTACGCGTTGGGTCGGTACGACCCTTAATTTAAGCTGGAGGTAGTGGCTCTTACGTGTTGGGTCGATAAAACCCTTAATTAAAGTTGGCGACAGTGGCTCTTACGCATTGGGTCAGTGCGACCTCTAATATAGGCTTTATTTCCCTCATTAAAGGATTTTTGAAAGTTTTTGTGTTCGCCCGACTCTTTCGACGGTTCCATAAGAACCTCGATTATGAGTCGTTATATAGCGACAAATAAGCACCTAGGGAGGTTTCGCTCGGTGGCTAAATTGTTTCGAAGTCTATTCATTGTTCGTAGCTGATATGATCGAAACTCTTTTGCTTATGCCAAGAGTATCCTGATTAAACGGTTCTTTTCAAAGTAATTGAAGGCCTGTGATTTTATGGCGATGGTTGGGCATCCCCGAGTTGCATTAGTTTGGCTAATACAACCTTGTGACCATAGTTATTGTATTTGGCTGTACCTTTTTTGTCCCCGAGTGAAGTAGATTTGGTGTCTATATCGAGGGTAGGCCTTTTTAGAGGTCTTACAAGTTCAAATATGCAGTCTTAACTTTATGATTGGGATTATGCCTTTTGTAAGGTCTTATAAATTTGAACATGCCTTAATTGAGGTCTTACAAATAGGTTACTTGGTACAAGTATAGCTATGCCTTGCTTGAGCTCTTATAGGTAGGTTACTTGGTACAAGTATGGTTCATGCCTTTCTTGAGGTCTTATAAACTCTGGCATGCCCGGAGATCTTCTAGCGTTGAAGATGCCTCAAAGAGGGCTTATGTTGTTGATAATGCCTCATGGAGTCTTACATTTTCGGGCATCTCCATACGGAGGGCTTTTGGGCTCAAGGTTGCCAGCTTGAGGTCTTATGGCCTTAGATTTTTGATAGCCTGATGGGGTGAGAGTTGGTGACAGCCCCCGAGATATCGAATGTCTTTGGCTCTGGAGTTGTTCTTTGTGAGCTTGACGTTGCCTCATTTGAGGACTTACGAGCTTGAAGTTTCCGTCCTGGAGGTCTTACGGTTTTGAACTTTAGATGTCAATCCCCGAGAGTTTGGGAAATTTTTTTCCTTGGGGTTGTTGCTTGTAAAAATAGCAATCTTCGCTCGGAGCGCAATGCGTTCCGATAATTAGAGTCAAAATGTATTCCCTGATTACTTGGCATAAGTATAACATAGCTTTCGCCGGTGAGGGTTTGATTGCTCTATGCGGACATGGTTCTTTCGACCGTTTGGCCCGATACATCATTTTTCTATTTAGACCCTCTTCTGCTTGTCTTGATTTCTCCACGCAGATGACCTCCTGGAAGATGCCCCCAGTATTCGAGGTTGATTGAAGAGAAGCCTTGAATACTTGTTGAGTTTTCCTTAGGTAGCACATAGATGTTTCCTCATTTAATACCTTGCCAGTAAAACCCTTCTTAGGATAAAATTCGATCGAAGGAAAAGAATGCAACACATGCTTTAAAGCCTAAGGTCTTCAAGATGGAGGGTGCTTCGATTCTTCTTAACCGGACACCAGCGCAAAGGTTAGTATAAAATGTAAATGAAAAGGGAGACTGTTATACCTTAGTTATGATAGCGCTTGAGCCTTGATAGCCTTCAACTGTTCTCTTTGGGTACGAGGTACGGTCCTTAGCATATTTACTCGGGTACGGCCGAGCATGTAGCTTGTAATTTCTACTTTGCTGTTTGCTTATTGTTTGGCTCTTTCGATGCTTAAGGTGTCGATGCTGGTGCCACATCGTGCACTGCGTACATCTCTCTTGATGCATGTTGTTCCCTATATACCGTTTTTATGCCATCCTTTATTGGAAATTTCATCATTTGATAAAGGGTTGGTGGTACTGTTCTCATGCAGTTTATCAATGCCTTCCGAGCTAGGAATTGTATTTCATGTCCCCTTCGATGACATGAAACTTGGCATTGTGGGTTGTTCCAGCTACGTTGACCCGGAGGGTGATTTACCCCTTTGCCTCGCTCGCCATGTCGAATCTGTTAAGGACTCGAGAGGCGGGCACAATCTGGTCGAGCAGCCTGAGCTGCTCCACCACCTTCGACCTAATAATGGTAGTCGAGCTACCTGGATCCACAAGTAAATGTTTAATTTGAAATGTATTCACAAGAAATGAAATTACCAATGCACCGTTATGAGGCTGAGATAGGGTCTCGATGTCCTCGTCGCTGAATGTGAGAGCGTCCTCGGGTATGTAACCTCAAGTTCTCTTTTCCGCGGTGATAGATGTTTTTTTTCTTTTGATAGTGGGTTCCCCTGGGACGTCGACTCCCATAACAATCATGTGGATGACATGTTGTGGTTCTTCTGTTTCATTTTTCATGTTCCCCTCCATTTCTTGAAATTGATTTTTGGCTCAATCGCTGAGGAACTCTCGGAGGTGCCCTTTACTAAGTAGTTGGGCTACTTCTTCTCGGAGCTGTCTGCAATCTTCGGTCCCATGACCGTGTGTGCCATGGAGTTCTTACACCCAGTTAGGGTTCATTTGAAACGGATCTGATTGTATAGGCATTGGTCACCCGATGTCTTTGATTTTCCTTCGGCTGATATGATGTCCAAAACATCGACATTGAAGTTGTACTCTGATAACCAGGGTGCCTCAATCGGCCCTCTGTATCTGTCGAATCATGATCTATTTACGAGTCCCTGAGGATTCTGACCTTGATATTTCCTTCGGTCGTTTCGGTGTATGTTACGACTTGGGGGCACTTCTTCGATCTTTAGTGTATGGTTGGTACCTTTCCTTTTTTTTGCTTTGGATCCTTTGTCAGAAGCCTTCTAGGATATACTGAGCCTAAGAGGGCTCCTAGTTGGTCGTCCTCGACCCTAATTTTTGACTGATATCGGTTGTGGACATCTGTCCAACTCATGGCAGGATATTCAACCAAAATTTGCTTTAGTTTCTTTGAAGCTACCAAGCTTTGTTCCTTCAAACCTTGGGTGAAGGCCTGCACTGCGAGTCATCCAAGACTGGTGGTAATTCCAATCACTCCATTTGGAAGTGAGACACGAACTCCTGCAACATCTCATTTTCTCTTTGTTTGATTTTGAAGACGTCGGACTTCCTTTTAACAACCTTGATGGCATCGGCATGTGCCTTTATAATGAATCTTCTAGCATGGCAAATAAGCCTATCGAATTCGGGGATTGGCTGTGATACCATATCATGACCCCTTTTTAAAGCGTTTCTCCGAATTTCTTTAGCAGGACATATTTTATTTCATCGTCCTTCAGGCCATTTCCCTTTACGGCACATGTGTAGGCAGTGACGTGCTCGTTGAGATCCGAGGTCCCGTTGTACTTTGGGGGATCGGCCATTCTGAATTTCTTCGGGATGGGCTTCGGAGCCGCACTTGATGGGAATGGCTTTTGTATGAACTTCTTCGAATAAAAACCCTTCAGGATCGGGGTGCGCCCATGATCTGATCGACCCTTGAATTGTAGGTCTCCACCTTTTAATCATTGGCTTCTATCTTCTATTTTCCCGATTCAATCCTCTTTGTGAGGTCCTCAAGCATCTTCATAATAGCGGAGTTGGCTGCTAACTCGTTGTTTCTCAATCTTTTCGGTACCTGTTCGACTCGAGGAGCCATTTCCGGTGCTGCTGTGATTGGAGTTTTTTGTGGCTTTGCAGTTGAGAAATCACCAGCTGTTATGCGTGCAACACCTCAAAAATGACGTGAAGGCTAACCTCTTGTTCCTCCCCAGCTGGTGTTTTCTGAGCTTCTTGTTGTTTTCTTGGCGTATACTCCTCTTAGTATGGGAGCTTATATCGACGTGTTGGGAATTGCGTGAGACCACATCCATGGGGATTGGATCTAGTGCATCCTCAAGGTTTTGCAGTGGTACACCAACGCCTGGAACAACTACACTATTCTCTCCATGGTCTTCAAGACCGTTGTTTTCATGTGCATTCACTGAGTTAGATATTTTGACCCGAAATCAAATATTTTGGGCAAGAGAAAGTGTAAAGAATAACTTGTGTTTTTAATAAACCAGCACGAAAACAATCACTATTATTTTTAGCCTCCCGATGGAGGCCAAACTGTTTACCTCAAAAATAATAATTACAATTAGATTTAATTTTGTGATTCTAAAAATACGTGATTTATTTTTATGTTAGTTTTTAGGCAGTAGATTCTAAGTGTTAGACTAGAAAATATGATAAGAGCTAGAAAAAATAGTATGTCATGCAAACCGAGTGGCCAAGATTCGGAGTCTCAAGTTAGCCTATACTAGGCCTCGAGGTCGAGCTGAGGCGTTAGGATGTGGATAGACTATTAGTTCTAAGAGCTTTTATGAGGGTTCTTTATGATCAACGATGAGTAGTAAATAAAGAACAATAGATGAAACACAATATATGTAAGTAATAAATCTGAGGAACGACAACAAAGAATATTTAAGTTAGAGTGCAGAGAATGTTCTTGTGTTGTATTCAATATCATGTGTGCAAGAAATAACAAGGTCCCCTTTATATAGGAGGGAGAATCCCAACATAGTACATATGCATTTATTACAAAGATATGCGGTTGGTATAGTCATTTAATGCCACAGTACTGACTTGTACTATTCTTATGGACTTGGTCGGCTCTAACCACTTGCCTCGGGAATCTCCCACTTGTTCATCATAGCCACCGATTTGTATTGCTCCGAGGTCGGGCTGCGCCTCGAGCCTTTTGGTTCATCAAACCTCGATATGTGTCTCGAGACTTCTGGCAACGAGCTGTGGAATGCCACGATGATCCCAAAATCGAACTCGTCGATTTTAGTCGTATACAACTTTGTGCTAAGCCTAATCTCAGTAGAATAGTGATGAGATCAGGTCAAGGCCCCACTGAAATAAATAAGAAACATGATGAATAATTTAACGGTGCAATAATAATAACAATGAATATGAAACAAGTAAGGAATATGCCAAAATTAACTACATAGAATCAAGACAAACAATGCATCACGGAAGAAAACAAAAAATGTTAAGCCAAGAAAACAAAACAACCGAAACAAGTGAAACAATAGAATACCAACAAGAGTCACTACCGAGCTACCGCCTCGTAGTCTCAAATCACAAAAATAATCCACAATCTTTTCTTATATCACCACATGAGCCTTGCATTTAGTTTATTTTTCCCGAAATAGCATTCCGCATTTTTGCCTACCTTATCACATTGCATGACATCAAGTAGTTCCCCTACTAGCAACACGCGTATCAACCTACTTCATCTCACTCTATGCGTTACAACCCCAAAATCTTATTCCACCGCATGCATATCACATCACAACATATCACAAATCGCACCTCAAGTGCCCAATATCATATCTTGCTAAAGAAATAAAAAATGACGGTGTTTTCACAATAAATAGCCCATGGCTTAACGACAAGTACACAAGAGCCTCAACAATAACAACCGAAAGTGAATAACTCAACACAGATAGTATTTCACAACTTAACACTTTGCCTCAGTGTGAATCACGACCTTTATAACTCAATATCAATTTAAACAATTACATATTCCAAGTATAACAACTCCAGGTAAAGAATTCAACTTAAATAATGAATATGAAATAAAGGAAATAAGAACTTCAACTAAACATGTAGCGCAATCAACAGGTAATGGATAATACAAGTAGAGCATGCGAAATAGACTAATGATGGTGAATATAACATGCTGAGATAACTCAATTATGGTATGAAAGGAATCTACATAGCTAATGTCAGGCAAATTTTGACATTTAGTCCGTGTATACATTCTTCACCTTGCGTACACGACTTCCACGCATCACAATTATCACAAAATAATATCAATCCTAAGGGGTAATTCCCCATAAAAAGTTAGGCAAGCTACTTACTTTAAAACACGCTAACTCCATCCCCTGGTAAGCCTTCCCCTTGATTATCTAACTCCAAATGACTCGAATATAGCTAAAACAACTTTATACCATAAACATAAACTACAATAAAATTATTTAGAATAATAAAGTTACGATCTTTATACAGAAATAAAAAGTTATCTCAAAAATTCAACCTGGTCCCGCATCTCGAAACCCGACCAAAATTATATCCATACTCCCATTCTATAACGAGTCCAATCATACAAGAATTACTCAAATACGATCTCAAATCACCCTTCAAAACCCCAAATTTTAGCCTAAGAAGTTTTCACAATCGTTCCACAAATTTCAACTCAACTCATTAATTAAATGATGAAAATAACAATAGATTCGTGTATTTTAACTAAAACCGAGTTAAAATCTCTTACCGCAATGACTTCCTTGAAACTTTCTCGAATAATTGCGACAAACTGAGCTCTCCACATCCAAAAATAGATAATGAATCAAACCCTCGAACTTAGGCCTTTTCTGCCCAGTGAATCCACATCTACGGTGACTCAGTCGCACATGTGACGCACACCTGCGGAAAAACTATCGCAGGTGCGATTCCCATTGCTGTAAGGGAATTCCGCTTATGTGTAAAAACACACGCACCACTGTATGAGTGCCTACGAATAATCTCTGCTTCTATATTGAACGACCAAGTTGGCCAATTCCGCATATGAGATCATATCCTCTGGACCTGCAGACTCGCAGATGCAGAAATCACCTTGCACTTGCGATCCCAGGCCTAGGAAGTCCTTTTTGATGATACGCTCCATTACTAACATTTGCGAGTCCGCACCTGCGGCCAATCTCTCTACAGGTGCGATGACACCAGAAGGTTGGAACCTCAGCAATGAGACTAATTCCAAATTGTTCCGAATTCAATTTGAATCATACCCGGGGCCTCCGGGACCCCGTCTGAATATACTATCAAGTTCCAAACGCATAACTGACCTACTTGAGGCAAAAAATCACATCAAACAAAACCGATTCTAAAAATCACAACCCAATTCAAGCCTATGAAACTATAAACTTTCGAATTCCAAAACTAATGCCAATTCATGCCAAAATAACTCCGATTGACTTTAAATTTTGCACACAAGTGATAAATGACATGATGAACCTATTCAAACTTCCGAAATCAGAATCTAACCCTGATATTAACAAAGCCAACTCTCGTTCAAACTTTTCAATTTTCCAAGCCTTCAACTTTCTAACTTTCGCCAATTCAAGTCGAAATGATCTACGGACATCCAAATCAACATATGGACACACTCCTTAGTCCAAAATCACCATATAGAGCTATTGGAATCGAAAAAACTCCATTTCAAAGTCATTTACATAAAGTAAAACTATAATCAACTCTTTCAACTTACACCTCCAACTTAGGGACTATGTATCCCATCTTACTCCGAAACTAAAACCAAACACCCCGCAAGTCACATAGCCATAATATAACATCTAGGAGGAAATAAATAATGGATCTGGGCTAAAATACTTAAAACGACTAGCTGGGTCACTACATCCATCCCCTCTTAAAAAAAGTGTTCATCCTCGTACGAGTATATAAACATACCTAAAGTGGAAAAAAGATGAGGATAATGGCTACACATATCGTGCTCGGTCTCTTAAGTCACTTCCTCTACTAGTTGACCCTCTACTGAAGCAATGTTCTTCGACCTCAACTTTTGGACCTGTCATTCCAGAATGGCCACTGGCCCCTCAACAAAAGATAAATATATGTCCAATTGGACTGATCTGAAGTCTAACACATGAGACAGATCACCGCGATACTTTCAGAGCATAGAAACATGGAGTACTAGATGAACTAGAGGTAGACTAGGTGACATTGCAAGCTTGTAGGCCACCTCTTCAATCCTCTCGAGAATCTCAAAAGGTTTGATATACTTAGGGCTCACCTTGCCCATCTTACTGAACCTCATAGCACCCTTCATGGGCGTAACCCGGAGCAAGACCTGCTCTTTAACCATGAATGCAATGTCTTGAACCTTCCGATCTGCATAAGTTTCCTGTCTAGATTGGGTTGTGCAAAGCCAATCTTGAATCAATTTAACCTTTTCCAAAGAATCCTGAACCAAGTTAGTACCTAATAGAATAGCCTTGCCTTGCTCAAACCAACCAAGTTAACTTAAGACTTCCTCTTGAAATTTTTTTTTATTATTAGCCGTGAAAAATTAGTTGAAAAGGTATGTTTAAGTTGGTTTGCCTAGCTCCGATAATAGGCGCCATCACGACCCATGATGGTGGAAAATCCGGGTCGTGACAAGTTGGTATAAGAGCACTGGTTACTTGTGTCTCACAACTCACGGACAAGCTTGGTATAGTTTGAGGGATCGGTAGGGAGACATCTGTATTTATCCCCCAGAGGCTATAGAGTTAGGAAAAATTTAGCTTTGTTCATTCTTGTCGTGCGATTTTGTTCCTCAAATATTGATTGTCGTTCTACTCTATTCTTTCACAGATGGTGAGAACAGGTGCGTCTTCTTCCAACGCGCAGCAGCCTGAGCTCCCAGCAACAACTCCCGTAAGGGGCATGGGCCGAGGCCGTTCCAGGGGCCGTTGTAAGGGCAGAGCTCAGCCCCAGGCAGCAGTTCCAGATATGGAGAAGCATATTGACTTTGACGAGGAGGTTCTAGCCCCAACAACTCCAGTGGGCCCAGCTTAGGTACCAGGAGGGGTTATGTTTTCCCCGGCTATCCAGGATGCTCTTGTCCGTATAGCAGGTTTTATGGACAGTGTTTCTAAAGCAGGTTTACTACCGGTAGCACCAGCCACCTCTCAGGCTGGAGGAGGGGTTCAGACTGCTGCTACGCGCACTCCGGAGAAGGTAGCTCCCCGGACACAGTTTCCAGTGGTTCAGCCCACAGTGGCAGCTCAGACAGGTATTACCGCTCAGGCCGGAGATGGAGCATCCATGTCTTCAGATGCTTTATGGAGACTTGATCGGTTCTCCCAGCATTTCACCACCACTTTCAGCGGTACTTCTATAGAGGACCCCCAGAACTTTATATGCAGCTTCCATGAGGTCCTTCAGACCATGGGTAATTTAGAGACAAATGGGGTCGACTTCGCCACTTTTCGCCTAGCAGGATCCACCAAGACTTGGTTGAGAGATTTCTGTTTAGCCAGGCCAGCAGGGTCGACATCATTGACCTAGGATAAATTTTCCGAACTATTTCTGGGGAAGTTTCTCCCAGTTACTCAGAGAGATGTCCTTCGTAGACAGTTGGAGCAGCTCCAGCAGGGCTCTCTGCTAGTTATGCAGTATAAGACGCAGTTTATTGATCTCGCACGTCATGCTATTCTGATATCCCCACCGAGAGAGAGAGAGGGTGCAGAGGTTTGTGGATGGGTTGGTTCAGCCGATCTGTGTTCAGATGGCCATGATCGCTGGGAGTGAGATTACATTTAAGGAGGCGGTGGATGGCACCCGCCGGATAGAGATGGCACTTTCTTAGGTAGGTGGTCACAGGTCTGATAAGAGGCGTCGACATTCTGGTAGATTCGGTGGTACCTCATATAGAGGTAGGGATTCACATGATAGATTCCATCCTCCGAGGCCCTTCCAGTCAGCCCTCCGGGTCTCTCATGGTACTCCAGGCGGTAGCAGTTTTTGGTTGCAGTATTTCACCCAGCAGCTCTTCGGTTCACCATCGGCACCTATCAGTGCACATCCGCTTCGATATTCTTAGCATCCGATGGCTTGCTTCACTTGCGGCGACTTGAGGCACATTTCCAAGTATTGCCCTCGAGCCTCCAGCAATTCACAGCAGCAGGGTCCTCGTCCCATGATTCAGACAGAAGATGATCCACAGGCTGCCCAGCCAGCTAGAGGTGGGGGTAGAGGCCATAGGGAAGGAGGAAGGGAGCATAGAGGTGGAGCTCATGCCACTAAAGGCAGGGGTCATCCCACAGTAAATCGTCCCGGAGATACAGTTTTGGGAGGAGGGGATCAGGCGTGTAGTTATGCTTTGCCGGCCAGGTCGGAGGTCGAGTCATCAGATATTGTGATCATAGGTACATTCTGAATTGTATTAGAGAGTTTCAGTGCTTTTTGACCATGGATCTATGTATTCATATGTGTCGTCTTATTTTGCACCCTATTTGGTTATGCCTAGTGTGGCCTAGGGTATTCCTGTATATGTTTCTACCTATGAGTGATTTTGTTGTGGTCGACCGAGTGCATTGTTCGTGAGTGGTGGTATTTGAGTGTCTTGAGACCCGTGACGACTTATTGTTCTTAGTTATGGTGGATGTGACGTCATATTGGGGATGGATGGTTTGTCTCCCGTGCCATACTATTTTGGATTGTCCCACCAAAACTGTGACCTTGGCATTACCAGATCTGCCCCATTTACAATGAAGAGGGATTTTAGATCGTTAGACCCGCAGCGTGATATCGTATGCGAAGGCTCGATGCATGGTTAAGAAAGGGATCTTTAGCTCAATTGGCGCATTATCGCGACTCCAGAGCAGAGGTTCCTTCTGTTGGTTCAGTTCCTATTGTTCGGAAGTTTCCCTTATGTTTTTCCATCAGACTTGCCGGGCATGCCGCCTGACAGGGATATCGAAATTCGTATTGATCTGGAATCGAGCACTCAGCCTATTTCCATTTCAACGTATCGCATGGCCCCTCTAGAGTTGATAGAGTTAAAGGAAGAGCTTCAGGATTTGCCTGATAAGGGTTTCATTGGGCACAGAATTTAAACTTGGGGCGCACCAACGTTAATGCGAAGAAGAAGGACGGTTCGTTGAGGATATGTTTCGATCAGCTTCAGAGCGTTAGGGTGTTTTTCAAGGATAGATTTGGGAAATGGTTATGACCAGTTGAGGATTAGGGCATTCGGTGTCCTTATGATAATTTTCCACACAGGGATTGATTTTGCCCACAGGATCAGGACCTTATACTGTTTATTGTGATACTTCTCGGTTTGGTCTTGGTGCAGTGTTGATGCAGAGTGGTAGGGTCGTGGCATATGTTTCGAGGCAGTCAAAGATCCACGAGAAGAATTATCCAGTTCATGACCTAGAGTTGGCACTCGTTGTTCATGCCTTGAAGATCTGGAGGCATTATTTTGTATGGTGCGACGTGTGAGGTGTACACGGATCACAAGAGCCTTCCGTACTTGTGCAGACAGGAAGAATTGAATTTTAGACAGCGGAGGTGGTTGGAGTTATTGAAAGACTGTGATGTGTCTATCTTATACCATCTGGGTAGGGCCAATGTGGTAGCTGATGCATTGAGTAAGAAGTCTGCCAGCATGGGTAGTCTTGCCTATATTCCGGTCAGCTAGATACCGCTCGCCTTGTATGTTCAGGCCTTGGCCAATAGATTTGTGAGGTTGGATATTTCTGGGCCCAGTAGGGTGTTAGCTTGCACGGTTGCTCGTTCGTCATTGATGGAGTGTATACAGGAGCGGCAGATTGATGATCCCTATTTGTATGTTCTGAGAAACACGGTGCAGCGGGGAGGTGCCAGGGAAATGACCTTAGGAGATGATGGCGTATTGAGATTATAGGGGCGAGTTTGTGTGCCCAATGTTGACGGTACTCGAGAGCCGATCTTAACGAAGGCCATAATTCTCGGTAATTCCATTCAACCGGGCACCACGAAGATGTATCAGGATTTGAGATAGCATTACTGGTGGCACAGAACGAAGAAAGACATTGTTGCATATGTGGCTCATTGTCTGAATTGCCAGTAGGTTAAGCACGAGCATCAGAGGCCGGTGGGTTAGTTCAGAGGATTGAGCTTCCCGAGTGGCGGTGGGAAAGAGTTATCATGAATTTTGTTACTAGCCCTGCGATGACTCGAATGAAGTTTGATGCGATATGGCTTCTTGTTGATAGGTTGACCAAGTCAACGCATTTTATTCCAGTTTCCACTACCTATTTCATCCGAGAGATATGCTGAGATTTATATTAGAGAGATCGTTCACCTTCATGGGGTGCCCATGTCTATTATTTTGGACCGGTGTCCGCAGTTTACCTCGCATTTTTGGAGAGCGGTACAACATGAGTTGGGCACCCAGGTTCAGTTGTCTACAAAATTTCACCCCCATACAGACGCTTAGTCCGAGAGGACTATTTATATTCTTGAGGATATGCTCCGAGCCTGCGTTATCAATTTTGAAGGCTCGTGGGACCAGTTCTTGCCTTTAGCCGAGTTTGCCTAAAACAACTACTACCAATCCAGTATTCAGATGGCTCTGTATGAGGCGTTGTATGGTAGGCGGTGTCGATCCCCTGTCAGATGGTTTGAGCTGGGAGAGGATCGGTTATTGGGTACAGATCTAGTCCAATAGGCCTTGGATAAGGTCAAGATCATTCAGGACAAACTTCGGTCAGTTCAGTCTAGGCAGGAGAGTTATGCAGATCATAAGGTCAGGGATGTTGCTTTCATGATTGGTGAGCAAGTATTGCTCTAGGTATCGCCTATGAAGGGCGTGATGCGATTCGGGAAGAAGGGCAAGCTTAGCCCTAGATTTATTGACCCATTTGAGATTCTCGATCATATGGGGAAGGTGGCTTATCGACTTGCCTTTCCACCTAGCTTGTCAGCCGTGCATCTGATTTTTTGCGTATCCATGCTTCAGAGGTGTCGCGGCGATTCTGCCCATGTGTACATTTTACTACTGTCCAACTGGATGAGGATCGATCATATGAGGAGGAGCTGGTGGCTATTCTAGACCAGCAGGTTCGACAGTTGAGGTCGAGGAGTTTTCCTTCAGTGCGTGTTTAGTGGAGAGGTCAGCCTCCGGAGGCATCGACCTGGGAGTCCATGTCCGATATGCGGAGCCATTATCCCCATCTGTTCCCCGACTCAGGCACTTCTTTCTTTTATCCGTTCGAGGACGAACAGTTGTTTTAGAGGTGGAAGATGTGACGACCCAAAAGGGTTACCACCATAATTCTCCATTTCTTTGTGCTTCTGAGGCCCTGAAAACCTCTTATTTGGCTGCCTTGATTTGCATGCGCAGTCCGGATACGAAGCCGGAAAATTTTATGTGGAAATATATGAATTTTGTTATAAAAACTATGAATTTTGATAATAATATTGATATAGTTGACATTGGTTAATATTTTGGGTAAACGGACCCGGACCCCTGATGTGACGGTCCCGGAGGATCCGTAGAAAAATATGGGACTTGGGCGTATTCTCGAAATCGAAATTCGAGGTCCCAGGCCCGAGTACGGAATTTTTGAAAGAAATTGTTTATCTGAAATTAATATGAGAAATTGAAATGAAAATAAATTAGAGAGTGATGGTACTGAGCTCGTATTTTGGTTACGACGTCCAGTACATGTCTTAAATGAGCATTAAGCACTTTCTATGAAGTTTGGTTGAAACGAACGTCATTTGATGCGTTTCAGACTAAAAATGGGAAATTTGGAAGTTATGAACTTTGAAATGAAAATCATGAGTTTGGAGGCTTGATTCTATGTAAATGATGTTATTGTGGCAATTTGATCGCACGAGTAAGTCTGTATGGTGTGTTTGAGGTTGTGTGCATGTTTGAGTTGGAGCCCCGAGGGCTCCGGTGAGTTTTGGCTAGGCATTGGATCACATTTCTCATATTTTGGAAAATTTCTGGTATAAGGCTTCTTCAATTTTCGCAAATGCGAAGCCAGGGATCGCAATGCGAATTGAGCCCGGGAAGGCCAATGTTCGCAAAAGCGAACCTTTCTTCGCAAATGAGAGGAAGGAGAGATTGGCCTGGGATCACAAATGCGATCAAATATCCGCAAATGAAAACCTCCCCCAAATGGCCTAACTTCGCAAATGCGAAGAAATACCTCGCAAATGTGAGTCTCACCTATAATCTGCCTTGTTCGCAATTGCGAACCAATCCTTGCAATTTCGACATCTGCCCTTGTTTCTGCATAGTTCGCAATTGCAAACAAAGTCTCGCAAATGCGAGATCTGCACCTGTGCATTCTATACTTATTCAAACCTCATTCTTCATATTTTCAAAACCCAAACCTCCATTGGAGATTTTCTCTCAACTTCTTCTTTCCCAAATCAATCGTAAGTCAACATTTACTCAATTTATTCAATCTTTAACATCTTTTATCATGATTTCATCTTAAAATCAAAGCTTTCAAAGGGTGAAAATGGGGATTTGGTGTAGAACCTAGGTTTTCTTAAAATTGGGGATTTGAACCTCAATTTGGGGTCCAATTTCAAAATAAATTGCATAAATGAACTCGTGGGGGGAATGGGTAACCCGATTTCTGTTCGAACCTCGAGTTTGACCTCGTGGGCCCGGGGGCATTATGGTAATTTTTGGGTAAATCTTTGGAAATTTATTCTTATGCATTCAAATTTGATTTAACTAACATTTGTTGATACATTTGAGTAAATTGTGATTAGATTCGACCGGTTGCGTGGCTAATTCGAGAGGTAAATCTATCCTAGAGGCGTGAGTTGAGTTTGGAGCTTTCGAGGTAAGTGTTTGATTTAACTTTGGTTTGAGGGAATAGGATTAGGGTGTTTTATTGCTATTTTCTAAATGATTGAGTACAGTATATAGGCATGGTGACGAGTATCTATACACCGGTGTCTAGCATGACCGTGAGTTGTATTTGCTTTTAAATCCGAAAAAGGTGAAACAATTGAGTTAATTATTTGCTAAATGAAGTATGAAGTGATGGTTGAGAAGCAAATGAGTTAAGGAAGGAAGTGTGGTACCTTTCCCTTGCCGGGACTTGTTGTTGAATTGGCTTTCCCTTGCCGGGACTTGTTGTTGAATTGTTTTCCCTTGTCGGGACGAGTAGACTGTTACTATTAAATCCTCCCTTGCCGGGATATTTTGGGCTGTTAGCTTCACCCTTGCTGGGTTTAATTGTTATATTGTTGTCCTTCCCTAATGGTACCTTCCTTTGGAAAGATCATTTGAGATAATTGATTAGAATATATGAGCATGTGGCGCGTCGTCCACTTATGAATTATAATACGGGATCGTGTGGCGCGCCGCCCACATTTTATACTGATAATTGTTATTGGCCTGAGATGCCGGTGACATTGTGCACGGAGAATATGGGTTTGTGGCACGTCGTCCACTTATATACTACATTACGGGATCGTATGGCGCGCTGTCCACTTATATACTACATTACACGATCGTGTGGCGCGCCGTCCACTGTAGATGTGTGTATCACAAAACCTGGAATAAATCTGTTGTTGTTTCTGATGTTCCATTTATATATAGTACTCCCCGATAGCATGTCCCCTCCCAACTTTATTTGTATTATGTTGTTATTGTTTCTTTCCCGTACTTGTATATCATATTTGCACAGGTTAATTGTAGTAGGTCTTGTCTAGCCTCGTCACTACTTCGCCGGGGTTAGGCCAGGCACTCACCAGCACATGGAGTCGGTTGTGCTGATGCTACACTTCTGTGCCCTTTTGTGCACATGTCAGGAAATAGCTTACGGACCGGAGCAGTAGCTTGGGAGCGTGCCTTCAGTCTAGAGACTCCTAGGTAGTTCGCTGGCGTTCGCGGGCCCTGAGTCTCTTCTATTTCGATTCTGTTCGTTTTCATTGTATCGAAACAAACTCCTTATGTATTATCTTTCAAACTTTTATTTGTTGTATTTCATAGTAGTCCGTGAGTCTGTGACACTAAATCCTAGGTAGAGGATGATGTTAATTTTTTCGTATTTTCTTTCATTTAATATTAATTTAAGACTTCCGCTTGAAATTATTGTTTTATTATTATTAGCTGTGGAAAATTAGTTGAAAAGGTATGTTTAAGGTAGCTTGCCTAGCTCCAAAAGTAGGCGTCATCACAACCCCCGATGGTGAGAAATCCAGGTATATATATATATATATATATATATATATATATATATATATATATAAAAGCTAAATTTACCAAAAATAAATTATTTAATTGCTTAATTTATTTGTGTTGCTAAAGTCTATTTGACATAATAGTTTATCATCTTTGTTGATGATAATTCAAATTGATGAGATCTTACACAGCACCATTCCAGCAGGTGTTACAGAAAAGCCATACTTTTTTGGTAACATTTGAATTAGAAATGAGTAACAGTTTTGTAGTAGGTGTGTAATCTAGTGGCGGAGCCACATGGACTAAAAGGGTGTCAAGCGATAGCTCTTCGCCGGAAAATTACATTATATTGCTTGATATAATTTTTTATTTTATGTATATTTACTATACATTAACTTTCCTTAACTTTTCGATATATTTAAGTACTTATATTTTGACACCTATTGACGAAAATTCTGGCTCCGTCCTTGGTGCAATCTTCTATTTCTCTTCTAGACACAAATAATCGTCTATTTCTCTTCTAGACACAAACTCATTCCTTGTCAAAAATAATATAATTTATTCACGTTGAGCCCGAACTTTCTAGTATATTTTAAAAAGGGATAATATGAGAGAGCTAGTTTCTTAAATGCAAATTTAAGTAGTCTTTTATGGTTCAATGATAGTTTCTTTACTATGAAAATTGGAGAATTTATTGCAATTTTTTTTTTGGGTTCGTGAATTGTTGACCACAAATTGTCCTGGTTGGATTAAACTATAGTTGTTGCATTGGTGTATTCTGAGGTTAGATTAGGAGTCTTATTTGTGTTATTTTAAGATGTGCACATCAGCATTTTATATTAGAAGTGTCATGCTAATAGATAATTCTTAAAATGTTTTTTTTTTATTTTGCATTATTATCAAATATGTTATGAAATAATATAAAAGACAAGAACAATAATGCAAGAACAAGAGCAATAGAGAGAAGGGTAGAGAGAGTTCTTCTTATTGATACTTAGAGAATGTTAGGAGTGGTTTACAATGGTAAAAGACCCCTTTATTTATAGGGAGGGGGATGATTTATCTACCAAGAATAGAACTCTAGAATCTCTCTAATTATAGACATTCACCTTAAATAGGAGATTTCATAACACTCCCCCTTGAATGTCTATTCAACAATGTGCCTCGTTAAAACCTTAAAACCAAAACCCAATGGGAAAAATTAAAGAAAGGAAAAAGAGTACACATGTTTGAATATGCGCCTATTGGTTGCCTCGTTAAAAACCTTGCAAGGAAAACCCAGTGGGACAAAACCTTGTAAGGGAAAAGAGTGCAACGCGCATTAACTCCCCCTAATGAGTACATCAATTTATATCCTTGAGCATTTGCATTCCAATCTTGTGCATCATCTTCAAAACGATCTTTGGTAGACGTTTGACAAATCAACCATATTGACTTGAATAAATATTCCGTACCTTGAAATCATCATTCTTGATAGATATGAACATCTTCATATAATGTCGTGGAATGACTCTTCAATATCTTCATAGATGTATTCTCAATGCCATCATGCTTATAGTTATAGCAAGATTCATATGTACACAAATTGTACTAAGGATGTGGTACTTCAGGACCAAGAATTGCATATGCTTCAAGCAACTTAAATCTTTCAAGTTAAGTCATATAAGCCATATAATAGACTTTAGATGCATATCAAGTTTTCCATGTCATGCTAGACAAATAAGATAAAGAAAACTGATTATACATACCTTTGACTTTATACTTTCAAGCATTTGAACTATAGGTTCAAAACTACATGTCTTTCATATGGAATCAATTCTTCTTGAATTGTATCTCTTCCATTTAGTTACTTTCTTTGGGTCAGCAAATGCGTATAGCATGCTTTGCAATATGTTGCAATTGAATTATCCCTTTTATGAACTTCAGGTTCATATCATGATATTCGGGGATATACATATACAAATGATAATTCATCCCATGTAACCTTTTCTCAAGTGTTTATCATGTCTCCCCCTCATGTTAGAAAAGCTAACTTGTTTCCTCAACTTTGGGAAATCATCTTTGTGCATTATCATGTCAATATACACGGCACATTAATAATAAGATGAAATTATTTGGTTCCTGACCCTGAACCACTTGTGAAGGGAGAATATAATATACTCTCGTATACAACGTATATCAAACTGATATATATAACTTCGTTCTCATAAGAAACAGTTTAGCTATTAAGTGGAAGCACTCAATAATTATCTTGCTAAACCAACTTTGATATAAACCAACTTATCAAGATGAACTATCTTGAGTAGGAAATCTGGAAATTATGCTCGAAGTTAGATTACTGAGCAATTTACCTCACAAGCACCGGCCAGGCTGCGGGTTAATAACAATTGCGCATGTAACCATTTCATAGATGCATCATATGTGGTATACATGGCAGGTGAATGGGCCCATATTCACCTTTGATATTTCCAGAATTTATGGGCTTCAACCCGAACTCTTTAGTTGGTCAGTTCATTAATGAGAACAAGTGATACAAGAGAATTCGTAAAGAACTTTCTAGTTCTTTAATATTCACCTATGTGAATTTGCACATCATACTTAAAATGAGATGGCTAACACGAATGCCAACTGAATAAATTATCAATATTGGTAAACTTCAAATTTACACCATGACATGTGCACTTATCAATAAACTTCAGGTTCATTATGACATGGGTTTTATACCAATAGATATCCACTTTATTGTGGCATTCTTTCGTTTGTGTAGTACAAACTGGAGAACAAAGCGGGTAGCTTTTCATATACAAATTACCCCGCTACAAGTTGTAGTAATAGGAGATATCAAATCCTTCCTTTATTTATAGTCTCAATATAATCAATCGCTTTCGCGTGTACTTTGGAAACTGAATAAGTTTCTTTGAGACTTACTACAGCACAATTCTCAATTGTGTTTCTCCAACATAGTAATAATTGGCTCTTCTAGAGCTCTCAATTAATTTTGTACTACCACAGATTCATCAACATCCATGTGGTGAATATCTTTCTTAAAGAGAAAGTTATACCATTATGGTCATGTCAGACTTATATGCAAGATATGTTTCTTGCATTATCGTTATCCTTTAATAGTCATATTTCCAAAATACTTTGGCGTACAATAGGTACGTGACCAACGATCATTCATGCCATATATCATCTCAAACCTCCTTCTAGGGGTGAGTGTGGTATCATCTCAAACCTCCTTCTAGGGGTGAGTGTGGTATATTTAATACCAATTTCATGTTCATATTCTTCCAATAATAAATATGTATTCGTGAATCAGATGTTGTCACATTCACTTCGGGGATATGTGATTTTGTTATCCTTTTCAAATCTATAAATGCGTCAGGCATTTGGTTTGCTATTCTTTGCAAATGGATAATCTTTTGTGCCTCTTTCACAAATAGAGGTATGTGGATCAAGATGAGATAATGATGCATTTTTCCACAAAATTTTCCGTTTGGTTTCACCAACTTCTCCCCCTAATTTTGGGAAAAGTGTCTCATCAAATTGACAGTCTGCAAATCGTGCAGTGAACAAATCTCCTGTCAATGTTTCGAGGTAGCGAATAATGGAGGGCGATTCAACCTCAACATATATTCCTAACCTTCTTTGCAGACCCATTTTGGTGCGGGATGGCTGTGCTACAGGCACATATACTGCGCATCCAAAGATTCTTAAATGGGATATATTGGGTCCATGACCCAAAACCAATTGCAACGGGGAATATTTGTGTCAATTCGTCAGTCAGAGACGAACTAGCATTGCTGTATGCAAAATGGCGTGACCCCAAACCGAAGTGGGCAGCCGACGAACTAGTATTGCTGCATGCAAAATGGCGTGAACCCAAACCAAAGTGGGCAGCCGACGAACTAGCATTGCTGCATGCAAAATGGCGTGAACCCAAACCGAAATGGGCAGCCTCGTTTTCATGAAGAATTCAAGATTATTCTCATCTATTGTCTCAATATGATATCCATTTTGAATGATATCTTTAAAACTCAACAAGTTCTTCTTAGACTTGGAGGAGAATATTGCATTCTCTAAGATAAACGTCGTGCCTTTGGGCAGAGTTACAGTTGCTCTTCCGGAGCCTTCAATCAATTTACTTCCCATGGTTTGACATATAAAAGAAAATATACGAACATGAGAATAAACAACTTCAATCCGTTTGTGTCACATAATATTATCAAAATCTGCTGATGTCAGTTGACTAAAATAAATCAGATAGTCGATTATATGTTTTCCATAATCGATTACTATGCAGTTTGAAAATTTCAGTTTAAGCATTTTCATAAAACAATCGATTGTTAAACATACACAATCGATTGTTGAGCATTGACAATCGATTGTTAAACATAGACAATCGATTGTTGGCTATTTTGAAAAATTCCAGAGCACACTGTCTTAAGACAATCGATTGTTAAGCATAGACAATCGATTGTTGACTATTTTGAAAAATTCCAGATTACACTGTCTAATGACAATCGATTGTTAGACATAGACAATCGATTGTGGATGATTTTTGAAAAATTCCAGAATACACTGATTTTAAATACAATCGATTGTTAATCATAGACAATCGATTGTTGACTGTTTTTGTAAAATTCCAGATCACACTGTTTTAAAGACAATCGATTGTTGATCATTGACAATCGATTGTTTTGCAGTTTTTACGCGAAATATGAGATAACCGACTAGTTTTTCAGGATAGTCGATTACCTCTACTGGAAAGTAAAAATATTATTGATATTTGAGCATATTGATACATTCTAAAGAACTAATACTAACATTATATCATGAACTAACTAATACGAGCTAATACTAACGGCTATTAGTTTATTTATTCACTAATACAAACAAGTAAAATAAAATCAAAATAGCTCCATCTTCTTTTATCACGGATCCATCACTGATTAGGTGGTCTATCTTCCCCTCGGGTTGCTCAAAGAAGTCTGCCACATCCAAGTGGGTGATGTCAAAGTTGTCGTCAGAGACAAAATTCGTTTCAGGGCGTTTACTCTTTCGAGATGCTTGATAAAGGTCAACCAAAAATCATGGTATACGGCAAGCCTTTGACCAGTGCCCGTTTTCACCGCAACGATAATATATAGTTTATAAACTATTTGCTTTTGGGTTCTTATCGTATCGTGCTTGTGGCAGAGTGACCAACTTCAGGTTGTCATATCTCTTCTTTAAGCCATTCCACAAGATAGGTGGATCCTTGACGCTGAGATATTCAATCTTCAAACCTTCATCAAGGTGATGGCGCAAGAAAATCAAGGCCTTCGCACATTCTTGGGTGGATGCTTTTTCTCTATCTTTGATGGTGTCTCCGAGACCCATAGCATCTAAGTGGATTTCAGCATCCAACACCCATGTCATATAGTTCTTGCCCGAAATTTCAAGGGCAACGAACTTTCTTTTCATAATGTCAGACATAAAACAGATTTACATCAAGAGCGTGTTCATACTAACGGGCTCTATTACAATTATCACATTCACTTCAGGGAATGGATCATAATCAAGTGCTTTACACAATCTCATGTCAAATATTACTTTCATAAAGTGAAAGATTATTTTGAGAATCTTTATTATTCTCATTATCACAATAATGACGATTATAATTTCGTCTATTGCCACGTCCACATCCATACCTTTACGGTGATAATTTTGTCTTCTTTCAGACTTATCACATACTGCTACCACATTCTCTAAAGGGAATGGAGCAAATTCAATTGGACGGAATTCTTTGCCACGTCCACATTCATTGATACCTTCATGGTAATAATTTTGTCTTCTTTCAGACTTATCATATACTGCTTCCACATTCTCTAAAGGGAATGGAGCAAATTCAATGGGACGGATTTTTAATTCTTTGCCCACAATCATACATGAATTTAATCATGGCAGGACATAGAGATTTAACCACTTCATGTGGTTATAATTTCTTACACACTCCATTAGAGTTATAATCAAACTTTGTCGTCTTTGCTTGTATTTAAAAACAAATTATAGAATATCAATAATTTGAAAGAGAAAAGCAAAATACTTACCTTAAATCCAGAATTAATCTTGAAGGAAGTTCATAGAACACATATTCCTCTAAAGACCAGTATTTATCTTCGAAACCACAATATGTCTCCACTGTTACATTCCATCCCTCTTTAAAACAAACCTTGTCCTCAAGGTTTGGATACTGCAAATTGCAACGAAATAGTCTTGCAAAGTCGTAATCATATCAAGAGATGCAGTAATTAAATGGACAAATCACTGTATTGTCTAGTAGCAGCTTGTTTGCACTCCTTGGACAATCTGATGTCTAATAGCATGATATCTAAAACTTCCTCTTATTAAATAAGGTAATCGTTAATTAAAAGAGCTTCTTTATTGGATTGTAGAGTCTCGTGCCTTTTAGAATCACGAACACGGAACCGAGGTCGAAATCTCGAATTTCTGTTTCCAATCTTTCTTTCACGTTTTCTATTTCTGTTTTCTGTTTCTTTCTTCTCCTTTGTTTTCAATTTTTTTTTTCTCTTCCTCTTCAACGTTTTCTTTTCCTTTTGCTTTCCAGTGTTTTTTCTCCTTCTTTTGTTTTCTGTTTTTCGTTCCTCCTTTTTTTTTTTTTTGAAGCAAAGCCCTACACAAACAAAAAGTTAAGACAATCGAAAATTTCAATTGGTTAGAGACTCATGCTGATAACGTGTTATGAAATAATATAAAAGACAAGAACAATAATGCAAGAACAAGAGCAATAGAGAGAAGAGTAGATAGAGTTCTTCTTATTGATACTTAGAGAATGTTAGGAGTGGTTTACAATGGTAGAAGACCCCTTTATTTATAGGGAGGGGGATGATTTATCTACAAGAATAGAACTCTAGAATCTCTCTAATTATAGACATTCACCTTAAATAGGAGATTTCATAACAAAATACTATATATAGTTATTTATCTAATTCTTAGAATGTTTTTATTTTATTTTATATTATTATCAAATACTACAGTTATTTATGTAGCTTGCAATATTTGACGATTAGTTATTGTAAAATACTACCAATACGTTATCTTGTACATAAATGTTAAAGAATGCATTTTAAGGGCAAAAAACATCATGAAATTTGTATTAGACATTTGGTCTATCAACATTTTATTTGCATGGTCAAGAATATTGACAAGTAAAGATCTAACCCTTTAGAGTGAGAAGCTCCATCATCTCTCTAAGAAGCTTACCAAAAAACCATTATTTTCTCCCGAAAAACCACTCCTTTTTCTTTTCACCCCATACTCCATCATGTATCCAAATACCAATCAAAACTCAATCCCTCCAAAATCATCGAACATAAATGCAAAGCAGATATTAATGGAAACTGATTTCTCTTCCTTTAAGGAAAAATTAATGGCAGATGAGCTCGATAAAAATATATCGTTTCAATCACCTCAGCCACACAAAATTCTCATGAAAACTAACTTAACTCCGGATATGAGGACATTCAAGTCCAAGATCAACACAATAATATATATGTAATACCAATTGCAAAGGAAGATAAAATAAGAATTTACCACCCGTGAAGATTCTCCATCATAATAAAACTTCAAGGCAAAAGAATCCTCCACGATATTTTGATTTTAAAAAAATTGAGCTGTGGAGACCAACTGAACCCTTTTCACTTATCGATCTAGGAGAAGATTACTACATTATTCGCTTCAATAAAGAGGAGAAAATGGTAAACCCCCTACAGAATGGACCATGGTTCATATTTGAACACTTCCTCTCTGTGCAATGCTGAAAACCAAACTTTGTAGAAACACATAAAAAATAATCTGTTACTGCTATTTGGACCCGGCTTCCTCAACTCCCCACTGATTTTTATGATGGGGAAATACCAAAAAAAGTAGAAAGCACAATATGCATGCTTCTAAAAGTTGATGCTTACACATTAGCAACCTTAAGAGGCCGATATACCTGATTATGTGTTGAACTCCCTCTCGACAAGCCAGTGAAACCTTTTATCTTTATAGGTTCACATAAGTAACAAATTCTATATGGAGGACTTACTATGTATAAACTGCGGACAGCTAGGCCACCCTACAACACAGTGCAAACTATTGAGACAAAACTTCACACAAGAAACATCATCAAGAAACAACAATACCCAACCAAATTCAGTGTACGGGAAAAAAGGTGAAGGATGGAAGACAATTTCCTTATCAAAGGAAAGAAGAAAGAATTAGCAAAAAACTCAACCAAGGCTATACAAAACACTCATGTGACAGTTATAAATGTTAACATCTTTGATGCCAACACTAGTAAGTACTTGGCTTTCCAAAAATTTGCTTATAAAAATAAGAACTCCCGAAACACGCCTACAACTCTGTTAAGATATTAAGATCAAAAGATCTTCCCAATCAAAACGTAAAGACAAAAAATCACTTTTCACCATTACAAGAAGCAAATATGGTTTTGGACAACACCACTTACAACTCCAATCATTTGTTTAAAAAAGAAAATATTTTTAATAATAATAAGTATAATAATAACTTGAATAATAATATAAATATTAGTAGTAACCCACCTAAACTAATGAACTGTGTAGCTTTCCCCCTTCTACAGGAGCACGCCTCCCCTATCCACCAATCATCTTCCATGCAATCTACTAATGATACGATTTTAACCAAAAATTCCTCCAATATCAATCTTAATGAATCTTATTTACCATCATAAAAAATGAAACTATCCTCTACTAAACAAAATGAATCCCTTTATAATCACACTAACTTGAAACACATGGAAAACACTCATAACGCTTCTCAACAAATGGGCAACAAAACCCTACACATATCCCAGAACCAATCATCTTTCTTGTCTATTAAAACTACTATACTAACCCATTTCAACAACATGCAAAGAACCCCCATAATAATTGAAAACCTAGAAGATGTTCTACAAAATTCTAAAAGCAATACTTTATCCTTTATAAAACTTCTTTAACCAACAACAATACTAAGAATTCCCACCTCAGTGAAAAAGCGTTATCGCCTGATACAACTACAGAGATCAAACTACCTACAGAACATGGACAATACTCCACCACCATAAAGTCCAAACATGCCACGCACGTGCCATATCGTTAAACATCATGTTGGAGGGCAGGAAAATAGTGATTGTGCTACAAAATACTCACTACCTAGCCTAGGTAATTTAAGATGGTGTTTGTCTAGAGATGAACAACTACATAAATTAATTTTGGATAAACAATATACTCTAACCAGTAGCCCCAAATATACATGCCAATCTAACTTATGTCATGAGGGGGATGAAATCTTCTATCTCACTTTATCCCCATTCAGAGTACAACTCCACTAATGGAATTACCTTTTTTCACACCAGAAGTGGTAACAAATATCAACCCTGTATTCACTCCATGGAATACACAGCCAGACCTACCCCCAAACTTCTCATGCACAGAACACACAACACATGCACAATCAGGGTCCTCCACAATAACTCGCACATCTAAATCCAGTTCAAATGGATAAAGCAATAGAGGAAGAGGTGAATCGTGTCAACTTAATACCAGAAAAAATAATAGAAGATTCAAACCTTGACGAAATAAAGGTGTTTCTATTCATGGATATTGTGACGACTCGACCCGTCGACTTATGAGTTACTGCCCCATTCTTTCCATTTTCTGCTTCCTCATATTTTATTATCTGTATTAGGTGCATTAGAATTTACTTGGAGTGATTTGATAAGAAATGAGATATTTAGTCTCTTTAAGGAAGGCTTAGTTTGGAAAAGTCAACCGAAAGTTGACTTATGTGCTAGAGGATTCGGATATAAATTCTGATGGTTCAGTTAGCTCCAGGAGATGATTTTTGACTTTAAAGTGTGACGGTAAGTAATTTTGGAGGTCCGGTGTTGAATTAGGCTTGAATTGGCGAAAGTATTTTGGCGAATTTCGGTTGATAGGTGAGATTTTGATCCAGGTGTCGAAATGAATTTTGAGAGTTGTTTTAGCTTCATTGTGTCAGCTGGGATATGTGTGCAAAATTTCATGTCATTCGGTCATCGTTTGATCGGGTTTTTGATTGAAAGTGTATTTTCGAAGTTTTCGGAAATTTAAGCCTGAATTCGATGAGTTTTGGGTAATTTGATGTTGTTTGAGGTATTTTGATGATTGGAAAAAGTTTGAATGATATTATGAATTATGTTGGGATGTTTGGTCAGGGTCCCATGAGTCCCGGATAAGTTTTGGAAGAGTTTTTGAAAGATTTTTGCCGTTTTGAGCATAAGTATGTAATGATCCAAAGGTCTAATTTTAGTTTTAGAGATTGAAATTTGATTTCGGGACTTCTGGATTTTTGATAATGAATTATAGGATTGATCTGGAAAGTTTGGTCTAAGTTCATCAAGTCGCGATTGAGTTTTTCATGCGAAATATATGTTAATTATTTAACGAGCAAAATGGATATTGCATTGAGCAAACAGCTCCGAATTGAGTTCTATTGAAGGAATATATTTGTATCACTATTTGTGACTCGTAAGAATAAGAATAATCAAATTCCGAGTTCGTGTAATGGAGTTAGAGCCTTTTTAGTGAAAAGAAAAGCTGCTACAATTTTCTGGACAATTTCTGTATTTTTTGTACGTGTGAACAGTGATAGCACTTTCATGAACAATATCCTTGTATAGTACCCGTGTACAATATACATGAACAGTAGATGTGTACGATGCCAGTGTACAGTATACATGAATAGTACTCCATGAAAAGTGCCCGTAAGTAGTGCCTGTGAACAATGTCGGACAGAATGTTAAGTTGAGAAAGTGGGACTCCCATTTTCCATTTTTGATGATTTGGAGCTCGGATAAGGCAATTTTTCGAAGGATTTTTGGAGAGAACAACATGGTAAGTGTTCTTAACTCAATTTTGGTTGTATAACTTGAATCTATTATGAGTTTTGGCGTTTAATCTGAGACTTTTGTTGAAAAGTGTACAAAACCCTCTTAGATATAATCATGAATTTGAGGGTCGAAATATTATGGGAATTGGATAATTTTTGTATGGTTATACTCGTGGCAAAATAAGAAATCCGATGATGTTAATTTTTTGATATTTCGAGAAGTGGGCGCGGGGCTCGGGTTTTGTCAATTTCATGAATTTTGATGTTTTTATTTATTTTCGATTGGGTATTATTCTTATAGCATAATGTAACACACTCGTTATAGTGTTGGATAGATTTGACACACGTGGAGGCCAATTCGAGGGGCAAAGGCGTCCCGAGTTAAAGAAATAGCCGGTTCGAGGTGAGTAATAATTTTAAATGGTGCCCTGAGGGTTTAAAACCTCGAATTTCGTAACATAGTGCTATGTTGATATGAAACACGCGCTATGTGACGAGCGTGAGATCACTTCCTATTGGGGATTGTGACTTGGTCCATCCCGGTTGATATTTTACCGTGTATTTGATAAAGACATATTGTTTTTACCATGATTTGGGCTTATTTCCACACTTGGGCTTCATGCCAATTATTTGAAATACTTTGTGAATTTCCATCACTATTTTCCTTACTAATTGAAATATTATTTGAACTCAGTTCAATTGAATTATATTGTTTCATGAACTCAGCTATACTTTTACTCAACTTGAGAATTAAATGATATTTCTAATATTGTTTGAGCTAAGCACCATTGTTTTACTGATGCCCAAGGGGCTCATGATTATTTTTTGGATTGATTGAGGTTGAGGGCCATGCGTGAGGATATGTTGAGTGATGTGAGGAGGCTTCCAGGCCTCGAGTGTGTATGAGAAGGCTTTAAGGCCTTATGTCTGTATGACAGAATTTAAGGCCTTATGATATAGCGCTTGGGCTGTAGGAGCCCCTCGGAGTCTGTACATACCTCCAGGGTACCCAAGTGAGTTGGGAGTGAGCCAGAGGGGCTGATGTTGTGTTTTGTGAGTTGGGAGTGAGCCAGAGGGGCTGATGTTGTGTTTTTGTGAGTTGGGAGTGAGCCCGTGGGGCTGATTATGTACTGAGAGTTTGATATTGAGCCCCATGAGCAGGTTTCTGATTATTTCTTACTTGTTGAAATTATTTTTCTTCACTGTTTTAAAAGAGATTTATCTGATACTTCGCGGTTTTATTGTGTAATTGATTTTACTGCTTGGGATAGCATTATTTGTGCCTTTATGAGATTTCATGCTTTCAGTCATTATTTATTTTTATTACTCACTGGGTCGGAGTACACATATTACTCTTGCACCTCGTGTGCAGATGTAGGTATTTGTTCACCCGGGAGTTCTAAGCTGATTGAAGATTTTGCTTTCGTAGTTAAGCAAGGTGACCGCCAGCGTTTGCGGCACCGGACTTCTTCCTTTGATTCTAAATTCTATTCCGTATATTTGTGACAGGATTTAGTAGACTCTGTAGTAGCTCATGACTTGTGACACCCGGATTTCAGGCTGAGTTGGGATAGTTTCCCTGTTTTATCACGTTTATTCCGCACTTATGATTATATTATCCATGTTTTAGACTTACTCATGTTAAGTGACTGCTAAAAGTGGTATTGTTGTTCTGTTGGCAGGCATTGTCTTCACGAGAGGTGCCATCACGACTGGGTTTGGGAATTGGGTCGTGACAAGTTGGTATCAGAGCCAAAGTTACTAGGCCTCGCGAGTGATGAGCAAGTTTAGTAGAGTCTCGTGGATAGGCACGTAGGCATCTGTATTTATCCTTGATAGGCTGTAGAACCTTTAGGAAAACTTCAAAATTTTGAATTTCTTATCGTGCGTCCTTTATTCAGCTTGAAAAGTAACTCTTACGATTCCTTCCACATGTTTGTATGCGCAAACGAGAACTCAGTTTTTGATGTACCTTGATGGCTTGTAATTCCCCAGTCGAAAGGTGAGATGTGATCTCTGTGAGTTTGATGTTAGGCTAGTTTGGAGGACTTGAGGTCGGATCTTTGCCTATGGCTTGAGCACTGAGGTGATGATTGTGTGAGCAAGTGTTTTAAACGTATATGTTTGGCATTCTCCCTATTAGTGGGAATGATGGATGGATAGCTACGTGATGAGAATGTTACAACTGCGAGATGTATTTATATGACTTGGAAGTGACGATGGAGACTTGTTGGATGATAGATGAACTATTAAGTGTTTGATTTTCATTGTGATGCTTTGTCAAGTTGTGGATGTGTTGTTTGGATGGTCTTGGAGATTCTCTGACAGGTGGATATTCCCAATTACAAAGGAGACTTTGCCGAAATTTTTGAAAATTTTGGGACTTAGTTATAATTTGGTCTCCTAGAGAGTGGGCTTAACTGTTATGTGAGTAAATGCAAGAATTGCAGAAGAGTTAAAATTCCAGATGATTTGTGTTTCCACAAGCTTATGAAAGAGTAATTTCAATCTCACTATGGTATTACGACAATAATGGAGTATGTGTGTTATGATTTATTGAATGCGATTTGATCCATGTCTTTGAGCCAAATTGGGGAGTTTGCAATTAAATAAGTTGATTGCATGATATTGTGATATATTGGTTCCAGTTTGAGGCATGTTGGTGAGTCGGTTATTGCTTACGGGGATTAAGGTCGATCAGGCGGTGGAAGGGCCTATTTTTGTATGCTATTGCTTCAGATACTATCCTTACAGGAATTGTCCAGTCTGCCACATAGATGCCTCTGTATTATTCAATCTCGGTTCCACCTATTCTTATGTGTCCTCATAGTCTGCTCATTATTTGGGTATGCCCTGAGAGTTTCCTTCTTTACCTGTTCATGTATCTACCCTGGTGGGCGATACTGTTGTTGTGGACCGTGTGTACCGGTCATGTGTTGTGGTTATTAAGGATCTGGAGACCCGAGTAGACCTATTGCTATCGATCATGGTGGACTTTGATATTATATTGGTCATGGATTTGTTATTTCCTTGATATGCTATTATAGGTTGTCATGTTAAGGCAGTTACTTTGTCTATGCCAGGTGTACCACGGATCGAGTGGCGTGGTATGACTGATTATGTTCCTAGTAGAGTAATTTCTTTCTTGAAAGCCCAGCGTATGGTTAGGAAGGGTTGTCTATCATATCTAGCTTTTGTGCGAGATGTTGGAGCTGAGACTCTTAGTATGATTTTGTCCTAGTTGAGAGGGATTTTCCTAATGTATTTCTTGCAGACCAGTCGGGCATGCCTCCCTCCAGGCAGTTGACCTGGTGTCGGGAACTCAGCCCATTTCTATTCCACTGTATAGTGTGGCACCAACGGAGTTGAAAAGTAAATAAATTGAAGGAGCAACTTCAGGAGCTCCTAGATAAGGTGTTCATTTGGCCTAATATGCCACCTTGGGGTGCACCAGGCTTATTTGTGAAAAAGAAGGATGGCACCATGAGAATGTGCATTGATTACATGCAATTGGATAAAGTAACAGTGAAGAACAAGTATCCTTTTCCTCGTATTGATGGCTTGGATATGTGCGAACAGATTTGAAAGTGTTCTCGATGGGTTTTACCATGGTTTAAGCCAGATATCTTCTACCGGTGCACAAAACATATTGTAAATAATGAACTCCTCCTAAGTGGGAGTAAATAGAAGATTTCTAACTGCTGGAATGTAATTTCCTATAGCCCAGAAATTTTAATGAGATTTTGTGTTTACAATAAGATGACATGATAGACGTGGTGTATGGTACATGCTTAATATTTTCATGTGCGAGGTGGCAGTTCATTCTTAAAGGGAAGGTCATAAATTCTGGATAGAATAATCATCTTCAAATATTTAAATTGAATGTTATAACTTCTTGGTAAGACCTGAAGAAGGGTGCGTACTATATTTTAACCAACAAATGTCTATTGGTATTACAACACTCACTTGGTTGATCGACTATCGATATTTCGAACTTGTTATGTATTGTAGAAAAAAGTTATCTAGGGATGATCGTACTTGAGGGATTTGTCAGTCATTTGGGTGCTGAGGTTGTGACCAGTTACGATGATTTATGTGATCAAAGAATTTGGAAATGGGGAATTCAAAAAATATAATATCTTGGGATTGTGGCATGTTGAGAAGAGTATTCTATCTAACTCATTGGATGAATTAGTCGAGCTAATATATGGTGATAACTATGCGATGTGAGCGCCAATATATATGAGGTTTGAATCTATGTGCAAGCACCGAGCCAATATTCATGTGCAGGCTATGATATGCCTAGAGTGGAATATTAAACTTAAGGGTATAATGTTTCTCTTATTCGTAACTGTGTTAAGAACTATCTGGACTATACTTGAGATTTCCAAGATGCTTAATTCCAGAACAAACTTGGCAATTACAAATTCTATGTTAACTTGCTAGTTTGAGCTATGACAACGCAATTTGCTCATGCCTATGATATAGAGTGTTATTTATGCCAATCCAGGAGTATGAAAATCTTGTTTCAGTTAGCATATACACGTTTACTTGTTGGATTGCTTATATATGATATACTTGGACTGGTGGTCTATGACCGTGCATGTGGATTATGTTGTTGGAAACTAAGTTACTCGTGGAGTTGATGTCAAAGTGAGCTATAGAAGAGCTGGTTATTATTATTCTATCCATGTATCTGGGTTCCACTGTGATTAACGAGCTCATAGAATATCGTTGGGGTGGTACTTGTAGAACTTGCAAAATGACTCTCTTATTTGAGGTATTTTTCCCTTTCTACGTAGACGGATGGTGCAATATTGAGGTTTACTGGTATGGAGTTGTATCATGTACTTCTTCGTGGGTATGGCGATTCACTTGTGGTACTAGATATCAAATTGTGCTTGGTTGATGATTTTGAGCATGCCGATTTGAGGCGTTTCATATAAACTGGTGTCTAGATAGGGTCGCGCATGGCAGGGAAGCTATGTGGAGATATGACCTTCCCGGTTAGATTCGTGTGTTCTATTTCTATGATGTGAGACGGGTTCTCAGCCTTGTGTTGTGGTGGTACTAGTGAGCTTGTGGTACAGCTTTTTCACTTGAGTTATTTTCATGAATTTAGTATACTCGGACTGATGCTTATTGGCGCGCGTACTGTGCGAGTTGTGGCTTAGGCCTGTATTGATGTGTCATTTCACCAGATTAATGTGTTGGATTACAAGAGATTAGAGAGATCATTAATGAATACAAATGAATTCGATTTCGGTATGTTGGAAGGATAATCTCGAGCTTCGACTCAGAAATTTTATGTAGCATTTGCCAAAGGAGAAATAACTTCATGAATGGTTGATATGGGAACTGGTTATGGCTTACCAAGTGATTTATTCATCATTGGAACCATATGAAAGTGTGCGATGAGATTTTAGTTGATAAGAGTTTCTCTATCTGTATTCGGTGTTGTGTGTATCTTCTGTGATTAGAATTTATCACTACAAACGTTTGAATTATGTGGCCTATCATGTAATAGCACCTGAGGTTGCATGTGTGGGTTATTACAGTTTGTTCGGGCTTATTCATAGTATAAATGTGGGATTCCGATAATATGAAAGATTTTAAAAGTGGAAACGTGGTCCTATGGTGTGTGGGCAAGATTGGATTGCGAAATTTCAGTTACAATGTGTTGTCAGACCTATATGAGATAGGGTGATGTGGAATTACCCCCGGTTATATGCGTGGAGAGGTTACTAAGTGATTGTTCGGCTTTTGGGGACAACACTGGGCACGTTCGAGGACAAACGTTTGTTTAAGTTTGGGAGAATGTGACGACTCGACCCGTCGACTTATAAGTTACTGCCTCGTTCTTCTCATTTCCTGCTTCCACATGTTTCATTATCGGTATTAGGTGCATTAGAATTTATTTGGAGCGATTTTGATAAGAAATGAGACATTTAGTCTATTTAAGGAAGGCTTAGTTTGGAAAAGTCAACCAAAAGTTGACTTATGTGTTAAGAGTTCGGATGTAAATTCCAATGGTTCGGTTAGCTCCGAGAGATGATTTTGACTTAGGAGTGTGACCGGAAGTAATTTTGGAGATTCGGTATTGAATTAGGCTTGAATTGACAAAGTTAGTATTTTGGCGAATTCCGGTTGATAGGTGAGATTTTGATCCAGGTGTCGGAATGAAATTCTGAGAGTTGATGTAGCTTCATTGTGTCATTTGGGATATGTGTGCAAAATTTCATGTCATTCAGACATCGTTTGGTTGGTTTTTTGATCGAAAGTGTATTTCGAAAGTTTTTGGAAATTTAGGCCTGAATTCGACGAGTCTTGGGTAATTTGATGTTGTTTGAGCTGTTTTGATGATTGGAACAAGTTTTAATGATGCTATTAATTATGTTGGCATATTTGGTCAGGGTCCCATGAGGTCCGGATAAGTTTTGGAAGAGTTTTTGAAAGACTTATGCCGTTTTGAGCATAAGCATGTAATGATCCAAAGGTCCATTTTAGTTCTAAAGATTCAAATTTGATTTCTAGACTTCCAAAATTTTGATAATGAATTATAGGACTGATTTGGAAAGTTTGGTCGAATTTCATCAAGTCGCGATCGGGTCATTGACGCGAAATATCAGTTAGTTGTTCAACGAGCGAAATGGATATAGCATTGAGAAAACGAGCTTCAAATTGAGTTTCGATTTAGGGAATATGTTCGTAACATTTGTGACTCATAGGAACAAGAATCATCAAATTCCAAGTTCGTACGATAGAGTTAGATCCTTTTTAGTGAAAAGAAAAGCTGCTGCAATTTTCTAGGCAATTTCTACATTTTTTGTACGTGTGAACAGTGAATGCACTTGCGTGAATAGAATCCATGTATAGTATACATGAACAGTAGCTGTGTACAGTACCCCGTGTACAATATACATGAACAGTACCCCATGAATAGTGCCCGTGAATAGAGCCTGTGAACAGTGACGTGAATAGTGACGTGAACAAAATATTAAGTTCTGAAAATGGGACTTCGTCCCATTTTCCATTTTTGACAATTTGGAGCTCGGATAAGGCAATTTTTCGAGGGATTTTTGGATAGAACAATGGTTAAGTGTTCTTAACTCATTTTTGTTTTTATAAGTTGAATCTATTACGAGTTTTGGCGTTTATCTGAGAATTTTGTTGAAAAAGTGTACAAAACCCTCTTGGATAGAATCACAGATTTGAGGGTCGAAATTGTTATGGTAATTGATTAATTTTTTATGGTTAGACTCGTGGCAAGATAAGGAATCCAATGATGTTAATTTTTTGATTTTTCGAGAAGTGGGCCGAGGGCTCGGGTTTTGTTAAATTCATGAATTTTTATGTTTTTCAGTTATTTTCGATTGGTTATTGTTCCTATAGCATAATGTGATACACTTGTTGTGGGTTTGGATAGATTCGACGCACGTGGAGACCAATTCGAGGGGCCAAGGCATCGCGAGTTAAAGAAATAGCCGGTTCGAGGTGAGTAATGATTTTAAATGCTGTCCTGAGGGTTTGAAACCCTGAATTAGCACAACTTAGTACTATGTTGAGATAAAACACGTGTATGTGACGAGCGCAAGGTCACTTACTATTGGGGAACCGCGTATTTGATAAAGAATTATTGTTTTTCACCATGATTTGGGCTTATTGCCATACTTGGGCTTCGCGCCAACTATTTGAAATCCTTTGTGAATTTCTATCATTTTTTTCCCCACTAATTGAAATATTATTTGAACTCAGTCCAATTGAATTATACTGTTTCATGAACTCAGCTACACTTTTACTCAACTGAGAATTAAATGATATTTCTAATATTGTTTGAGTTGAGCATCATTGTTTTACTGATGCCTAAGGGCTTCGTGATTATTTTTGGACTGATTGAGGTCGAGGACCATATGTGAGGATATGTTGAGTCATGTGTGGAGGCTTCCAGGCCTCGAGTGTGATGTGAGAAGGCTTTAAGGCCTTATGTTGATATGACATGCTTCAAGGCCTTATGATATAGCGCTTGGGCTGTAGGAGCCCCTCCAGAGTCTGTACACACCCCAGTGAGCGCAGGATACTCATGTGAGTTGGGAGTGAGCCCGAGGGGATGATGTTGTATTTTGTGATTGATCCCGAGGGGCTGATGTTATGTTTTTGTGAGTTGGGAGTGAGCTGTAGGGCTGATGCTGTACTAAGAGTTTGATATTGAGCCCGAGGGGCAGGTTTTAGATTATTTCTTATTTGTTGAAATTATTTGTCTTCACTGTTTTAAAAGAGATTTATATGATAATTCACGATTTTATTGTGTAACTGATTTTACTGCTTGGGATAGCGTTATTTGTGCCTTTATGAGATTTCATGCTTTCAATCATTATTTATTTTTATTACTCACTAGGTCAGAGTACTCCCATTAATCCATGCACATTGTGTGCCGATGACGGTATTTGTTCACCCGGTAACGGGTTGTGAGCTGATTGAAGATTTTGCTATCGTAGCTGAGCAAGGTGACCTACCAGCATTCGCGGCACCAGACTTCTTCCTTTGATTCTAAATTCTATACCGTATACTCGTGTTAGAATTTAGTAGACTCTGTAGTAGCTCATGACTTGTGACACCCCGATCTCGGGCTGAGTCGGGATAATTTCCCTGTTTTATCACGTTTATTCTACACTTATGATTTTATAATCCATGTTTTAGAATTACTCATGCTAAGTGACTGTTAAAAGACGTATTGTTGTTCTTTTGGCTGGCCTTGTCTTCTCGAGAGGATTCTTTATTGTCTAATAGCACTTTATAAGTGCACAATGGACATAAGGCTTCTTGCAGATTCTAGTGCCCTTTTAGAGAAGGAATTCGAAACTCGCAACAAGAGTGAGGAAGAATGGAGACATACACAACCACAACCTCAGCATGAATAGAGGCATTACCTTCATTATATGGAATATTCGTGGAGGAAACAACGAAGCTTTTTGGCTAAATTTCAGAGAGTTGGTTGATACGCATCACCCCCACATTGTCACCCTTCTGGAGACCAAAATAGGCAGCCACCTACCTCTTCTTAATTCATTTGAGTTCTCAAATATGATAGAAATTTTGACAGACGGGCAGTCAGATGGTATGGTCATCCTGTGGGATCACACTATTATTAATGTGCATAGTTTGTGCGTAGAAGCCAGGAGATAAGTACCACTATTGAGGTAATTTCTACAAATATTTTTTGGTTAATTACCTCTATTTATGCTAGTATAGATAAAGCTCTAAGAAATAAAATGTGGCAAAATCTTATAGAACAACATGCATCCTACACAGGTCCCTTGCTTCTGGGAACAGATTTTAACGACGCCCTTACTAAAAACGAAAAAATAGGTGGTAGAACTATTAATAGAAAATGTTCTAAGCTTTTGTGGGATTGTATTAACAATTGCAACCTCATCGACCTAGGGTTTAAAGGTTGCAAATTCACCTGGTTAAATTTTTTGAAGAAAAATAACGGCCTAATCATGGAAAGACTTGGAAAAGTCTTTGCCAATGAGGAATGAATTAGTCTATACTCTAAGTCCAGTGTAACACATCTTTCTAAAACATACTCTAACCATAATCCCCTCCTAATAGATTTCAAACAAAATACTATAGTGGGCAAAAACCTTTTAGGTTAGAATTATTTTGGTGTAGGCACCCCCAGTTTATTAATCTTGTAAAGGATAGCTGGAATGATACATGATATACAGTAGCATCTAGCAAATTCCTTAGTAATATTAAAAAGTAAAAAGATAAACACTTTGGAGATGTCTTCAGAAATAAAAATAAAATATTAACCAGACTCAAAGGAATCCAAATCTCTTAATACTACTAGCTTTTTCCTTAAATAACTAGAAAATAATCTCATATAATTGAATACAACAATATCCTAAAAATTGAAGATGACTATTGAAAATTTAGAGCTAGATTATCCTGGATCCAGGAAGGAGATACAAACAATAGATTTTTTCACATTATGGCTTCCAGTAGACATTGTAAAAATAGATTACCTTTTTAAAGATAACCATGGTAATTTGATAAATGACCCTAACACAATTCATGGACATAAAACCCAATATTTTCAGAATATTTTGACTACCAACCATAGTTTGAAAAATTAGACTAGCATAAAAATGATAATCATAATTTTAATAAAATATATCTCTCAATCCTTGATAAACTATTACATCCAATCGAGGTGGTCAATGTTATTTTCTCTCTAAAACTATACAAAACCCCAGGTCCTGATGGCATTCACCATTTTTCTACCATAAATATTGGGACATAGTAGGTTTCTCTATCATTGATCTCTGCCTACAAGTTTTTGCACCCAAACCATTCTTCCCGGTATCAACAACACTTTAATCTGCCTAATTCCTAAAGTGCCTAACGCTAACAATTTAAAAAACTTTTTACCTATAGGCCTATATAACACAATTTGCAAAATAATTACCAAGATAATTGCAAACAGGATTCAACCACCGAATAAAGGAATTAGTCTCTTCTAGGGTAGTTTTATTAAAGGAAAAAGGGCTTGTGATAATGCGATTATTATCCAAGAAATTTGCAACCATTTAAAAAAATTGAAGGGCAAGAAAGCTAGCATGATTCTAAAATTAGATCTTGAAAAAGCATTTGATAGGCTTGAATGGTCCTTTATTTATCGAACCTCAGCTATTTCAACTTTTCCCCAATGATGAAATGCTTAATAATGAACTGCATTTGCACTAGCCAGATTGTTATCCTGGTCGATGGAACAACAACTAAATTCTTTAGACCTAGTAAGGGCATTAGACAAGGATTATACTAGGATGCCCTCTCTCCCCCTACATTTTCAACTTATGTATAGAAATGTTATCCCAAATAATTTTTAATTGAGTGGATACTTGTATGTGGGATCCAACACACTTAACTAACAAGGACATGGGCATATCTCATTTATTTTTTCCCGATGACCTTACTCTTATAGCTAGGGCAGATTTAAAAATTATAAAATAATTGACAACTGCTTAAAATCCTTTTGCGAGCTATCAAGACAAAAAATTAACCTATAAATATTTAAAATCATCTTCTCTAGTAATTGTCCTATAACTAAGGCCAAAATCATTGCAAATGGCTTCAACATCAAGGATAGTCAATCTTTTGGCAAATATCTTAATTTTTTAATCTTGTACAAAAATTCAAAAGCAAAGGACTTTCAATTTATTACAGACAAAATGCATAATAGTCTATCAATATGGAAAATAAAGTTTCTAAATATTGCGGATCGTACCACACTAGCCCAATCAACTTTGAACAGTATACCAAACCATATTGTGCAATACACTATAATACCTACCAAAATTTAAAAATAAATAGATCAAATTCAAAGAAACTTCTGGGGCACTACTAATGAAGGGAAAAAACTCTACCTCATTAATTGAAAAATCATTACAAGCACTAAAGATCTTGGAGGCCTTGGTCTTAATAATGCTAACTCTAAAAATACTACTTTGTTGAGTGGATTAACTTGGCAAATTCTTTCTAATCCAACCACTTCTTGGGCCAGCATATTAATCAATAAATATAGTTCCAGAAGATCAAATACCAAATGAGCATCCTAAAAGGATGGACCATCTATTCTAAAGCCATTCTATGGAAACCTAGCCATAATTCCACTCTCAACTTACGGGGCACCCGTTGGATCCCAAATTCCCCCTGTTAAGAAACTGTATTGAGAGACTCCTCCAAGAACATGAGAGCAATCTTCAAATAAAAAATATCTACCATAATAGAAAATGGTCATTCTCAAGGTTTTCCTTCTAGTTTCCTTCTAAAGTGGTAAACAATATTAAAAGCATTCCACAACCCCTTAATTATGGAAATTATGACAAGCCTCTATGGAGCCTTATTAACATTGGTCACTTTACAACCAAAAGTTGCTATCAATTAATCAACAACACCAACCCGGCTGCACATGATTTCAGCTGGATATGGATGTTACATTGCCCGAATAAATTTTTTTTTTTTTTGACAATACCTCTATGGTAAAATTCTTACTCGTGAGTATCTTCATCACATTGGTATTAATATTGATCCAATGCACTACATGTCGAAGAAATGAAGAAAATATTACACACATCTTCCTGTTATGCCCTAAAGTTGAGAATATATGGAGATCCCTAGGTATTAACGTCTAAAATATTATTGGACATAATCATTGGCTGATCAATCTAAAAGATTTGAACAGAGCAAACCATCTCATGAACAATGGAATAAAGTAATCTACTTCAAACTTTCTTATATGGGGAATTTGGATTAACAGGAAAAATAATAATTTCAACAACACAAACATCCCTCTAAAAGTAACAACATTGATGGACCAAGCTACTGAATATTATTTTCTAAATACAAAGGGTGGTCCAGCTCAAATAAAAATGATTGTCAATATAAGTTGGCATAAATCCCAATAATATTGGTATAAATAAAACACTGATGGTGCACACCAAGTTGATGCACAAATATCATGTTTTGGTGGTGTGATCAGAAATCACATGGGTAAGTGGATCATTGGCTACCAAATGCGGTACACAACTATTTCTCCTCTTCATACAGAGCTACAAGAAATTCATGAAGTCCTACAAATTGCAAAGAAATACAACCTCTTTCCATTTGAAGTGGAGACTGACTCAAATGAGGCGATCAAAGCAATACAAGAGGGCCGTTTAGTCTATTCTTATCACGACCCAAAATCTACTAAGGATCGTGATGGCGCCGGACACTGCTGTCAGGCAAGCCAACCAGATTACTTAATTAAATCTCGTTTTAACACTCTTGGAAATACACGATTTTTCGTCCATATTTAGAAATTTTTGAAAAATATAGTTCAAATGACATTTGAGAGTTAAACGATTATTATAATTTTTCAACCATCCCAGAACCCAGAGTCACAAGTACATGAGCATCTACTGATAAGAGGGATAAAAATAAGACTTCCGTTCGAAATACAATGAACGGAAAGTAAATACAATGCTGGAAAGGGACTACCCTAGCAGCGGTCGTCTCGAATGATGCAGCTCACCTAGTCCCAGAATCTTCCATGCTGCTACGTCCAGTACACCACTGGAATCACATATACCTATGAAATAAAATGCACAACAAGTGTATTGTGAGTACAAAAACAACGTGTACCCAATGCATGTCCCGCCTAATTCTGAAGGAGTAGAGATGAGATAGTCAATTCTGACACTCACTAGCAGTCCAATGACTATTTATCCTTAATCAATATATTCAAGCAGTGGATTTATTTTTATAAGCATGATTGTAATCCAGATATGGGAAAATAAATAGTCATATAATTCTTTAATGAAATATTTTCTTAGATTTCTTGTCATTATTAATATATTAATCTCGAGCCATAATGTGTCACAAAAACAACTCAAATGAGTTCAAGACAACAGAGCAAACATGCGCAAATCATTCCGAGGTTGACGGCTCGCTCCAACAGAAATGTAAAGTGTGCACTGCCGAGGGTCAAGTGGCCCGTACCATAGATGCATCCATTTCACCGAGGTGATCGGCCCGTTTCAACATAAATATAAACCCACGCAGACAGATAATAAGTCAAGAAGTCATCATGGAGCTGATATCAAGAAATTCCAATTCTCATCTAATTAGAGAAAAACAGAACTTAAGTCTTTTAGAGATCCATTTATTAATTTAGTGTGATTGAAGCATTCCAAGCCATCAAGGGGTTCACAAATAATCCAAGTATAACATATTTTTGGGTCTTAGTCTACCCGGACAATAGCATAATAGTAGCTACGCACCGACTTTCGTCACCTCGTGCATATGTAGCACCCACAATTAGAAGTACATAATCAGTTTAACTCACCTATGGGGTTATTTCCCCCTCACAAGATTAGAAAAGAGACTCACCTCGCTTTGAAGCATTCCTTCAATAACAAACCTTAATTCGAAGCTAAACGAGCACCAACTAGTTAAATAAAGCAAGAACTAGTCAATAAGTGCTCACAAAGTCGAATTCCAACTAATTAAATGATTTCCCAACCTTTCCTGCAAGTTTTCTAAATTCCGACTCAGGGCCCACGTGCCCGGATTCCGAGATGTTTTGAAGAAAATTATTCTCTATAACCTAAGGATTACTAATATGTGGTTTTTAGTTCATTACATAACAAATTAGGTGGTTAAATAATATTTTTATCAAAACTCGAGGTCTAGCTCTAACCCTTGATTTTATTTGATTATTAGTGTTAAATATATGTAATGTCCATGTATTTAAACTAAGAGTGAGTGGGAATTACTTACCTCGTGATATTAGGAAGCTCTTTGGAACCTTCAATATCACCCAAGTGGAGTGAAAATGAGAGAGAAGGAGCTTGGTTCGTATTTAATGAACCCTTACTGCCCCCAGAATTTTTTGCATATGCGGACAAATTACCACATAGACGGTGTCCGCTTCTGTGGAAAAACAACTGATTTTGCGGTTTGGGAGCACTGTGGACCGGACCGCTTCCGCAGTCTTGCATTCGTACATGTGAGACCACTTCTGGGGTCCTACGGCCGCTTATGCGGTATTCACCCTTCCTGGCCCTTTCGCTTCTGTGACCAGGCTGAGGTCAAAGAGCCGCAGAAGCAGCCCTTGCTTCCTTTCAAAATCCGACTTCGCTCAAACCTCGATCATTTGAAGCTCGGGGCTCCCGAGCCCCGCCCGAACATACCGAAAAGTCTGAAATCACGAGGCAGACCTAGTCGAACCCCCGAAACACACAAAATAACAATAAATGAAGGAATCAGACCCCAAAACCAATTGATCCAATTTAACTAACTTCAAGTGCTCAATTTCCCTCCAACGGGTCAAAACGCAGTTAGACTACTTGAATTGACACCAAATTTTACGGGTATGTCTTATATGATATTTTGGACTTGTACCTAATTTTTGAACCAGAATCTGAACCCGATACCTAGGTTTTTAAATAAATACTAACATTGTTTAATTCCTTAAAATATTGATTTAACAATTTTACATAAAATTCTGTACTCGGGATGGGGACCTCGTAATTCGATTTCGAGCATACGCCCAGGTCTTATATTTTTTCGCAGACATTCTGGGACCGTCAAATCACAAATCCAGGTCTATTTCCTAAGAAAGTTGACTAAGTCAAGTTTGGCCTTTTAAGAAAACCTTAAGGAAACAATTGGTTTTATTTTCACTCAAAACTCTCCTAACTTCCGAACTAATCGCCCCTGCAAGTCGTAATTTAGCTAAAGAAAGCGTTGGAAGTTTTATTTAAGGGAATGGGGTTCTAAATAGTAAAACGACCAGTCGGGTCGTTACATTCCCTCCCACTTAAACATACATTCATCTTCGAACGTGTTGAGAACTATATTGAAGCAGCCTAAAATAACTGTTTAGCACCTTATGCACCTTACCGTGCTACCACAACTTAGTTGAGAACATTAGCTCGATAAATTCTGAAGACATTCCCTTTTTACTCAAGAAAATAGGCCTTAGAGCTCAATTACAACATCCAGAATTCTATGCTAGGCCTGTTTTCATCAAGAGATCACCAAATCATTCACCACACGCCGTCCTCAAACATGACTACATATCTTTGCTGGATCCTTACTTTGCAACACAAAATCCACAGGACCACGATAATATTTTCGGTGATAAACTTAGCCAAATTTTAACGAATCAGATGCTCCCATTGTACCTCACGACCTACATAGGTCTTGCTCTAACTTCTATAACACTAATACGATGGAAGAGATGCACCGTAATTCATAACCAACTGTCGAGTCAACAATTCATTGGGTCTATTCTCCTGACAGGTATCATCACTTCATCATGAACCATCTAATGACCTTAGCTCTTTAATACACTTCATATAATCAAATTGCACTGATTCTAAATCCTATAATCTCGTCTCACCCAGTACGAACTGTTCAGGCAATAAGCCATCCCGGACAAGATCAGAAGTCCCATATGATGCCACAAGGTACCAATAGGCTACCACTCAGAATGCGACAGAAAAAGGAATCTTAACTCTGGAAAGGAGATCTAATTACCCCTCTTGCGAATCATACATGCGACGTGGGCTTACAGCTAGAAATAGAATCCTGGGAAAGATAGGAGACAGAACACATAAAAGCAAATATGGGGGGGGGGGGGTTGTACTGAACATCACACTGTTGCGGCGCACAACCCAATCCAAATAGCATAACCATGGTGGCATTCCACCCGATATAACCATGGTGGCGTGCCACCCGATCCACATATAGAACTCACATAAGGAGATAGACATCGAGATAAATTGCTCACCATATCAAAACACCGAGTATCAGTCATAAACACGCTGAGGTGCATAATACCATCACTGAGGAAACATATAGAGCCATAGGCTGCAAAACTCAAGCACAACTGAGGTGCATTACATGATTTGAATCACAAGAGTCATCCTGTTCATATAACATCACCGCTACGCAGAACCTCAATGCATAAGAAATTTACCAAGCAATTTCATACCTCATACGGTGCAATACTGGGATAGCTGATAACAAAATAACACCCCGACTGTTCCTCCATAGGGAACGCTCGTTGTAACGAACACAACTGGCTTGACATAAACCTTGTTCACGAATAAATCAATCCACTGATCTCAAGCCGATTTCTGATTCTACCAACTTGGCTAATAACCTTTCAAAGGTTCATAGTAACTCCATTTTGCCTCATAACACACAAGAACAACCGTCATAACTGGAGCAACCTCATCAGTTCATAACCCAAAAAACAAAGTGCCCTCCAGGAATAAATTCTCAAACTAGTTATATTACCAGAATCCTCATGCTTGGTTTAAATCCCTAGCCAATCAAGTGACTACACGTCATACTTATACAATCTCCCTATGAGACACGCTCCCAGAATCTTCCGAATAATTAATGGGTCCGCACATCTAAACCATCAGATGCACTAACGCTGGAAAGCGATCCAGAATCCTTAACCAGGACGCAAAGCCTTTCTAACAAAACACCGATATCAAGTGACACTGAAGACAACACCAATTTACTCAAAACACAGAATTCCCTTGTTGGATCATCAGAGCTCGTGACATAAAAGTCATTACGAAACTGTAACCTTGATCCTCACTTCAAATTCCATACCACTCAATGCACCCAACGTGCCGATATATGATAGACACGATTTCCATCACAACATTGGAACCACTGATAGACTAACAGTTCATCATATAAAACTTTTCATTTAACACGCTTCAGGAGAACTATAGCATCATACATGTGAATTCTCATAACCATCGAATATGCCAACCTCTAAGTAGTGGTCCAAGCCACCATAACCCTTCCGGGATCCGCCTACTCATAACCGGCCATAACAAAAGAATGCATCTGAATAACATCAATCACCACGGCCGATAGACATCACACGCACACTTACCGCCATAAATCACATGCATGACTTGATCACACTGTATGAACTGATCACCATTACCAATATGCCAATTCAACTATGGCTAATGAATCTGCTTCCTTCCAATTTATCCTTGATTTCCTTAGAAATAGTACTAACTCTATTCAACACATAACATACTCCATCTACACTCACCCTGAGTGACCTTGAATCACTAGACCAGGCTGTCTTGATTCCCACGATGTTTTTCATAACACTCAAATGCCACACCCCAAGTCAAAATATCAGAGGACATTCTGGGCGCCTTCTCATAAACTGCTACAAAGCTTGATTCTTAACTGATTCATAAGCTCGAAATTATCGAGCACCACACTTAAACTCCTGAATTCACTAGAATCATTACTGAGATCCACCCGCTCTGACTTGGTCTCGAATGCAATCAGCTCCACCAATCTCACAACACATGAATACCCTATTGACGAAGCATCCGGCCAAATCATTTCTTCTGAAACCTGCATCTATGTGGGGCATAAATCCTGAATCTTTTTCCAAGTCCGAACATGAGCCAATAAGGCAAAACGTAGCATGCCTCCAATAATTCCTTTGCTCGAATTACCACTTATGGTCTGTTCTCATAGCTAAAATAACCATCAATATGCTAATAACTAGAAATCACGTATGTAGCTAATCATACAACCCAATCATAAGCGGTGGGACTCTCTCAATTAGCTTGAAGCCATCATTTCATACTTCCTGAGTTCGCTCGTCCTCTTTACCTCTTATGGTCAAAACCTCGCGCCATAATTTATCAAAATTTCTCGAAATATTGCGGTAACAACTATGAATCATCATCCACATTCGCACGACTGATCTCTTTGTTGAACAACACAAACAATTCTTGTAGAAGCTTCGCCAACCACGTGACCGCTAACCTGCTCGCGGGGAATAAACCACCTAGGGGAATCACCTCCCGACATCTTCTTATGCTTCTGCACGGGGTACATTCACCATGACAACAATAGCCCATCCTGAGTCCGAGCTCACCTTCCAGCTGCACAAGTCCATTTGCCCCTCGCAAACATCCATTAAATGTGCGACAACATCCTTCAAATTTCAGGGTTATGAGCACCCTTCTCCATTTGAAGTAGCTCCTTTCCGCCATATCAATCTTTTGCCGCATAATAGCCCATATTTCACATCATACCCATAGGCTTCAATCACCAATCATTATAATCCCCAATTCGATCCAAACTCTCCTTAAGGCGCGTAGTCTTCCTACTACCAAGCCCATATGCAACCCTCGCCACTCTCCCACTTTGGCGGAACTCATCTCCTTAATCGGTCACTCGACCTTGCTTCTTATACTTGGCCTTCTAGAAATTTTAAACACCGCCTGATAGTTCCCACATGTCCTTCCTCATACTTTGCGTCTCAAATGTTGCCTTAAATGAAATCTATCTTTGTGGCACTTGAATCCACCATTGCTGCTAACATTAGAACCTTTCCAAAGGCCATCGTTATCGATCCTTCAGCATTAGAAATTCTAGTTGATCTTGAACCACCGCACCATGCGACAACTAATAGTCGTATCTCCAGTAATAGCTCATAATACCTTGCCATAAAGGCGAATTGTAGCAGATTATAACGTTGACGAACTTGGTATGTTCCCATAGGACCATGACACCCCATCATAGAAGAGAAGCTCCACCACGCTTGCAAATGCCAAGTCTAATTACTTTCACTAGCCAACATCTGACCATTCTTTGTCCGACTTCTTTTCCCCCTACCGTAAATAAAATACTGATCCCTTGATTACACGCTGAGTAAACCTCCATTCAATTCATACACTGCCCCGACAGGTGGGCAAACATCCTACCATCACAACAACACTGTGAAAATAATCGCTCATAAGCATCATGACAACCTGTGCCTAGCCTCAAGGCTTTTAGAAGTCCGATTACTGAGCTGAATTATAGCATATCCTTCCATAAAGTGACTATAATAGTCCAATCATTTATACCGGGGAAAATCATCTCGCACCACATTTGTAATGCCAATTCTAGTCTTCAAATTCTCGATTTATAACAAGTGCTCATGTCTCGTAAGATTGAGCAGGAAGGAAAAAAAGGCATAAGCCTCAAAGGAATCGAACAGCACGATAAGGAAATCAAGAAGGGAAGTACTCCTCACAGCCCTATAGCCTCCCGAGGATAAGTATAGACGTCTCCGTACCGATCCACGAGACTTTACTAGACTTGCTCATGACTCGTGAGATCGACGGGAACCTAGTGCTCTGATACCATATTGTCACGACCCAAAATCAACTAATGGTCGTGATGGCGCTGGACACTGCTGTTAGGCAAGCCAACCAGATTACTTAATCAAATCTCGTTTTAACACTCTTGGAAATACATGATTTTTCTTCCATATTTAGAAATTTTTGAAAAATATAGTTCAAATAACATTTGAGAGTTAAACAATTATTACAATTTTTCAACCATCCCAAAACCTGGAGTCACAAGTACATGAGCATCTAGTGATAAGTGGGATAAAAATACAACCTCCGTCTGGAATACACTAAATGGAAAGTAAATACAATGCTTGAAAGGGACTAACCTAGCTGCGGTCGTCTTGAATGATGTAGCTCACCTAGTTCCAGAATCGTCTGTGCTGCTACGTCCAGTAGACCACTGGAATCACAAATACATGTGCAACAAAATGCACAGCAAGTGTAGTATAACAACAACGTGTACCAATGAGTGTCCCACCTAATCCCGAAGGAGTAGAGATGAGATGGCCAATTCTGACACTCACTAGTAGTCCAATGACTATTTATCCTTAATCAATATATTCAAGCAGGGGATTTGTTTTATAAGCATGATTCTAATCCAGATATGGGAAAACAAGTAGTCATATAATTATTTCATGAAAAATTTCTTTAGATTTCTTGTTATTATTAAAATGATCTCGAGCCATAGTGTGGCATAAAAACAACTCAAATGAGTTCAAGATAACAGCACAAATATGCGCAAATCATGCCGAGGTCGATGGACCGCTCCAACAGAAATGTAAAATGTGCACTGCGAGGGTCGAGCGGCCCGTACCATAGATGCATCCATTTCACCGAGGCGATCGGCTCGTTCCAATAGAAATATAAACATACGTGGACAGATAATCAGTCAAGAAGTCATCATGGAGCAGATATCTAAGAAAGGCCAATTCTCTTCAATAATTTGAGAAAAACAGAGCTTAAGTCTTTTAGAAATCCATTTATTAATTTAATGTTATTAAAGAACTTCAAGCCATCAATGGATTCAAAAATATTCCAAGTATAACATGCTTTTGGGTCCTATTTTACCCGGACAATAGCATAATTGTAGCTAAGCACAGACTCTCGTCACCTCATGCGTACGTAGCCCCCACAATTAGGAGCGCATAATCACTTTAACTCACCTATGGGGTAATTTTCTCCTCACAATATTAGAAAGGAGACCCGCCTCGCTCCGAAGCGTTCCTTCAATAACAAGAATAGGCCCCAACCTTAATTGAAGCCGAACGAGCACCAACTAGTTAAATAAAGCAAGAACTAGTCAATAATTGCTCACAAAGTTAAATTCCAACTAATTAAATGATTTTCCAACCTTTCCCGCAAGTTTTCTAATTAATTTCAACCCCAGGCCCACGTGCCCGGATTCCGAGATTTTTCGAGGGAAATTACTCTCTATAACCTAAGGATTACTAATATGTGGATTTTAGTTTATTGCATAACTAATTAGGTGGTTAAATCATAATTTTATCAAAACCCTAGGTCTAGCTCTAACCCTTGATTTTATTTGTCTATTAGTGTTAAATCTATGTAATGTTCATGTATTTAAGCTAAGAGTGAGTGGTGATTACTTAACTCGTGATATTAGGAAGAAATTCTCTCGTTGGAACATTCAAAATCGCCCAAGTGGAGTGAAAATGAGAGAGAAGGAGCTTGTGTTCGTACTTAATGAACCCTTACTGCCCATATGATTTTCGCATACGCGGACAAATTACTGCATAGGCGGTGTCCGTTTTTGCGTAAAAACAACCGCTTTTGCGATTTGGGAGCAATGGGGACCGGACTGCTGCTGCGGTCTCCTTTCGCACATACGGGGGACCGCTTCTGGGGTCCTAGGGCCGCTTATGTGGTATTCACCCTTCCTGGCCCTTCCGCTTCTGCGACCTGGTGGCCGCACACCGCTTCTGCGGTCAAAGAGCCGCAGAAGCGATTTTGACAGAAGCAACAACCTTGCTTTCTTTCAAAATTCGACTTCGCTCAAACCTCGACCATTTGACGCTCGGGGCTCCTGAGCCCCGCCCAAACATACCGACAAGTATGAAATCACGAGGCGCACCTAGTCGAAGCCTCAAAATACCCAAAACAAAACTAAATCAAGGAATCGGACCCCAAAACCAATTGATCCAATTTAAAGAACTTCAAGTTCTTAATTTCCCTTCAACGGGTCAAAACGCCCTTAGACTACTCAGATTGACACCAAATATTATGGGTAGGCCTTATATGATATTTCGGACTTGTACGAAGTTTCAGAACCAAAATCCGAACCCGATACCTAGGTTTTTAAATAAATACTTAGATTCTTTAATTCCTTAATACTTCGATTCAACAATTTTACATAAAAATTCTGTACTCGGGCTGGGGACCTCAGAATTCGATTCCGAGTATACACCCAGGTCCCATATTTTTTCACAGACCTTCCGGGATCGTTAAATCACGAATCCAGGTTAGTTTCCTAGGAAATTTAACTGAAGTCAAGTTTGTCCTTTTAAGAAAATCTTATGGAAATAATTGATTTTATTTTCACTCAAAACTCTCCTAACTTCCGAATTAATCGACCGCGTAAGTCATAATTTAGCTAAAGAAAATGTGAGAAGTTTTATTTAAGGGAACGAGGTTCTAAATAGTAAAACGACCAGTTGGGTTGTTCCAATTCTAATCTTGTTCGTGCTTGCAGATCATTAATGCACCACCAGAAGGACCTCCTACTACGGCATAATTTTTGTGAAGACAATCAAGTGACACATATCCTTGCAAAAGACGCCACAAAGGAAAACTACGAGAAGCTCTCCCCTCGTCATCCAAAACTTCATGCAACACCTCCTCTTTTCGTGAAGAAACAACTTAGTTTGGAAGAAAATGGAATTGGTCTTTTTGTAAAAACTTTAACAATTGATGCTTGTAATAGGCTAAGAACCTTAGCCAATCAATGTGTTGTATGTGATAATCCACCAATGTGTGGTAATTTTCCTACCATCTGTAACCAACTAAATGTTATCTAGTTTTTATATTATATTTGCCGTTATTATAAATAAATAAAAAGAAGAAGATCAAACCATTTTAATATTGCTTCACCTACTTCCCTCGTTATATTTTCAACAAGAAATAAGGATTATGCTGTACGCAGACCTTATCCCTACCCGAAGGAGTAGAAGGGTTGTTTCCGAGAGACCCTCGGCTCAAGAAGACAAAAAGATAAAGAAGACAATATTAGTAACACCACCGAAATAATATGAAACAAATCTCACAAACATGGCAAATATGACAAATAGGAACGATATGAAATCAAGAAGAAAGATACAACACGTAGCATAAGCAAAATATTATCCTTATCAAACTAGTCTGATAAAGGTATGGTATAAGACAAGACTCAACTACCTCGACCTTCACACGTTCCTATCGAGTGTCATTTCCTCGAAAATCTACAATCTCGCCATATCCTGCCAAATCACCTCCCCGCAGTACTTTTTTGGTCGCCCTCTATCTCTTCTCGTGCCCTCCACAACCAACTAATCGCACCTCATTACCGGAGCATCTGGGCTTCTCCTCTGAACATGTCCGAACCATCTAAATCTTGCTTCCCGCATCTTGTCATCAATGGGAGCCACGCATACCTTCTCCCGAATAACATCATTCCTGATCTTATCCATCCTAGTATGCCCGCACATTCACCTCAACATCCTCATATCTGCTACCTTCATCCTCTGGATATGTAATTTCTTAACCGGCCAACACTCAGCCCCATACATCATGGCTGGCCTAACCACCGCTTTATAAAATTTACCTTTGAGTAACAATGGCACTCTCTTGTTACATAATACTCCAGATGCTATTCTCCACTTCATCCATTATATCCCAATACGATGTGCATATTTCAAACCAATATTTTACTATTTCACCAACATTCAGTTAATATTTACAAATATATGAAGTTTCGCATTTGAAATACTGTAAGAATATTTGATGTGTAACCAACCTCGAAATAATACTAATGCAAAGGAGGTAGTGCAGTTTTACCTAGAAAGTTACTACTTAATTAGTTAATTGTTTCGACATAAAGGTTTGTGTTGGGGTGCATGTTTGGGATTTCTCCACCCATAATTGAAGCTTTAAATTAGAATCGAGTCTTGGGAATAAAAAAAATTAGTTTTGATAGGGAACACTTAACTTCCTTACAGTAGTTACTTAGATATGAATCTAGATTAATTGAGTCTCCTAGCTATGCGAATACTTAGTTGTTAAAATGAGAACACAAATTTAATTACACAATACCATAGGGTGGCTCTTTTATAAAGCAAGTAAAATAATCACTTTAGGTTCCATATTTGTAGGGCCTCATTTTTTTATTACACATAAGAGACTATGTATAAGTTTAAAAAAGAGTTCTGTAAAGTGAAAAAATTTGATTTCTTTATTTAACAAATATAGAGAAGAATGATTTGCAACCGTTATGATTTCTACCAAGAAAATTGCACATGAAATAAATATCGAACCCGAAATTCGCAAGAAACGTGTGATATATAGGAAATAACAATTTGATGCAATGTTGATAATGAAATCTCAAAATCTTTCGAAGAGTCCTTTAGAGTTGATTACTTTTATATATAATAGACAATGCTATTTTTTTTTACTTCAAAATAGATTTGAACAATTCGAAGCGTATGAAAATATTTTTGATTTTCTTTTTGGCAGTAAAAATTAAGTTCACTAGATGTTGAAAATTTGAAAAAGTATTGCCTTAGTTTTGGATTTTCCTTAAAGCATAATAATCAATTCGATATTGATGGTTTAGATTTATTTTCTGAATTAAAAATATTTTAAAAAATAGTACAATTAGAAGATAACAGTTTAATTGATATACTTAATCAAATAAAAAGATTTAATTATTTTTCAAATGCCTAAATTACTTATGGAATAATGTTAATAACTCATGTTACTGTTGCTTCAACGGAAGAAATTTTTAAAGTAAAATTGATAAAATCTTACCTTAGAACAACAATGTCACAAGATTGATTGTAAGAAAATTATTTATAACTTTGTGTCTAAAAAAGCTAAAAAAAATTAGATTTTAAATAAATTAAAAAAATATTTAAAAAATAAAACCCCTCGTAAAGTTTGGTTGTAGGCTAACAAAATTGGTCGGAGCTGCCCCTACAGCACCATTACTAGTACTATTATTTAAACTTGCACGTCTCCTGGTTTAGAATAGTATTTCATAAAATTCAGTCACCTACTCCACTAAAACTTTGTCTATAAATTCAATCTTCAGAACATTTCCTAAGCATCCGAAATCCAGTGTAAGAGATATAAAGATATATCAGTTAATTCCTCCAAATGGCTATCTCAAAAATGCAAAAAGTGTCAGCATGTTTGTTCCTCTTATGCATGGTGGTAATTTCAATTTCATCACCCCATGCAGAAGCTGCAATCTCATGCAGTACTGTCTACTCTAACCTAGCTCCATGCCTCAGCTACCTCATGGGAAGTAGCAAACAAGCGGCGCCGGCCGGCTGCTGCAGCGGGATTCAGTCCCTCTACACTGCCGCTAGCACCACCGCGGACCGCCAGAGCGTATGTTCCTGTCTGAAAGCAGGGGCAGCAAGTCTTGGCAGCAGTATTGATGCTAATAAAGCTGCTACTCTTCTTAACAAATGTGGTGTCACTGTTCCTTACAAAATTAGCCCCAACATTGACTGCTCTAAAGTCCAGTAAAATCAATTTAATCACTCAATGTTATTATGGAGTGCTGTATTGTAAAATGTAAGATGTGCTCTCTAGTCTTGAAGGGCAGTACTTTATGATATGAATAATAATTTGGTTGAAGTTGTAAGATATATGGATTTATATCTAGATATATGGACTTATATCTACACACATATGAACAATATATGGATAATTATATGTTATGTGCTATCTTTTGGTTTGGCCTAATTATGTGGTCTTATGGACATTATGTTAAGGGGGCCAATGTATTGTCATACTAAAGTGTAGGACTAATGTGTAGATACCCAAAAGGGTAACCTTAGTTTATGATGGGCTAACTAAGGTTACATATGTAACCATGGTTACATGCTTGTGACTCTTGAGTTATGTAACTCTTGCAAGACATAACTCTTGTAACTCTTGTCTCTTGGGTTATGTAACTCCTAGAGTTATAAAGTGGGGGGTTATGGTTCCCACCCTAGTGCAAGACAAGTTCTTCTTCCTCCCATTGAATCAAGAACCTAACAATCCATTGTCTTGCAAATAGTGTGGAAAACCATAAGCCAAATTTTGATTATTGTCATAACACTATTATTGTGAACCTTTCATATATTGTTTTAGTATTGTGGATTCATTCTTGTGGTGACAATCATACTTCAAGAAAACTTGAAGGAAGGCTAAAGGAGTTCTCAATAACTCAAGGACAATCATCAAAAGGAGGTTCAACATTTCCACATATGGATTCAGGTTAGCTTCCGCTCATGTAGTTTATATATCCGAATTATTCGATATGAAGGTTGTTGTTTTTAGTAGGAATCATAATCCTTACAATTGGTATCAGAGCCACCCTTCATTTTGGATAATTTGGATGTTCATGTTATGTTAGGATTCATGTTTTAGTTTTATAAGAATTTTGTTTATGAAATTCTACCATGAAATAGCATGATCTTATGAATGTTATGTTTTGATTTGATGTTTTAATATGATGTTAAAACATTGTAAATAGCATGATTTTAGTAGGTTAACAACATGTTTTTTATGTTTAAGATTCATGTTGAAAATCATGTGTTATTCAGAAAAAATTTTGGTCACTGCCTTCAGACAATGGATTGTTGCCTTACACAATCCATTGTCTGTGACTTTTAGTATTCTGGCAGTTTTTTGGAACACCAGACAATCGATTGTTCAAGGTCCAGTGAGTTGAAACTTTTCCAGTAACTGAATTTTTTCATAAAACCAAACAATCGATTGTCTGGCTTTGACAATCGATTGTGGATGGTCCAGCAACTTAAAAATTTTTCATAAAACCAAAACAATCGATTGTCTGGCTTTGACAATCGATTGTGGATGGTCCAACAACTTAAATTTTTTCATAAAACCAAACAATCGATTGTCTAGCTTTTACAATCGATTGTGGATGGTCCAGTAACTTAAAAATTTTTCATAAAACCAAACAATCGATTGTGGATGGTCCAGTAACTTAAAATTTTTTTCAGAAAACCAAACAATCGATTTTCTGGTTTTGACAATCGATTGTGTTGGTCCAGTAAGGTTAAAAACGTTTCAACTCTCTTAAGTTTCAGTGAATGTTAATTGTTTTAAAGTCCATCAATTCTTATAATATATAGAATTGTCCGATTCAGTGAACAACGATTAATATTCAAGTGTTACACATCAAAACATGTAACACATTAAGTTGAGATTCATAAAATGGCTTAAGGAACTAAAGTTTATAGCATCTAATATTTTAGTTATTCAATTGAAGCATTATGTTGCCAAAGTAACCTCTATTGTGTAGATTGATTAATTTTAAAATATAAGATGACTGTGGATGTTAGTCTTCCATGCGTTAACATCGGCCCAAAGGAAGGTGTTATTTGGCAGGAATTCGAACATGCTTGTGGTGGTAAATATGAGACGATTATTTGGTTTTCCATGTGTATATTAAGTCGGCCCAAAGGAAGGCTTAATGTTTGACAGAAGTTTATTGTCTATGTTGGATCACTACACCAAGAGTACCACTTACAAGTTGGTTTTCTGTCCAAAGACTAAAATCAATGTTGTGCTAGGTATCTTGTAATGGGAAATGCCTAATTTTGAATCTATAAAGTTAAAGTTCAAGTTTTTGTAAGCATGTATTTAGTAATCCTTTTGTTCTATTTTGAGTAAATTCTTCTGCTTCTACGATCTCTGCCAATATCAATAGCATCCCTGTGCTTAACGGCACAAACTTTAAGGAATGGAAAGAGAATGTAATGATCGTTCTCGGTTGCATGGATCTTGACTTATCACTTCGGACCGAGCAACCTACTCCTCTTGAGGATACATCCTCTTCTGGTGACAGGAGGGTGATGGAGAAGTGGGAACGCTCGAATCACATGAGTCTAATGATCATGAAGCGTGCAATTCCAGAATCATTCAGGGGCACTATGAATGATGAACCTAATGCCAAAGTTTTCCTTGAAAACCTCGAACAGCGTTTTATTCAAAACGAAAAGGCGGAAACAAGTACACTATTGAGTAAACTATTTTTCATGAGGTTTAAGGGCAAGGGAAACATTAGGGAGTACATTTTGGAAATGTCTCATCTTGCTTCGAAACTAGAGTCACTCAAGCTGGATTTACCTGAGGAACTGCTTGTGTACTTTGTTTTGATATCTCTTCCTGCACACTTTAATCAGTTTAAGGTCAGTTATAATTGCCTGAAGAAGAAATGGACTCTAAATGAGCTCATTTCACACTGTGTGCAAGAAGAGGAAAGGATTAAGCAAGATACGACTGAAAGTGCTCATTTGGCATCCTCTTCTAAGGAAACTAAGAAGAGGAAAAATAAGGAAGTTGCGGTTGTAAAGCCCAAGATTAAGCAACATAAGGAACCTAAGGTTGAAATTACTGAATTAGGTTGCTTTCTCTGTAAGGGAACTAATCATGTGAAGAAAGTTTGTTCTGGGGTTAATTTAATTTCGGTACCTAAGGATACTTGGTGGGTAGATTCTGCTGCTACTACTCACATAAGTATATCAATGCAGGGTTGCCTGAACTGCCGAAAACCAAATGATGGTGAAAGAAACATCTATGTGGGTGACGGCAAGAAGGTGTCAGTTGAAGCTATTGGCAAATTTAGGCTGTTGTTTAAGAACGGTTTTCATTTAGATTTGGATGAGACTTTTATTGTACCGTCTTTTAGACGGAACTTAATTTCAGTTCCCCAATTGGACATATCCGGTTGTAAATGTACATTTGGGGATAATAAAGTTAGTCTCTTTCGGAATTCAAATCTTATTGGTACTGGTGTTTTATCAACATTTGATAGCTTATATTTGGTTGATACAATAACTTCAAATAAAGAAACTTTGCATACAAGTTTAAGTGGTACTAAAAGAAAATTAACTAATGCGAATTCTATTTCACTCTGGCATAAACGTTTAGGTCACATATCCATTCAAAGAATTCAGAAACTCGTGTCAGATGGAATTCTTGATTCTCTTGATACCTCAAATTCGGAAATTTGTGTTGAGTGTATCAAGGGAAAACAAACAAACAAGACTAGATTAGGTGCTAAGAGAGCTTCGGACGTCTTAGAATTGATACATACGGATATTTGTGGGCCATTTCCTACTCCTTGTCGGAATGGTCAACAATACTTTATCACATTCATAGACGATTACTCTCGTTATGGGTACCTATATCTTATTCATGAAAAGTCCCAATCCATATTAAAAACCGCAGCTTATATTCTTAATAGAGTTCCAACTAAAGCTACAATCAAAACCCCATATGAACTTGGACTGGGCATAAACCCAGTATTCGGCATTTACACATTTGGGGTTGTCCAGCTGATGCAAGGCCTTATAGGCCGAATGAAAAGAAACTGGATGCTAAGACGGTTAGTAGCTATTTTTTTGTTGGATACTCTGAAAAATCCAGGGGTTTTTAAGTTTTATGATCCCACATCACGAACTAATTTTTGAGACGGGTAATGCTAGGTTCTTTGAGGATATTGAGTTTGGGGGGTGGGGAGATAAAGTTGTTAGAGATTTTGTCTTTGAGGAAGAACATGTGTCTTTCCCTCAAGTTGTTGATGCAACTCCGGTTCAAGACAATCTCGAAAATCTCCCCCATCAGGACCCTGATATAACTAATGAAAATCAAACTCAACAACCTCAAGAAACTGAAATGCCATTAAAGAGATCCACTAGAGAGAGGAGAAATGCAATTTCGGATGATTATGTTGTATTTCTTCAAGAACAAGGAAGTGATATTGGACTTGAGGAAGATGACCCAATCAACTTCCGTCAAGTCATTAAGTGTTCTAACTCTCAAAAGTGGATTGATGCCATGAATGATGAGATGAAGTCTATGAGTGATAGTGACGTTTGGGAGCTTGTTACGTTGCCCAAAGGTACGAAACCTATTGGTTATAAATAGATTTTTAAAACCAAAAGGGATTCAGGGGGCAATGTTATTAAGTACAAAGCTCGTCTTGTCGCAAAAAGGCTACACTCAGAAAGAAGGCATTGATTATAAAGAGACTTTCTCTCCAGTTTCATCGAAAGACTCTTTCAGGACTATAATGGCATTAGTAGCACATTTTGATCTTGAGCTTCATCAAATGGATGTTAAGACAGTTTTTCTCAATGGTGACATTGAGGAAACAAGTTATATGATGCAACCTGAAAACTTTGTTTCGGATGAATCAGAGAAGAAGGTTTGCAAATTAAAGAAATCCATCTATGGACTCAAGAAAGCTTCTCGTCAATGGTATTATAAGTTTCATGCAGTCATTACAATTTTTTTGGTTTTGAACCGAATATTGCTGATGACTGTATATACCATAAGTTCAGTGGGAGTAAGTATATTTTTCTGGTTTTATATGTTGATGACATACTGCTTGCCTGTGACGATATAGCATTATTACTTGAAACTAAGAAATTTCTTTCAAAGAAATTTGAATTGAAAGATCTTGGTGAAGCTTCTTTTGTATTAGGAATTCAAATATAACGAGATCGCTCCAAAGGTGTTCTCGGTCTGTAACAAAAGGGCTATATCGATAAGGTTCTGAAAAGATTTGGCATGCAGGATTGTAAACCAGTCAACACCCCTGTTGCTAAGGGAGACAAATATAGTCTCAAACAGTGCCCAAATTATAATTATGAAATTTCGGAAATGCAGAAGACGCCTTATGCTTCGGCGGTAGGTAGTCTGATGTATGCTCAGGTATGTACACGACCTGATATAGCGTACATTGTTGGGATGTTAGGCAGATATTAAGCAATCCGGGTATGGACCATTGGTAGGCAGCCAAAAGGGTCATGAGGTGCATACATAGAACAAAGGATTACATGCTTACATATCGGAGTTCGGACCAGTTTGAGATCATCAGGTATATCGACTCCGATTTTGCCATTTATGCTAATAACATATGTAACCATGGTTGCATATGTTAATAACAACAGTATTTTGACGAAAACAAAACATAAGGACGTCAAATTTCGGGTTGTTAAAGAAAGAGTACAAATGGACAATTGTGCATTAAGTACATAAGTACAAACTCCATGCTTGCGGATCCGCTCACTAAGGAATTGACACCAAAAGTATTTCATGAGCATATTGCTTGTATGGGTGTCAAATCATATAAGGATTATGTATTTTAATGGGAGTTTGTATTGCACATTTATGTATTGTTCATTATATTCAGAAATTCAGTAATTCAGTTATATCTGCGTAGATATTCAGTTTTAAAGTTTTTGTACTCTTACAGTTTAAGTTTGATCTCAATAAGGAGAACCAGTTGGAAATAGACATTCTATTGACCACACTTTATGTTATTTCCATGCTACATACCTACACTTGATCCATGTCGTTGGTTATATTGATATACGTGATCTATGATTGGTTCTAGTTACAATGAGTAACGACGAGCACTTAGTTCCTATGTTGGTATGATTGATGGACCAGATTGTTCATGACAATTTTATTGTGATAGCAATTTTGTGCACCTAAGGTTTGTAACATATAATATTAAGGTTTGTACATATGTTTGTATATCTCGTCCAAGTGGGAGATTGTAAGATATATGGATTTATATCTAGATATATGGACTTATATCTACACACATATGAACAATATATGGATAATTATATGTTATGTGCTATCTTTTGGTTTGGCCTAATTATGTGGTCTTATGGACATTATGTTAAGGGGGCCAATGTATTGTCATACTAAAGTGTAGGACTAATGTGTAGATACCCAAAAGGGTAACCTTAGTTTATGATGGGCTAACTAAGGTTACATATGTAACCATGGTTACATGCTTGTGACTCTTGAGTTATGTAACTCTTGCAAGACATAACTCTTGTAACTCTTGTCTCTTGGGTTATGTAACTCCTAGAGTTATAAAGTGGGGGGTTATGGTTCCCACCCTAGTGCAAGACAAGTTCTTCTTCCTCCCATTGAATCAAGAACCTAACAATCCATTGTCTTGCAAACAGTGTGGAAAACCATAAGCCAAATTTTGATTATTGTCATAACACTATTATTGTGAACCTTTCATATATTGTTTTAGTATTGTGGATTCATTCTTGTGGTGACAATCATACTTCAAGAAAACTTGAAGGAAGGCTAAAGGAGTTCTCAATAACTCAAGGACAATCATCAAAAGGAGGTTCAACATTTCCACATATGGATTCAGGTTAGCTTCCGCTCATGTAGTTTATATATCCGAATTATTCGATATGAAGGTTGTTGTTTTTAGTAGGAATCATAATCCTTACAGAAGTGGCATGCATGTAATTTTATCTATTTGGTGAATATATATTGTACCACTTCCTGAAATCATGCGATTCTCTCTTTCATTTGTTTCGCTCTTATCATAATTTCTAGTCCGACATTGAGATCTTATTATTGGCGCATTTTGTTTGCTGCTTCAACTTTAAGTAGAAGATTTATACTAAATAGTAAATACCATAAGATCTTAAGTAGAAGATATAAATATTTAGTAATCATTTAATGTTAATGGGTAGAACAAGTGAGCATTTACGTACGTAGTTGATTTTTGGAACGGAGCATAACACCTAGTCTTGCTTGATTCTGACCTGAGAAGATAATTTGCTCGCAGATGATTGTAGATAGTGTTTAGCTCAAAGTTTTCATACACTTTATAAGCATACAATTAAAATAAATGGATCAGATCGTAATAAACCAAATGACCAAATGAATAAGATGCAAGAGACAATTGTTATTTGTTAAGGAGGGGAGGGTAAGGATCTTTTATTGATAATATCGATTTGGTCTGCCTCTCCATGGAGAGGTTCAGAGCCTTACAATGGTCTTCTCTTTTCTTGAGAAGTAGAGGTGGAGAATAAGGAGCAGCCCCCCTCTTTAGGGTTCTTTCTCTTAGTATTTATAGACGTGGACTTTGCTAGCTGGCGTCAGGCTGTCGTGGCCGTTCTGGGGGACCGCCCATCAATAGCGAGTAGGTCGTGGCCTCGTTGGTTGGGCTGAGCGATCTTCGAGCACTTATTATTAACGAATGGTTGTGCCATTTGTTAGCCCAAATATACTTAAGAGTGAATTAATCTCACGAATTATCATAAGTCAGGTTTTGACCCATACAGTTAGTCCCTCCGCTTATCGAGGTCGTGCTTCGGCCAAGATCGATGAGCGGACATCGTCGACCGTGGCTCAAAAAGGATCGGAGAGGGAGGTTGAATGACGTTTTGATCGTAACCCAGGATGATCGTAGCCGCTTATATGTTGGAGATTGTACCGTTGGAACTGCCAGTCTTAATCATTTTGTGCGGTAGTTTTGGGTGGAATCGAGTTAAAGACCTTAATCAGATTTCGTAAGTGGCCTCAACCATTTTATTCGTTAGAGATGGCCGTAACCACTTGCATATAAGGAGTAGCCGTAGTCGTTTACTTATTGGAACGTTTGTAGTCATTTTGTACCTTGAAGACGACCGTAACCATTTATATTTAGGAGACGACCGTAACTATTTATGTGTCTGGAGGATGACTCTAGCCATTTTGTGTTTCAGGAAACTGTCGTAGCCATTTATTCTTAGAGGATGGCCGTAGCCACTGTGTGTTCAGGAAACAGCCGTAGCCATTTTGTGTTTCAGGAAACAGCCGTACCCATTTATACTTGGAGGATGGCCGTAACCATTTTGTGTTTCAGGAAATAGCCGTAGCCATTTATACTTGGAGGATGGTCGTAGCCATTTATATTTAGGAGACGGCCGTAACTATTTAAGTGTCTGGAGGATGACCGTAGCCATTTATGTTTAGAAGACGACTGTTTGGTGTTTTCATTTAGGGCCATGTCTTCGCGAAGGCGACCGCTGTGGATATGGGTGCGCTTGACGTGCACTGTAAGTGGTGCTCCGCGTATGGAGGTGTACTGGACGTCCTTTTGACATACCTAGGTCGTTAAACTCACTTCGAAGGTGAAGCGTCGATTGACGGTTGCAAAGTCGTTTTATAATATCTTTCATAATGACACATGTTACTGGATTCGAACCGTTTTACGGTTGGCGATGCAGTTAATGATGGCTTTTAGAATTTGCGAAAGCCACTTTTGCAGTATAAATAACGAGTTAAATCATCTGTTTCTCACTTTTCAGCATCTGTTAAGTAATATTTCTGCAGAAGCAACTTCTATCACTCTTTCTCTTCGTCAATTTGGGTTGTTCTTCGTCTTCCTTCAATCAATCTTCATCTTTGCTCCTTCTTCGGTGAATTTTGTTCGTTCATTGCGCGGTAATTAGTAATGGCAAGCAGTTCTCACACAGATCTTTCTCCGGTGACTCTAACGACGGTCGATAGGTCTTCTACAATGGCGAGGGCCACCAAATCGGTGGAGATTGATAGGATCCTGTCGGCAGTTGATATTCTTTCTTTGCCCGGAGGTCCGACAACCGACTTCACTGCCGACGAGGGGGAGGATCAGGTCAGGCCCTACTAATTGGGGAGGTGGGCCTTGCCCAATTAAGGGAGCGTTGAGGTATCCCTGGTTCTGTCGACATCTCCCTTGGAAGGAGCGAGGAAAGGGTTCACATCGACCGCCCCGGATATTGCATTTTCTACGCTTACCCTTTCAGATTAGGGTTCAAGCTTCCCTTCCCGGCGTTGGTGGCAGATTTTTGCCGTTATTATGAAATGTGCCTTGGTCAACTCGTCCCTTCTTTCTACAAGCTTCTGCCATGCTTGCCAATTACGTGGAATTGGCCCGAAGAGAATTAACGCTAAGGTACGTGCCGACTTTGTACGCCCCTCGTAGGGTCTGTGGTACCATGATTTGAATAGTCCCTCGTGGGGTCACGGGGACTGACTGCGGAGCTGGACGACACGGTCTACTCTCATTCTTATGAGAACTTTTTCTACATCAACACCGAGCATTTGGTGGGGAATGCCAAGGAATTCCCAGAGACTTGGAACCATATACGTGAGTTTTCTATTCGTAGGGTTCTGCCTTCCGTTCTTTCTTGTTCCTTGTTCTAATGGGTGTTAACTTTATCTTGTGTTTGTAGCTGAGAGGGTACCACCGGCACCCTTATCCGGCATTAATGAATGGGTTGAGGCCGTACTTCTTCAGAAGGTTGGGATTCGCACATGGCCGTCCTTCTGGGAGAGACACTACAGTAGGGTTGCTTCGGGTGAGTGTTTGGGTTATTGCATCGTTCTTGTTCAGTCGTGTTGAGTTTCTCTCCTTTTAATTCTTTTCTTTTATTGATTAGGGGCAGTGCACCGTGTGAGAGCTCCTCAGCTTGCTTTTCGCAGGCCGGGCGCGACTGCTCGGATGGCTATGGCGCCGACGCCACGCCCAGTTCTGAGGGTGACTTCACTTGAGTCATCGGCGGCCCATTCCCCAACATGGTCTGCAACTTGGGTCGAGGCATCTTCGTGGGTCGTTGTCCCCAGGGCGGAATCATCTTTGAACAAGGAGGAGAGGCCGTTGGTTAGGTGAAGGGTCACTTTTATGACTACTGTAGAGGTGGTACATTTAAACTCTCCGCCGCCGGTACGGAGGGGAATGAGGCGGTTGTGCCTGCCCTCGAGGGCGAAAACATAATGGGGGCTTCCCCGATCGGCTCAGTCTGTGATGAAACCATCGCTTCGGCGGCTCAATCATTAGTTCCAACTGTTGATAGGGAACGTGGTTCCTCAGCAGCGGCTTTGGTGGCAGAAGTGAGTGCCAACCTGTTGGCGGGGAAGGGGGCCTCGACCTCTCGTCCGGTTAAGGAAGGAAGGGGCGTCGCGGGAGAGGAATTTGACTCTGAGTCTGACTTGGATCCCAACAACGTCTGCATGATCCAGGAAGGCTTCACCAATGCGACGGCGCATGCAGAGGGACCATATCGGTATGCTGAGATTCCTACCGAGCAGAACCTGCTGCTTGAGGAGGACAATTTGGTTCCGATGTTTGCTCCTTTGTGCTCGGAGGAGGAGATCAGGTCGCTGAGGGATGTTGCAGATGTCGGACTAATGACACAGGCGGTCGTGATGGGTTTCAGGGTACGTATGATAATCTTCTTTCTTTTCTTTTCTTGCCTTGATTTGCTTCCTGTTTTAACCGCTAGTTTTGCCTTGCAGACCTTCCTTTTGGAGGTAGAGAGGATGCGCTGAGCCAACATTCGCTCGGGGATCTTTCTGCGGGCGCTGGAGAAGTATCACCGCTACCGGGATAGGTGTCGCGTGATGCGCAAGCGCATGAGGGATGACCCCTGCAACCGTGAGTTGGTTGAGGAGCTGGCGAGGCGGGAGCTTCTAGTGCAGCAATCCCAAAACTGGGTAACAGCTCTCGGGGAGAAACTTCGTCGTAAGGACAAGGAGGTGGAGGCCGAGAGTAGTCAAGCAGCTGAGAAGGAGCGCCGGAGCCAGGAGGCCTTGGCGGAGGTCTCTGAGGCCTTGATTAGGCAGGTGGTTAGGTTGGACGAGGAGCTCACTACTTCGAGGCTGCAAGCCAGGGATGCTTCAGCGAAGGCTGGGGCGTAGGAGGTGGCGATCCGCGTTTGTAAGAGGGAACGAGAATTGAAGAGATCTGTTGTGGCTTTCAGAGTGGCGGGGGTGGAGGAACGCATTGGCTTTTATGAGCGGGATGCCCAGATTGCAGCAGATTGTATTACGACCTTGGAGGCCAAGAATGAGCGCCTGAGGGACTAGGCTGCCTCTTATGGTATCGCTCGAGATTTTTGGTCGTTTGCTGAGGCCTAGCTCGACGTGTACAAGAAATTGTGGGAGGCCGGCGTTGTGCCCGAAGCTGTTTATGGGGGGCCGTCAAAAGGCCCGTGATGCTCGTCTTAGTTGTGGCTTCGACCCGCCACTCTAGGGGCGAATGATATTTCTGAGGGCGGTGATGGTGGCGCATGTGGCATTGAGGGTGTGTAGGTGGCATTCAGGGTGGCGCCGGTGGCGCTGAGTGAAAAGTTTTTGTAGAGTTAGTTTTATTGTTTTTTGTTGCCGTTTGGCCCTTACTTTTCTTTGTTCGCCGGCCTTGGCCGTTTGTAAGTGGGGGTGGCCCATTGTAAATGAAGTTGTAGATATATATACAATTTTATGTTTTTTCTTGTTTCCAAGTTTTCTTTTGTACTCATTCAAGGGGGATTCGCCTTTAGAGTTTTTTTGAGGGGGGGTGTTGATCTCCCTACGACTTTAGTCGTGATAACGTCGGTGGCCTTGTCCATGATGACGTTGATGGTCTTGGTCAGTTGGGTGATTTCGACTATTGTCGGGTAGTTTGCTCGCCCTTGTCATGAACTAGGTGGGATGCTAGCGTCGATGGCCTTAGCTGTGATTGACCGCATTTCGCTTATCATTTTCCTTTACTCGGTATGAGTAGGTTTTAGCCGTTATTTGGCAAGGATGGCGTATAGCCTTAGTCTCAGTTTGGGCGTGGTCGAATTGTTGGCCGTGGACTTGCAATTCGACTAGGGCCAAACTTATCACGGCCTGAATCTCAGTTTGAGTTAGGCGTACTTACTTGATTGGCGAGGGTGCTTAACTTGTTCCTTCACTCGTAGAGGAACAGGCCTTGCAGCGTCCAACGGCGAGGACGCTTGGCCTGAGTCTCGGCTTATTCTGTAGTCGGAATTTTTGTGTGAGGTCACGTGGCTTGAGTCATTGTTCAACAGTAGTTTTTTCGAAGGCACGTAGCCTGAGTCTCGGTTCAACTCGTAGTTGAACTTTTGGGCAAGGGCACGTAGCCAGAGTTGTGGTTCAACCGTAATTTAGCCTTTGCAATTTTGTTGTCGAAGGCACATAGCCTGAGTCCCAGTTCAACCCATAGTTGAACATTTTGGGCGAGGACACGTAGAATGAGCTTTGGTTCAACCGTAGTTGAACCTTTGCTATTTTGTTGTCGAAGGCACATGGCCTGAGTCGTAGTTCAACCCATAATTGAACTTTTTGGGCGAGGGCACGTAGCCTGAGTTGTGGTTCAGCCGTAGTTGAACATTTCCAATTTTGTTGTCGAAGGCGCATAGCCTGAGTCCCAATTCAACCCATAGTTGAACCTTTTGGGCGAGGGCACGTAGCCTGAGTTGTGGTTCAACCGTAGTTGAACCTTTGCAATTTTTTTGTCGAAGGCGCATAGCCTAAGTCCCAGTTCAACCCATAGTTGAACGTTTTGGGCGAGGGCACGTAGCCTGGTTGTGGTTCAACCATAGTTGAACACTTGCAATTTTGTTGTGAAGGCGCATAGCCTAAGTCCCAGTTCAACCCATAGTTGAACTTTTTGGGCGAGGGCACGTAGCTTGAGTTGTGGTTCAAATGTAGTTGAACCCTTGCAATTTTGTTGTCGAAGGCGCATAGCTTGAGTCCCAGTTCAACACATAGTTGAACTTTTTGGGCGAGGGCATGTAGCTTGAGTTGTGGTTAAACTGTAGTTGAACCTTTGCAATTTGTTTGTCGAAGGCGCATAGCCTGAGTCTCAATTCATCCCATATTTGAACATTTTGGGTTAGGGCACGTAGCGTTAATTGTGGTTCAACCATAGTTGAACCCTTGCAATTTTGTTGTCGAAGGCGCATAGCCTGAGTCCCAGTTCAATCCATAGTTGAAACTTTTGGGCGAGGGCACGTAGCCTGAGTTGTGGTTCTACTGTAGTTGAACCTTTGCAATTTTGTTGTTGAAGGCGCATAGCCTGAGTCCAAGTTCAACCCATAGTTGAACCTTTTGGGCGAGGGCACGTAGGCTGAGTTTGGTTCAACCGTAGTTGAACCCTTGCAATTTTGTTGTCGAAAGCGCATAGCCTAAGTCGCAGTTCAACCCATAGTTGAACTTTTTGGGCGAGGGCATGTAGCCTGAGTTGTGGTTCAACCGTAGTTTGACCCTTGCAATTTTGTTGTCGAAGGCGCATAGCTTGAGTCCTAGTTCAACCCATAGTTGAACTTTTTGGGCAAGGGCATGCAGCCTGAGTTGTGGTTCAACCGTAGTTGAACCTTTGCAATTTTTTTGTCGAAGGCGCATAGCCTAAGTCTCTGTTCATTCCATAGTTGAACTTTTCGGGTGAGGGCACGTAGCGTGGGTTGTGGTTCAACCGTAGTTGAACCGCTGCAATTTTGTTGTCGAAGGCGAATATCCTGAGTCCCAGTTCAACCCATAGTTGAACTTTTTGGGTAAGGGCACGTAGCATGGGTTGCTGTTCAATCGTAGTTGAACCTTTGCAATTTTGTGTCGAAGGCGCATAGCCTGAGTCCCAGTTCAACCCATAATTGAACCTTTTGGGAGAGGGCACGTATCCTGAGTTTTGGTTCAACCGTAGTTAAACCCTTGCAATTTTGTTGTCGAAGGAGCATAGTCTGAGTCCCAGTTCAAACCATAGTTGAACTTTTTGAGCGAGGGCATGTAGCCTGAGTTGTGGTTCAACCGCAGTTGAACCCTTTCAATTTTATTGTCGAAGGCGCATAGCCTGAGTCCCAGTTCATCCCATAGTTGAACTTTTTGGGTGAGGGAACATAGCCTGAGTTGTGGTTCAACCGTAGTTGAACCCTTGCAATTTTGTTGTCGAAGGCGCATAGCCGGAGTCCCAGTTCAACCCATAGTTGAACTTCTTGGGTGAGGGCACGTAGCCTGAGTTCTGGTTCAACAGTAGTTGAACCTTTGCAATTTTGTTGTCGAAGGCGGATAGCCTGTGTCCCAGTTCAACCCAACTTGAACTTTTTGGGTGAGGGCACGTAGCCTGAGTTGTGGTTCAACCGTATATGAACCTTTGCAATTTGGTTGTCGAAGGCGTATAGTCTGAGTCCCAGTTCAACCCATTGTTGAACGTTTTGGGGAGGGCACATAACTTGAGTTGTTGTTCAACCGTAGTTGAACCTTCCGTCTTTCCGCACAACCCGTCCTGAGCAGAGCGTCGGGTGTTGGGTTTTCATTTGAGATCTTGTACGATTTGTGTGAAGCCTTCTTGACTAGTTTGTAGAGGTCATTCTGTTATGGATCTTTGTTTGAGATGTCTTCGTGCCACTTTCCGACAGGGTCCTGTACCGAGGGGATGGGAGTATCTCACCCATGTTATCCCCAGGAGGGAGGGGGTATCTTCTTCTTCTTCTTCTTATGAGGGGAAGTCGGGGCTTCGCACTCTTGCCGGAGCTTTCGAGTTCCCTTCACCCGCTGTGCTACCTAGGCTCATTCGAGCTGTGTTGCTTTCCTTTTTGGGTGCCTTTTTTCCTTTTTGGTCCGAGGATGAACTACGTGATTCTGCTACGAAATCCCCACAGACGGAGCCAAATTATTTAGCTCAAAATTTTCATACACTTTATAAGCATAAAACAACTAAAATAAATGGAGGGCCAATCATAGCAGATCGTAATAAACCAAAGGACCAAATGAATAAGAAGCAAGAGACAATTGTTATTTGTTAAGGAGGGGAGGGTAAGGATCTTTTATTGATAATATCGATTTGGTCTGCCTCTCCATGGAGAGTTTTAGAGCCGTACAATGGTCTTCTCTTTTCTTGAGAAGTAGAGGTGGAGAAAAAGGAGCAGCCTCCATTTTAAGGGTTCTTTCTCTTAGTATTTATAGTCGTAGACTTTGCCAGCTGGTGTCAGGCTGCCGTGGCCGTGCCGAGGGAACGCCCATCAATAGCGAGTAGGCCGTGGCCTTGTTAATTGGGTTGAGCGATCTTCGAGAACTTATTATTAACGAAACGTTGTGCCATTTGTTAGCCCCAATATACTTAAGTGTGAATTAATCTCACGAATTATCACGAGTCAGGTTTTAACCCATACAGATATTCTAATAAAATCAGAGTTGTAGTGAAAATAAAGATCGCAAATAACTTTTCGCAGGTACTTGTAAGTCAGCGATCTTGCAAGAATACTACTACAATCAAGTCAATAGTATCTATGTTTGTTTTTTGCATTGTCGCCTCTCGAATTTGGTACTTTGGTTGAGTAGCACTACCCAAGGACAACCCAACACTTTGATCTATCAAAAAAACCAGAAAACTAAGAGATAAAAACTAACTCAAGCGCAACACCAACATCAGCAAATATTGAAGACAATATTTTCAAACTCTAGAAGACTGTCTGGATTCTATATCTACAAAGAACAAAATACAAGGGTTCACTTTTTTCACTTTCACAAGGGTGTCAAAATGGTCTAGCTAGTGCAACAAAATCGCAAAAGTTCTAAACTGTATCTCAATCATCACCAAAATTGTTACACGAAAAAGTTGGGTCTGGTAGCCTTGTATGGTGTCTTAAGTTTCCAAGAAGGTGGCCTGACTTTCTTGAACACCAACGGGAACTTGATTTCGGAGTCATGGAACTGTTTGGTGCTCTTCCTCTAGCAAAGCTTGGCTGGAATAGTGGCTGTCTTGATGATCTAGATGCAGTGGTGGCGGACCCTGTGACGAGAAGCTATCTCATTGTACATCTGCTCTACAGCACCATTCAAAGAAGTATCATGTTACTCCTTGTACATGTTGTGATAACCATACTACTTTGGTAACATAGCTGTATTGGGAAAATTGAGTTTTTATTAAAGACGACGTGGCATGACACGTGGATTGGTCAAACAGTCAAAGATAAATAAATGATCAAAAGGCACGAAAAACAAAATGCACGGTGGGAAAAAAGAAAATAGACACGAGAGGGAATCTTAGATACGATTCTCGTGTCTATCCAAGTCATTCAATATCAACGGATAAAAAGGGCATTGAAGACAAGAATCTGATGACAAAAATTATTCTACATTCATTATTAAATACATGATACGTTAGTTATTCAGAATTTAATAGCAATGATTATGTAGCGTCTCATTAAATGCTCTTTATTATTTAGATTAATCCGTTACTCCTTGTCAACTATAAAAGGAGGAAGTTCTATCATTTGTAAGGACAGAACATTCTTGATATCATAGTGGAATTCAACTTTCTTATTGTTTTATTCTTATTCTTTGAAAGCCAATTATATTTTGGTCTCATTGATTATTAGTAACCTGATTCCTTCTCTCTAAAATTCAATCTTTGACCAAATTATATTTTTTGGTTAAACAAATTGGTTCTGTTACCGGGAATCTGATAATCCGTTCTTTCTAAATTAACATTCAACCTATTGTTAGTATGTCAAACAACAATGACAATAGCAAGCAGGCAAATCTGAACCATCAAATTGATGATGAGGAACTCAACAACGCTAACCTTCAAGCTTCTCCACGTGGATCTCGTGAAGGAACTCCAAGTGATATGTTTGAACATGATGACGGAGGAGCTGAAACAAGAGATGAACTGTTAAATAAAATAATCGACTCACGAATTGACAAAGCCTTGCGAGCCCTAGTTAATCAATTGCCTGCTGCGCCAGCACCACCAAACAACAACACGTTGGAAAACCCTCGCTCTGGTCTAGTTGATTATGGCAATAGAGCAATTCCTAGTGACTCACAAGATGGAGAACCAAGTAATACAGGTAACTCTCATCTCCAAAATTCGGTACTAACCTTGTAGAAACAACTCAAGGAGCAAAATGAGCATATCGAGCAAATCCCTAGATTTCCACCTGTGATAAAATGAGTGGATGTGGATAAATACTCGCAACAACCATGGAAACCAAGTGCTGCTCCTTTACCAATACCAAAGAAATTAAAAATGCCTGATATCCCAAAATATGATGGTACAACGGATCCTCGAGATCACGTAACTGCATTTACAACGGGGGTGAAAGGCAACAATTTAACCAAACAAGAAATTGAATCAGTGTTGGTTAAAAAGTTTGGAGAGACACTCACCAAGGGAGAATTAACCTGGTATTCTCTTTTACCTGAAAATTCTATAAATTCCTTTATTGAACTTGCAGATTCTTTCATAAGAGCACACTCAGGAGCTCAATAGGTGGAGAAGAGAGTGGAGGATATCTTCAAAATCAAACAAGGGAACATTGAATTGCTCAGAGATTTCATTGATAGATTCCAACATGAAAGAATGATGTTGTCCTGCGTACCGGATAATTGGGCTGCAATAGCTTTTTCCAGTAATTTGAATGACAAAAGTTCATAAGCCACGAAAAGGCTTAAAGAAAGCGTTCGTGAATTTCCCGCAACTACTTGGAACGATGTATATAACAGGTACAGTACGAAGCTCAGATTGAAGAAGATACCGTATATCAACCTGAACGAGAAGATAGAAGCGGGTCCAGAAGGTCTGAGCCGACAAAAGGTCAGGTAAGAATAGGTACGATTGACCTGCAGGAAAAGATCCACGTTCTAGGCAGAACAATCAACATTATGATCAAAGGTCAAGAGATAGGGGAACCAGATCTTCATCCAGATTCAAAGGTGATCGAAACAACCATGAGTAACGGGATGATGATAGAAATTTAATGGCGCAATTTGCTGGTCATAGTTTCAATGTAACTAATTCCGAGCTCGTAGTTGTTCTAAGGAGTATGGGGGATAAGGTACGGTGGCCAAAAGAGATGCGGTCAAATCCAAACAGACGTCATTGGTGCGAATTTTATAACGACCATGGACATAAAACTTCATAATGCAGGTTTTTACAAAGTGAAGTAGATCATTTGTTGAAGCAAGGGTACCTCACAGAGCTGTTCAGTGAAAATGGAAAGCAAGCCTTCATGAAAAATAGGCAGGAGCCATCGAAACCACCTTTATCTAAGAGGATAGTAAATGTCATCAGTGGAGGAGAGGATATTTACGGAGTAATATATACGGCTTCGATCAAAATTTCCAAAATGACGATCACACACGGCAGGCGAGTACGGAAAACCTTAGAACAGGAGAGTATAAGCTTCGATGATGCAGATACGGAAGGAGTGACTACACCGCATAATGATGCTCAGGTAATATCTTTAATTATATATGACACTGATGTAAAAAGAGTTTTGATTGATCCAGGTAGCTCTGTATATATTATTCTACTAAGAGTGCTGCGGGAAATGCAAGCCGAAGACAAGATGATACCAAAAGCGCATGCTTTGTCACGCTTCGGCAATTAAAGCGTGGTAACAAAAGGTGAGGCAACTCTGACAACTTATGCTGCAGGTGTTGTTAAAGAAACTAAGTTTCAGGTAGTGGATTTGGAAATAACATACAATGTAATCATGGGGAGACCTTGGATCCATGATATGGATGTTGTTCCATCAACCTTACATCAAGTCCTTAAATTTCCATCACCTTGGGGAATATGTCAAATTCGAGGGGATCAAATAATAGCCAAGAGTATCAACGCAATAACATATACGACCACCACAAGTAAAGAGAAATAGCAATTATAGGAAACAGTTGAAGGTGTCAGCAACCAAACTTCAACTGAAACAACAGATTTAGATTCGGGGCCCGATGTAATTAAAAAACCTGAAGAAAACGAGAACATCAAAACGACAATAGAAGAACTCGAGGCTCTGGTGTTATTTGAACAATGGCCAGAGAAAGACGTTTACGTAGGAACCAATCTAAATCCCGGCATGCGAGGTAAATTAATTAAAATTTTGAAAGCTAACGTACATTTTTTTGCCTGGTCCTCTGCTGATATGACGGGTATTCCACCGGATGTGATGACTCATAAGCTTAACGAAGACCCATCTTTCACCCCAATTAAGCAAAAGAAAAGAAAGCAAGGAGCTTTCAAAAATCAAATAATTTAAGATGAGGTCCAAAAGTTGTTGAAAATCGGGTCAATTCGTGAGGTAAAATATCCTGATTGGTTAGCTAACACGGTGGTCGTACCTAAGATGAATGGTAAGTGGCGAGTTTGTGTAGATTACACTGATCTAAACAAAGCTTGCCTAAAAGATTCTTTTCTTTTACCCCATATAGATCAATTGATTGATGCAACTGCACGTCATGAACTTTTAAGTTTTTTAAATGCATATTCTGGGTACAACCAAATTAAAATGGACCCCGGTGATGAAGAAAAGACTTCTTTCATCACAGACCGGGGGACTTACTATTACAAAGTAATGCCCTTCGGTCTAAAAAATGCAGGAGCAACCTATCAAAGGTTAGTTGCCAAAATATTTCAAGAACATTTGGGAAAATAGTGGAGGTATATATAGACGACATGCTCGTCAAAACCCAGTATTCCCATGACCATATTTCTCATTTAATTGTTACCTTTGAAATTTTGCGAAAATTTAATATGAAACTCAATCCTGAAAATATGCATTTGTAGTTGCTTCTGGTAAATTTTTAGGTTTTCTTATCTCTAACCGTGGAATTGAAGTGAATCCTTCCCAGATTAAAGCAATTGAAGAAATACCTGATGTCCTTACTAGTAAAAAGGGAAGTTCAGAGGTTAACAGGAAGGATAGCGGCCTTAGGGAGGTTTATTTCAAAATCATCAGAAAAATGTTTCAAATTTTTCTCTGCGCTCAAAAAGCAAGACCATTTTGAGTGGAATGAAGATTGTCGACGAGCTTGAAGGACTTGAAAGTTTATTTATCAAATCCTCCTTTACTGGCTAAACCTAAAGAAGGTGAAAAGATAATCATCAATCCAGCAGTATCAGAAGTAGCGGTAAGTGCCATTTTAGTACGAGAAGGTCAAGGTAAGCAATTCCCGATTTATTATGTTAGTAAAAATTTATTAGATGCAGAGACAAGGTATCCACAACTAGAAAAATTAGCATTAGCTCTCATCATGGCATCTAGAAAACTACGACCCTATTCTCAATGCCATCCTATTGTTGTTGTTACTGCTTTTCCTTTAAGAAATATATTGCATAAACATGAACTATTAGGAAGATTAGCAAAATAGTCTATAGAACTAAGTGAGTACGAAATAATTTATCAACCTCGAACTACTATCAAATCTCAAGTACTCAACGATTTCGTAGCTGATTTTAGTCAAAGATTAGATCTAGAAGCAGAAAAAGAATTAAGTTTTTATTAAAGACGACGTGGCATGACACGTGGATTGGTCAAACAGTCAAAGAGCAATAAATGATTAAAAGGCACGAAAAACAACAGGCACGGTGAGAGAAAAGAAAATAGACACGAGATGAAATCTTAGATACGATTCTCGTGTCTATCCAAGTCATTCAATATCAACGGATAAAAAAGGCATTGAAGACAAGAATTTGATGATAAAAAGTAGTCTACATTCATTATTAAATACATGATACGTTAGTATTTAATAGCAATGATTATGTAACGTCTTATTAAATGCTCTTTATTATATAGATTAATCTGTTACTCCTTGTCAACTGTAAAATGAGGAAGTTCTATCATTTGTAAGGACAGAACATTCTTGATATCATAGTGGAATTCAACTTTCTTATTGTTTTATTCTTATTCTTTGAAAGTCAATTATATTTCGGTCTCTTTAATTATCAGTAACCCGATTTCTTTTCTCTAAAATTCAAGCTTTGATCAAATAATAATTTTTGATTAAACAATAGCCACATGCCATAATTCTTGATCTTCGTTGGATTCTTCTCAAAGATCTAAGAATGCAAATAACATTTGAGAAGAGTGGTATCCCTCAATTAAAGGGAATTTACCAAACCGCGTTACATAAACGAAGAAAAAGTATATCCTTGGGAGAAACACAACTTGGGATTCAGTGCTTACTCTGTTTTTACACATCTGCTTTACACTTTGAAGTAAGTGGAAAACTTTGGCATCTCTTCTTCAATATCTTTGACATAAATGGTTCATGCCTACAACCCTCAAGGATTTCTGAACAGTTGGTTGTTTTATAAGGGCAACAAGGAGCTGAAGAGATTTCGAGATCCATCTCTGCAGGCTGTGGTTTTTAAAACATTTGAAGCGAGAGATAATTATAGATGTATTGAGATCTAAATTTATGCCTTACATATGTTGAAATACAAATGTTCATGTAATTTAGCCTCATGGTGCAAAGGTTGATATGGTTCTCCTAGGAGCAACTGCTACTGCTAGAATTTATTAGCACATCGCAAGTTTGACCAATATTGTATTTCGGGAGGATGTAGTCTCCGAATGTTATACCACAGCAACAACATACCAAGTATTACCTCACACCGTGGGATCTAAGGAGGGTAATGTGTACGCAATTCTTAACCCTATCTTGTGAAAATAAAGAACTTGTTTTTCATAGACGCTCAGCTCAGGAGAGCATAAGCACCACATTAATGAAAAATAGACAAGGACAACACCAAAAAGCCATGTAAAAGCATGATAAAAAACAAGATATTAAGATAACCAAAATGAAAGAAAGGACGGGTAGTCATAAAACCTTAATACCAACACAATGCGACAGTGCGTACTAATACTACTGGTATGAATAATCTAGACCACATATCCTACTACATTAATTATCGACCTCCATACCTTCGTATCAGGGGTCATGACCTCGGTCAGTTGAAGTTCCGTCATGTCTCCTGATACTGCATGTTTTATTATCTAATAAAACAAAATGAAAAAAGAAATTTAGAATGACATTCAGCGGTCTAATTCTTCAGCTGAAGATTGTGGCGTTGTTCGGCGAATAGAAGCATAATCATTTTCAACCTTGCAGTTTTAAATTCTGGAACCACAGCCAAATGTATGTCTGTTGGGTTCTTGCGAAGTGTAGCAGGACATACTAACTTCCAAACAGATCTACTAAACCCCATCTCTCTCGTCTCTCCCCCTTTCCCTCCCCAAATCTTCTCCCTGTCATCAAAAACCCATTGCAGAAAATGATACACCTCCTATCAAGAAATTAAGGGTCATCAACAAATAACTGTCTTCTTTAGTGCAAAACAAACATCTACTCTTAACTGCATCCAACATCCTCCAATTTCAAAGAAGAAGCACAGTTATAGTACATGGAATTGACTATGAGTATGTACCCACTACAGGTGGGCAGATAACCGTACCTTGAAGAAAGCAAATGAAGGTTCCAAGTAACATACAAGCAAAGTGAAGCAGCAAGAACATAACAGAAACGCAGCTACAAGAGTTGATCTAAACTGATGATGCTAATGTACACTTGGGAGCACGGACTACCAGAGAAGGTAAGAGAAACCTTGCAGTTTGAACTAAGACGACAAGGCCAGACCAACAAACTAGAAAACAAAACAAACAATTAGGGATAAATTTGCTAAAATGAAAATAAGAACCAAAAGCTTGGCCCTAAATACTATTAGTATTCTCTCTATCCCATCATACATAACATTATCCCCATTTGAGTATCAAAAAGCTTTTTGATTAATAATGATTTTGTAAAGTGACAAGAGGGGTTGATCTGATGGTACTAACCGAGAGGCTGTGAGTTCGAGTCACTCAAAGAATAAGGTGAGATGTTCTTGGATGAAATGATGTCGGTGGTCTATTTAGAAACAACCTCTCTACCCAAGGGTAGGGGTAAGATCTACGTGCATGCTACCCTCCCCAGACCCCACTAAGTGAGATTATACTGGATTATTGTTGTCGTAATGATTTTGTATAGGCTTTTGCGATTATGGTTTTCTTGGACACTTTTTGTACTTATTAGTATTTTATAAATAAGTACTCTCTCTATTGCAAAGGTACAAGGGTCGGTTTGAATAAGAATGTTAACAAGTGAGTTCATTTATCGATTTCTTACGTATCCAAAAGCTACACAAAAATACTATGAATCACAAATGTTTTAATTAAAGATGTTATAGTCTTCATGTCATTTTATATGGTGGTGTTTGAGTGGGCACAGAGTTTGAGAAAAAAAAGAGACATTTGGAATATACCAAAAACCTGAGTACTTATGGCTATGGTGTAATTATAACACATAAGAGCAATGTTGTTAAGGGTAAAGCAAAAAACTTACTTTAAAAGAGTTTTAACTCTCTGGGGTTGGCCTGGTGGCAATTGACTTGAGGCTCGGGGTTTGCTCTCTTTCATGGTCTCAAGTTCGAAACTCATTGATTGCAAACAATTTCTGAAGGCCATCGGATTGGGTAAAATCTGAATTAACCATGGTGCACTTGTGAAAAACTCCTTACCCAGCGCCTGTGCTTCCCCGGGATTAGTCGGGTCTCAAAAAAAAGAGTTTCTAAATACAGAAAAGTGTTAGGATTATGATTCCAACTAAATATAACAACCTTCATATTGAATAATCCGGAATTAAACTACATGAGTGGAAGCTAACCTGAATCCATATCCGGAAAGTGTTGAACCTCCTTTGATAATTGTCCTTGAGTCCTTTTGAACCTCTTGATCCTTTCTTCAAGAATGTCTTGAAGTTTGTATGTTACCACAAGAATGAATCCACAAGGTTTAACAATATGTGAATTGTTACACAATAATAACAATATGACAATGATCAAATTTGGTATATGGCTTTCCACACTATTTGCAAGACAACAATGGAGTATTTTGGCTCTTGATTCAATGGGAGGAAGAAGAGTCTTGTCTTGCACTAATGTGGGAACCATAACCCCCACTTTATCACACAAGAGTTACATAACCCAAGAGTCACAAGAGTTACATAACTCAAGAGTCACAAGCTTGTAACCATGATTACATATATGTAACCTTAGTTAGCCCATCATTAACTAAGGTTACCCTTTTGGGTATCTACACATTAGTCCTACACTTTATATGACAACACATTGGCCCCCTTAACATAATGTCCATAAGACCACAAAATTAGGCCAAACCAAAAGATAGCACATAACATATAATTTATCCATATATTGTTCATATGTGTGTAGATATAAGTCCATATATCTAGATATAAATCCATATATCTTACAATCTCCCACTTGGACGAGATACACATACATATGTACAAACCTTAGCATTATATGTTACAAAATAACCTTAGTTGCGCAAAATTGCTATCACAATAAAATTGTCATGAACAATCCGGTCCATCAATCATACCAACATAGGAACTAAGTGCTCGTCGTTACTCATTCGTAACTAGAACCAATCATAGATCACGTATATCAATATAACCAACGACATGGATCAAATGTAGGTATGTAGCATGGAAATAACATAAAGTGTGGTCAATAGAATGTCTATTTCCAACTGGTTCTCTTTATTGAGATCAATCATAAACTGTAAGAGTACAAAAAAAACTTTAAAACTGAATATCTGCAGATATAACTGAATTACTGAATTTCTGAATATAATGAACAATTACATAAATGTGCAATACAAACTCCCACTAAAATACATAATTCTTATCTGATTTGACACCCATACAAGCAATATGCTCATGAAATACTTTTGGTGTCAATCCCTTAGTGAGCGGATCCGCAAGCATGGAGTTTGTACTAATGTACTCAATGCACAATTGTCCATTTTGTACTCTTTCTTTAACAACCCGAAATTTGACGTCCATACGTTTTGCTTTCGTCAAACTACTGTTGTTATTAGCATAAAGGACTGCCGATCTGTTATCGCATAATAGCCTAAGCGGCTTTTTGATGCTATCAACAATTCGCAGTCCACCAACAAAATTCCGCAGCCATAATGCCTCATTGGATGCTTCATAACATGCCATAAACTCCGCTTCCATGGTGGAAGTGGCTGTAAGAGTTTGCTTAATGCTTCTCCAAGAGATAGCACCGCCCGCAAGTATGTAAATATAGCCTGAAGTAGACTTCAAACTATCCTGACATCCAGCAAAATCGGAATCGGTATACCCAATGATCTCAAGCTGGTCCGATTTCCGGTATGTAAGCATGTAATCCTTTGTTCTCTGTAAGTACCTCATGACCCGTTTGGCTGCCTTCCAGTGGTCCATTCCCGGATTGCTTAGATATCTGCCTAACATCCCAACAATGTATGATATATCAGGTCGTGTACGTACCTGAGCATACATCAGACTACCTACCGCCGAAGCATAAGGTGTCTTCTGCATTTCCGAAATTTCATAAGTATTGTTTGGGCACTGTTTGAGACTAAACTTGTCTCCCTTAGCAACAGGGGTGTTGCCTGGTTTACAATCCTGCATGCCAAATCTTTTCAAAACCTTATCGATATAGCCCTTTTGTGACAGACTGAGAACGCCTTTGGAGCGATCTCGTAGAATCTGAATTCCTAATACAAAAGAAGCTTCACCAAGATCTTTCATTTCAAATTTCTTTGAAAGAAATTTCTTAGTTTCAAGTAATAATGCTACATCGTTACAGGCAAGCAGTATGTCATCGACATATAAAACCAGAAAAATATACTTACTCCCACTGAACTTATGGTATATACAGTCATCAGCAATATTCGGTTCAAAACCAAAAGATGTAACGACTGCATGAAACTTATAATACCATTGACGAGAAGCTTGCTTGAGCCCATAGATTGATTTCTTTAATTTGCAAACCTTCTTCTCTGATTCATCCGAAACAAAGTTTTCAGGTTGCACCATATAAATTGTTTGCTCAATGTCACCATTGAGAAAAGCTGTCTTAACATCCATTTGATGAAGCTCAAGATCAAAATGTGCTACTAATGCCATTATAGTCCTGAAAGAGTCTTTCGATGAAACTGGAGAGAAAGTCTCTTTATAATCAATGCCTTCCTTCTGAGTGTAGCCTTTTGCGACAAGACGAGCTTTGTACTTAATAACATTGCTCCCTGAATCCCTTTTGGTTTTAAAAATCCATTTACAACCAATAGGTTTCGTACCTTCGGGCAATGTAACAAGCTCCCAAACGTCATTATCGCTCATAGACTTCATCTCATCATTCATGGCATCAATCCACTTTTGAGAGTTAGAACACTTAATGACTTGACGGAAATTGATTGGATCATCTTCCTCAAGTCCAATATCACTTTCTTGTTCTTGGAGAAATACTACATAATCATCCGAAATTGCATTTCTCCTCTCTCTAGTGGATCTCCTTAATGGCATTTCAGTTACTTGAGGTTGTTGAGTTTGATTTTCATTAGTTATATCAGGTTCCTGATGAGGAAGATTTTCGAGATTGTCTTGAACTGGAGTTGTGTGATCCGAGTCAGGAAGACCAAGATCAACAACTTGAGGGAAAGACACATGTTCTTCCTCAAAGACAAAATCTCTAACAACTTTATCTCCCCACCCCCCAAACTCAATATCCTCAAAGAACCTAGCATTTCCCGTCTCAAAAATAGTTCTAGAAGTGGGATCATAAAACTTAAAACCCCTGGATTTTTTAGAGTATCCAAAAAAATAGCTACTAACCGTCTTAGCGTCCAGTTTCTTTTCATTCGGCCTATAAGGCCTTGCCTCAGCTGGACAACCCCAAATGTGAAAATGCCGAATACTGGGTTTATGCCCAATCCAAAGTTCATAAGGGGTTTTGATTGTAGCTTTAGTTGGTACTCTATTTAGAATATAAGTTGCAGTTTTTAATGCTTCACCCCAAAGTGAGTCTACCAAAGAAGTACGAGAAATCATACTTCTTACCATATCCTTAAGGGTCCTATTTCGTCTCTCAGCTACACCATTCATCGTAGGACTACCTGGCATAGTATATTGAGGGACGATCCCACACTCATCTAGGAATTTAGCAAAAGGCCCTGGACGTTGTTCACCGGAACCATCATATCGACCATAGTATTCACCACCACAGTCAGATCTAACGGATTTAATTCGTTTGCTTAGTTGATTTTCAACTTCAGCCTTAAATGATTTGAACACGTCTATGGATTGGGACTTTTCGTGAATAAGATATAGGTACCCATAACGAGAGTAATCGTCTATGAATGTGATAAAGTATTGTTGACCATTCCGACAAGGAGTAGGAAATGGCCCACAAATATCCGTATGTATCAATTAAGACGTTCGAAGCTCTCTTAGCACCTAATCTAGTCTTGTTTGTTTGTTTTCCCTTGATACACTCAATACATATTTCCGAATTTGAGGAATCAAGAGAATCAAGAATTCCATCTGACACGAGTTTCTGAATTCTTTGAATGGATATGTGACCCAAACGTTTATGCCAGAGTGAAATAGAATTCTCATTAGTTAATTTCGTTTTAGTACCACTTAAACTTGTATGCAAAGTTTCTTTATTTGAAGTTATTGTATCAACCAAATATAAGCTATCAAATGTTGATAAAACACTAGTACCAATAAGATTTGAATTCCGAAAGAGACTAACTTTATTATCCCCAAATGTACATTTATATCCAGATATGTCCAATTGGGGAACCGAAATTAAGTTCCGTCTAAAAGACGGTACAATATAAGTCTCATCCAAATCTAAATGAAAACCGGTCTTAAACAACAGCCTAAATTTGCCAATAGCTTCAACTGGCACCTTCTTTCCGTCACCCACATAGATGTATCTTTCACTATCATTTGGTTTTCGGCAGTTCAGGCAACCCTGCATTGATATACTTATGTGAGTAGTAGCAGCAGAATCTACCCGCCAAGTATCCTTAGGTACCGAAATTAAATTAACTTCAGAACAAATAAGAGAAAGAAATGTACCTTTTTTCGCACGCCAGGCATGGTACTTGGTACAATCTTTCTTCACATGATTACTCCCTTTACAGAAAAAGCAACCTAATTCAGTGATTTCAACCTTAGGTTCCTTATGTTGCTTATTCTTGGGCTTTGCAACCGCAACTTCCTTACCCTTCCTCTTCTTAGTTTCCTTAGAAGAGGATGCCAAATGAGCACTTTCTGTCTTATCTAGCTTTATCCTTTCCTCTTCTTGCACACAGTGTGAAATGAGCTCATTAAGAGACCATTTCTCCTCAGGCAGTTGTAACTGACCTTAAACTGATTAAAGTGTGCAGGAAGAGATATCAAAACAAAGTACACAAGCAGTTCCTCAGGTAAATCCAGCTTGGGTGACTTAAGTTTCGAAGCAAGATGAGACATTTCCAAAATGTACTCCCGAATGTTTCCCTTGCCCTTATACCTCATGGAAACAAGTTTACTCAATAGTGTACTTGTTTCCGCCTTTTCGTTTTGAATAAAACGCTGTTCGAGGTTTTCAAGGAAAACTTTGGCATTAGGTTCATCATTCATAGTGCCCCTGAATGATTCTGGAATTGCACGCTTCATGATCATTAGACTCATGCGATTCGAGCGTTCCCACTTCTCCATGGCTCTCTTTTCATCAGGAGAGGATATATCCTCAAGAGGAGTAGGTTGCTCAATCCGAAGAGCAAGGTCAAGATCCATGCAACCGAGAACGATCATGACATTCTCTTTCCATTCCTTAAAGTCAGTGTCGTTAAGCACAGGGATGCTATTGATGTTGGCAGAGATCGTAGAAGCAGAAGAATTTACTGAAAATAGAACAAAAGGATTACTGAATACATGCTTACAAATACTTGAACTTTAACTTTATAGATTCAAAATTAGGCATTCCCATTACAAGATACCTAGCACAACATTGATTTTAGTCTTTGGACAGAAAAACAACTTGTAAGTGGTACTCTTGGTGTAGTGATCAAACATAGACAATAAACTCCTGTCAAATATTAAACCTTCCTTTGGGCCGATTTAATATTCACATGGAAAACCAAATAATCGTCTCATATTTACCACCACAAGCATGTTCGAATTCCTGCCAAATAACACCTTCCTTTGGGCCGGTGTTAAACGCATGGAAGACTAACATCCACAGTCATCTTATATTTTAAAATTAATCAATCTACACAATAGAGGTTACTTTAGCAACATAATGCATCAATTGAATAATTAAAATATTAGATGCTATAAACTTTAGTTCCTTAAGCCTTATTATGAATCTCAACTTAATATGTTACATATGTTGATATGTAACACTTGAATATTAATTGTTGTTTATTTTATAGGACAATTCCATATAATATTAGAATTGATGGACTTTAAAACAATTAACATTCACTGAAACTTAAGAGAGTTGAAACGTTTTTAACCTTACTGGCCAAAAAACAATCGATTATATGCAATAGACAATCGATTATCTTTGAAAAAAAAAATTCATCTACTGGACCAACACAATCGATTGTCAAAACCAGACAATCGATTGTTTTGGTTTTTAAGAAAATTTTTTAAGTTTCTGGACTAACATAATCGATTGTCAAAACCATATAATCGGTTATGCTGGTTTTAAGAAAAATTTTTAAGTTACTGGACCAACATAATCGATTGTCAAAACCAGACAATCGATTATTTTGGTTTGGATAAAAACTTTTAAGTTACTGGACCATGACAATCGATTGTCTACAATAGATAATCGATTGTATGGTATAATTTAAAAACGTTTCAACTCACTGGACCAGAACAATCGATTATTCTGGTGTTCCAAAAAACTGCCAGAATTTTAAACGTCAAAGACAATCGATTGTGTAAGGGAACAATCGATTGTCTTGAGGCAGTGACCAAAAAATTTTTTCCAGAATAACATATGATTTTCAACATGGATCTTAAGCAAAAAAAACATGTTGTTAACCAACTAAAATCATGCTATTCATACAATGTTTGAACATCAAATACATTAAAACATAACAATCATAAGATCATGCTATTTCATGGTAGAATTTCAAAAACAAAATTCTAATAAAATTTAAACATGAATCCAAACATAACATGAACCATATGATCTTCCAAATTATCCAAAAATGAAGGGTGGCTCTGATACCAATTGTTAGGATTATGATTCCAACTAAATATAACAACCTTCATATTGAATAATCCGGAATTAAACTACATGAGCGGAAGCTAACCTGAATCCATATCCGGAAAGTGTTGAACCTCCTTTGATAATTGTCCTTGAGTCCTTTTGAACCTCTTGATCCTTTCTTCAAGAATGTCTTGAAGTTTGTATGTTACCACAAGAATGAATCCACAAGGTTTAACAATATGTGAATTGTTACACAATAATAACAATATGACAATGATCAAATTTGGTATATGGCTTTCCACACTATTTGCAAGACAAAAATGGAGTATTTTGGCTCTTGATTCAATGCGAGGAAGAAGAGTCTTGTCTTGCACTAATGTGGGAACCATAACCCCCACTTTATAACACAAGAGTTACATAACCCAAGAGTCACAAGAGTTACATAACTCAAGAGTCACAAGCTTGTAACCATGATTACATATATGTAACCTTAGTTAGCCCATCATTAACTAAGGTTACCCTTTTGGGTATCTACACATTAGTCCTACACTTTATATGACAGCACATTGGCCCCCTTAACATAATGTCCATAAGACCACAAAATTAGGCCAAACCAAAAGATAGCACATAACATATAATTTATCCATATATTGTTCATATGTGTGTAGATATAAGTCCATATATCTAGATATAAATCCATATATCTTACAAAAAGGTGTCATTCTAAAGACTAAAAAAAGTGCCAAATAAAATATCACGATGTCAATCCTATTGGTCGATCCAAACTAGTTACTTTTTGTATCCTTAATAAAATAGATGTCCCACGCGCCTCACTCATGAAACTTTCCTTATCGATAGCTTACAGTTGTCACAGCTTCTTTTGCGTGATTTTTTTTCAATTAAAGTGGTATTATTTAAAAAGAGAATTATTCAGTATTTTGGAATCGCTACTTGTAATTGAGTTTTGGTGTTCTGAATTACCTTTTATTGAATTCCTAGTGAGAGGAAGGTTTGACTCAATTTTTATTGGTTTCCGAACACAGAAAAGTGGATTAAAAATTTGGTTGACTGTGGAGAAGTTGGGAAGAATGTGTGAGACACTCTCCGAATCTCATAGTTCTAGCATAGTCACTTAATTAACTATATTTGGCCTTAAATCAATTTTTAAATAAACTTGTTTTTTTTTTGGGAGTGTGTTTTGCCTATTGTCCGCTCATTATAGAGGGTTGAACTTTGAGAGGGAGATTGAAAAAGAGGGACAATTTAAGATAGACACTGCGAGAAATAGGTTCAAGTTTTTGACAGTTACTAAAGATAAGAAAAGAGAACCTATTAAAGATTCTGGAAACATATTGAGAGGAAAAGCCTTAGATCTTAAGAGTTAAGGGTATATAATCAGAAGAAGAGGGCTTGCTAGGTCATTTGAAAAGAAATGAGTGAAACAAAACCTATTGTTTCATTGGTTTTGATTTCATTCTTGAGGTTTTTTCTCTGTTTTGCTTGAAATCATCTGTGGTTCAATTTGGATTGTAAATCAAATTCGAGATTGTTTTGAAAAGTTGGTTCTTGGATTGTTGGTATAAAGGTACTGTTCTGTCGGATTTAAAACTAGTTTTGTTGTTGGTGTTGTTCCATTATTCATTCCGGCTGTGTTTGAGTGTGTTTCTAGGCTGAAATTGAGTTTTGCTACTGCTGTTTGAGCTCCGATTGATGTTGCCTGTTGTTTACTACTGCTGTTCATTATTGCTTAGCTGACTTACCCCTTCTTCACTTCTATTTTGATACTACGTATGTCCTTAGACTCAAGAGATATTGGAGACTAAATCAGCATGTATGAACATACTTGTAATTTGAATAGTGAAAAATTATTTCGTTTGTTATTTTCTAGCTTAGAATTTTAGTGTTATTGAGCAGTTTAAACAATTTGGTGAATGTATTAATTGGAATTTTGTGGACTATACTGAACTATATGAGTTATTTAGAATTGTTGTAGGTAATCTAGTTAGTTGTGCTATTAACGTGAAGATGAGTCTGTGAATAATCACCCAGATCATGATAATTAACTGCTATAAGCTCCAGATTTAAAATGCTAAGATCAGTTTTGTGACCACGTGATTTTTTCCCTATAAATGAATTACTCTCAAAAATTCAAAATAAAATAATTTTGTTTGCTTGCAATTATTGTGTATTTTTTGTGTTATTGTTTGCATTTTTGTTTGTGCATGTCTATTTGTTTAAATTAATAAAAATACATAAATATGTCGCATTTATATTCAGGATTTAAGTTTACAATTTGGAGTAATTAAGTTTGTTTGACGAAAATAAAAAAATTACAAAAAATAACATACTTTGCATTTTTAGCATTTAAAGTCAAATTCTGTTATTTTATTTTAAATTGGTATTAATTATGTGTGATAATTATTATTAGTAGTTAATTAGTGTTTTCAAGTTAATTTGGTTTTATAAATTTAATTTAGGATACTAGGTTTTTAATGTTGAAAATTAGTTTAAAAAGAAATAGAAGCAAAATGATGTATAAAAATCAAAATTGGGTCATGTCAATTGAAAAATCTCAGGCCCAAAACAAAACACCCCTTACCCAGGCCCAAGTCTCACCTTCACCCGATCCAGACCAGCTAGCCTAACGACATCAACGACCCCTCCATCTCTACTATCTAAAACACCCATCAACGAGTAGCAGTTACTGCTTCTCGATTCACTCTAAATGACCACCTGAACCTCCACGACTCGACGCCATAACCAGTAGCTCATCCACCATAAACAACCAAAGTGACGGACCATCCCCAACCCGATGTCCAGCCATAGATGCCATTGGAGCATTGAAACGGAGCTCGACTAGCAAATGACCTTCCGTCCATAACGAAGAACAAATTGAGAACAAAATCAGTAAAAGCTGAAAATATTACGAGTCCAAAAACTCATTATCACCTTAATTGAGTATAATAATTTGAAGCAATTTCAGTAGGTATTTATTCTAATTTAATTGAGACTTTGTTGAGTTTAACATTCATGGCTCAACAAACCATTTTCAAGTGGTTTAGGCTTCAATGCCATAATGATCGGCTCAGGCCTATTTTTGATTTTCATATTCGTTTGGGCATGGGCCCAAGCCTATGACTGGCCCGTTTTTGTGCAGATTCGGGATATAATTTCATGGATTCGAATATAGTAACTCTTAAACAATATTTATTGATTAGTTTCTTCTTTTATCATTAAAAAAGACAATATTTAATAGAAAATCGTAGTTGCTTTAGGTTTTAATTTAAAATACTAAAATGAGATGAGCATCGCCAAATAAAATATATAAATTGCAAGGCCCTCGATAAATGTCTGTATTAAAATACTTAAATTTCAGGACGGGCCGTTTAGCAAATTTTACGGTCTTCCCCAAAGATAATAACGCGTTAGTCTCTTTAGATGCGTATTTTAATAACATTACCTTCCTAAACTTGGGTGCACATTTATGTGACCCAAATCCAAATCTCAACGAAGTTGAAATATGTCAACAACCACGGGTGCATTTATGTGATGTGGTTCAAGACACGTTTTCACGACGTTGCAATTCTCTTTAAAAATAGTAATAAAAGTGGCTAAAAGTTAAAATGCACATAGGTTCATAGTGTTCTAGAGTCAGATAATTAAGCCAAATATAACAGTTGAGCGACCGTGCGAGAACCACAGAACCTGAAAATGTCTAACACCTTCTCCCGGATTAACGGAATTCCTTATTCGGATTTCTTGTATGAAGACTATTTTAACGCTGTCATTCTTTTCCTCGATTCGGGAATTTGAACCGGTGACTTGGGATACCATAAATTATCCCAAGTGGCGACTATGAATCTTAACAATTAAATCCCATTTCAATTGTCCATTAAGCGAAAAAACTCCTTTATGCCCTTGCAGATATAGGTAAAAAGGAGGCGTGACAGGCATTATTGTGGTCTTTTGATTGCGCAAGCGAGTTCGTATGAGATTTTTGGACCTTTGTGCATATTTCATTTGGAGACCCGAGGGGCTCAAGTGAATTTCAGATAGGCTACGAATGCTTTATACTCAGAATTTTTTTTTTTGAACTTCTGCTAGTTTCTGGTATTTTCTTATTCGCGATCGCGAAGTTACTCACGCGATCCCGATGACTGATTAGGATGGCGAGGGAACAAACCTATGCGAATGTGAGACCTTAGTCACAAACGTGGAGCATTGGGGGGGCTGGTCTTCACGAATGCGACTAGTCAATCGCGAATGCGTAGTTTTGTGAGGTTGGGCTGAGGGATTTAAGGTTACACTATGCGAACCCAATTTTGCGAACGCAGAGGTAAGGAGGGCTGAACCGTCGCGAACGCGTGTAACCTCTCACTACCATGTAAGCCATTAAGGCTCTTGCTCTTCGCAAACGCGTTAGGTTCCACGGAAGGCGATGAACACCTGACGCAGGTAATTAAAAAAGTCCCAAAAATGGGATTTTGTTCATTCTTTCAAATTTTCAAACCTAGAAAATCCTACAGACGATTTCCTCAAGAGCTCTTCTTCCCCAATTTGTAGGTAAGTGATTCTAACCTACTTTGTTTCAATTACCCATTACATTTCATAAGATTTTCACTTAAAATCTAGGATTTTCGTGGTTGAAATTGAGTTTGGGTAGAATTAGGGATTTTCATCAAACTGGAATTTAGAACTCAAATTAGGGTTGGATTTTGAAACAAATTACATAATCGCACTCGGAGTGAATGAATAATCGAGTTTTTGTTCGAATTTCGGATTTGGACCAAGAGGGCTTAGGGTCAATTTTTCACTATTTGGGAAAAAGTTGGGGAATTCTAAATTCCTGCATTATAATTGATTTCTTTCGCAATATTTGATATTATTAAGTCAATTATGATTAGATACGAGTGGTTTGGAGGCGGATTCTAAGGGAAAGGCCCCGGTAGAGTTCTAAGTTGATTGCGGCATTAGGTAAGTGTCAAGTTTAACCTTAATTTGAGGGAACTACTAACCCTCAGCGGTGTATATACGAGGTGACGAGTGCTTATATGCCAAATTACTTATTTTCCTGATTTTCTGCTATTTCTTAATTATTTTCTTCTATGCCTTAACTGTTATGTGCTTTAAGTGTCTTTCATGCTTTATTTGTTACTTGTTAACCATTGCTCCTCATGTTATAAATGTTAGACCTTATTTACATGACTCACTTCTTTTTGCCTTAATTAACTTAATTGCACCCTTTTAATTCATTTACTAGACTTGTCTTGCTGTGTAATATTATATATATGAATTCCCAAGTTAGTACAAGGTTTCTTTTATGGTTTCGTTTCATATTCATCAATCGTAAAGATTCTTGTGAGTTGAACTATTGATTTTACTGCACTCATTGAATATTTGTACTGATATGTCGAGATTGGATTACATGCCGCAACAAGTGAAATAAGGGTGGATTGATACAGAGGAATAAGGGTGAATTTATACTTATATGATAGAATCAGGTTTCATGCCACAACATGTGAAATAAGCGTGGATTGATACGGCGAAATAACAGTGAATTGTGATACTAATTTTGTGATATGGTTGGATCGGGTTGTGTTCCGCAATATATATTTATTTATGATTGGTTATACTGTTATGGTGGAATAAGGACGGATTGTGTTGTACGGTGGGATCAGGTTGCGCGTTGCAATAACCTATTTGATTCTATTTTCTTGAATTGTGTTGATTTTTAGTATTTTCATTTGAAATTCTAAGGATTGGTAATTTTGATCGTCACTGGTTTATTTCTTAAGTCTTTAGCTATTATCTTCAGTAACTGTTTTATTTTGTTTCATATTTCCTTCTCATGTCTTTATTATATACTATGTTACATGTTGTAGTGTGAGTGACCTGCCTTATGCTCGTCACTGCTTCGTCGAGGTTAGGCTCGACACTTACATCGTACATGGAGTCAGTTGTACTCATACTACACTCTGCACTTCTTGTGCAAATTTTGGAGTCAGTCCCAACGACAATTATTAGCGTGCTCGGATTCGCCGGCTTTGTGGACACTTGGGGTACTGCTGCTCAGCGTCCGCAGCTCATAGAGTCCCATTTCCTTTTAATTAGATGTTTACTTTCCTTCAGACAACTTTATGTTTATTTTAGACCTTTATTTGTACCATATTAGTAGCTTGTGCACTTGTGACACCAGATTCAGGGTTTATCAGATATTTTAATTGTTATAGCTTCCGCAATTTACTATAGATTATTACAAGTATTTCAGTTCTTTCATATTTTTTAAGTTAAAAATGTTGAAAAATAGATAAATTATTCTAATGTTGATTTGCCTATCAAGTGCAATGTTAACCGCTATCACGACCCCGAACGCGAAATTCTAGGTCTGTGACACTTTCCATCTTGTACTTCTCCTTTCACTTTCATTACAATACACAAAACAACAACAACAACTACCCAGTATAGTCCCACAAAGTGGGGTCTGGGGAGGGTAATATGTAGACGAGCCTTACCCCTACCCGAGAGGGCAGAGAGGCTGTTTCCAGTCGACCATCGGTTCAGTGAAGGAAATGAAAAACAAAAACAAAAACAAGAACAAAAACAAAAGAGCATTAGTAACTCCAGCAGAAATAGCGTAAATAATTATCTAAACATAAGAAACATAAATAAAATAGCATGCACTAATATCATACAGTAACTACTATAAATCATCTATGGATAGCCCTGCCAAGCCGCACCCATCACCGGGTGAGGAGTACGAAAAACTCTAGGAGCCCTTATCCTACAACCCTGATACTAGACCTCCAAACATTCCTATCAAGGGTCATGTCCTTGGAAACCTGCATTCTAGCCATGTCATGCCTAATCACCTCTCCCCAATACTTCTTAGGCCTCCCTCTGCCTCGCCAAACGTTGACAATCGCCAGCCGCTCACAACTCCTCACCGGGGCATCAGGACTTCTCATCTGCACTGCCCGAACCACCTCAACCTCGCTTCTCGCATCTTCTCATCCACCGGGGCCACCCCCACCTTCTCTCGAATAACATCATTCTTAACCTTATCTAATGGTGAGCTCGCACATCCACCTGAGCATCCTCATCTCCGCAACCTTCATTCTCTGAACATAAGAGTTCTTCACGGGCCAGCACTCTGCCCCATACAACATTGCCGGTCTAACCACAGCTCTATAAAATTTCCCTTTGAGTTTATGTGGAACTTTCTTGTCACACAGGACTCCTGATGCAAGCCTCCACTTTGACCACCCCGCTCCTATACGATGAGTGACGTCCCCATCAATCTCTCCGTCCCCCTGAATCACCGACCCAAGATATATGACACTGTCCCTCTTGGCGATGACCTGAGATCCAATAATCACGTCTCGGCTCGGCGCTAAACTTGCACTCCAGGTATTCTATCTTAGATTTGCTTATTTTGAAACCTTTATACTCGAGAGTCTGTCTCCATGCCTCTAACCTCTTAATAACACCGACCCTCGTCTCATCTATCAAGACTATGTCATCAGCAAATAGCATACACCAAGGCACATCCCCTTAAATATGTCGGGTTAGAGCATCCATCACCAAGGAAAACAAGAGAGGGCTAAGCGCCGATCCTTGATGGAGCCCCATATGGAAAATGGTCCGAGTCGCCACCCACCGTCCTAACCCTAGTCTTAGCTCCATCGTACATGTCCTTGATTACTCTGATGTAGGCTTCCGGCACGCTCTTCGCCTCCAAGCACCTCCCTTGGGACCTTGTCATACGCCTTCTCCAAGTCGATAAGCACCATGTGCAGATCCTTCCTCTTATCCCTGAGCTGCTCCACCAGCCGCCTGACAAGGTGGATAGCTTTTGTAGTGGAGCGACCCGGCATGAAACCGAACTGGTTCCCAGATATAGATGTCATCTCCCTCACCCTCGCCTCGATCACACGCTCCCAGACCTTCATGGTGTGACTTATTAATTTGATACCCCTATAGTTGTTGCAGCACTGGATGTCCCCTTTGTTCTTGTACAAGGGCACCACTGTACTCCACCTCCACTCATCCGGCATCCTTTTGGTCCTAAAGATCGCATTGAACAACCTGGAAAGCCACTCCACTCCTGACCTACCCATGCACTTCCAGAACTCCACCGGGATCTCGTCAGCCACGGTCGCTCGACCCCTACTCATCCTACGCAAAGCCCCAATGACCACCTCTGTCCTAATGCGCCTGCAGTACCCAAGGTCTCTATGTTGCTCTGAATGCCCCAACTCCCCTAGCTCTATGTTGCGATCCCCCTCCTCGTTAAGTAAGTCTTGAAAGTACGCCTGCCACCTCTGCTTGACTTGAGACTCCCCCATCAGAACTCTACCATCCTCGCCCTTGATGCACCTAACTTGGTCAAGATCACGTGCCTTCCTTTCCCTTACTTTAGCTAACCGGAATAACTTCCTGTCCCCGCCTCTCTCCCCTAGTTCCTCGTACATGCGACCAAACGCCGCATTTATAGCTTCCGTAACCGCCAGCTTTGCTTCTTTCCTCGCCACCTTGTATATCTCCCTGTTCGCTCTCCGTTCTTCTTCGCTTGTGCTCCCTGCCAACTTAGCAAACGCCACCTTCTTCACCTCCACTTTTCCTTCGACTACATCGTTCCACCACTAGTCACCCTGATGTCTGCCTAAATATCCCTTGGCTATGCCGAGCACGTCCCGTGCTACCTCCCTAACCAAGTTTGCGGTCTCTGACCACATAGCGTCCGATTCCCCAGAACTTCTCCAAGCTCCGCCCTCAGCTAACCTCCTCTCCAACTCCTGTGCTTTCTCCTTAGTCAAAACACCCCATTTAATCCGCAGTTGTCCCCGAGCACCCCTCCTTTTCCTCTTCATCCAGAGACCGGCATCCATCACTAGGAGTCTATGAAGAGTCGAAAGGGACTCTCCCGGAATAACCTTGCAGTCCTTGCACATACCCCTATTGCTCCTTCTGAGGAGGATGTAATCAATCTGAGTCCTCGCCGCCGAACTCTTGAAGGTGACTAAATGCTCCTCCCTCTTCTGAAATTCGAGTTCGCAATCAGAAGCTCGGAAGCCCTGGCGAAATCAAGTAGTGAAGTGCCTCCTCCGTTCCTAACCCCAAAGTCGAAGCCACCGTGCACCTCACCATAACCACCAGCATCAGCCCAATATGACCATTAAAGTCCCCTCCAATAACTAACTTCTCAGATTGGGGAATACTACTCACCAGATCATCCAAGTCCTCCCAAAAGCGCCTCTTAGCCTCATCATCTAAGCCCACTTGCGGCGCGTAAGCGCTGATGACGTTGAGGATGCAACCCCCAATAACCAACTTAATAGACATTAACCTATCATTCACTCACCTAACCTCGACCACGGACTCCTTTAGATCCCTATCTACCAAGATGCCCACTCCATTCTTGTCTCTCACGACCCCAGAATACCACAGCTTAAACCCGTCTACATTCCTCGCCTTCGACCCTTTCCACCTAGTCTCCTAGACTCATGCTATGTTAACCATCTTCTTCTGAAGAACCTTCGCCAACTCAATGGACTTACCCGTCAGAGTGCCTATGTTCCATGACCCAATCCTTAATCTATGAGCGTCCGCTACCTTATTCCCACCCTTACCTCCCACCCTACCCGCAGGACCACTGCCTGCTCCCTTACTCACCCCCGCCACCGCCCCCACCACCCGAGGACATGACCTTGCGCTATCATCCCCCGCCGCGGCCACTATCCCTCCAACCGACTATGGAGAATAGTAACGCACACACGCACTATAGCGGAATACGCAAAAAGATGAAAACTAGATAGCAACAGAGTAGACCTCACACAGAATGCTAACTAAAATACGTAAAAAAGTGTACAAAGTAAACAAGAGAGCAGGAGGTACCAACTCCCGGTAGAAAAACCTGAAAGTAGGCTTTGATGCACCTAAGGTCAACTGCTACCGACTCTTGCACGTCCTGGCCGGTGTTGCTTAGCTCTTCACTCCCAAACGTCGCCAACTGGCCTCGCCGCCGCGACTAGTACCTGGGGCATGTTTTCCTGAAGCTTATCGGAACGTATTGTTCTATTGCGTCCTGCCGGAAGTCTGAACGGGAGTCGCCGAAAGTGGTGTAGCTTGCCGTAAATCCTCGCCGGAAAAATAAGGCACATGTCCAAGAAAACAGAATACACCTACACACCCCCACAAAAAGCAGAAGAGAGAATAGGAAGAAAGAAGCAGGGGTCGCTGGAAAAATCGCTAATGAAAAGCAAGAATTCAAAAAACCTCTAAACAGCAGTAGAGACAAACTTGAATAACTAAATTAAGGCGAAGGGAAAGCTGGAACTCAGCGAATAATGTTTCAAAATTTGCAACCACAATTCTTTACAGTTGAAGAAACAAGAAGATCTGAATATTTACAATATAACCTTTAAACCCAAGTTGAAGACTTAGCTTTAACTGTGAAAGAATAATAGAGTGCAGAGGCTAGAAATGGTCTTTGTAGCTTCCTCCAGTTTAGGACTGTAGCAGCAGTTAATAATAATTTTCACTTGCAAACCCTTCAGCAAGCCTAACTTCAACTTTCGAATACTTTTTCCCTAACTTTAATTTCGTATATTCATTTACAATTTGAACTAAATATCGTCCAAATGGCCACTAAGATGACATAAAATCCAAAGTGATAAAAGAAATCGCTAGAAAGTAAAGCTTATTGATTTTTACATAAGAAAAGCAAAACAAATTAATAAAAACAAAGAACAAATTAGGACCCAACCTCAATTTGTTTTCGACTTTCTGAAACGGATCTCAAGACTAAATTGAAGAAAATATTGCTAATCAAGCCAAAACCCCAAAGATTTGATTTTTTTCAAGCACCCACCAACTTTAGTTCTCATAACATATTACTTTTCTTGATGACCGCCAAAATTTGAAAATATGGTATGTTGGTGGAAATTATGGTGTACTTGCCACTGTACCACCATTAAGTTATTCCACATATTAAAAGCAAGTTATGCGGTATCCTATTGAAAATATTTCATCACTTCTGTGGCCATCTTTAAAGCATTTCATAGTTTTAATGTTTTTAAGCATTCAAAACAAGCGCACAATCATTTATTTATTTATGGAGCAAGCTTTTAAATACTAGCTAGAAGTAATTATGCGAATTAAACACTTTTAAAAATATATGTATATATCTAAAATATACTTGCCAATAATTCTGTGATGCAAGTTGCAGATCTGTTGGGTATACCACAAATGTGGGGATGTTATATGATGAAAGTTACTATACTATCACTTATGACCAATTTACTATTATTTTGCTGGGATCTCATGATGAAACATTTGACTTATTGACGTCTTGATTAGTACTCTATCTATTTAATTTTATGTGAAGGTTTTTTGCTTAGGTACAAAGTATTTGATTTATATAATGTGTTAATGATGATGGAAGATAATATTAAGGTAGCGTTACAAAAGACAACAAAAATTATATTGAAATTAAAGGATAAATAGTTTACTGAATTAAAATTCTAAAAAGTTAATAAAATAGAATAATTTCAAGCACTGTGAAATATACCAAACATAAAGGGTGTCAAAAATGAAGAATATAAAGTTAAAGAAATAACTCAAATATTATCTCCTAAAGTATAGTTGAATATAAATTAAAAAACTTCCTTTGTTTATCGGTGGTAAACTAAAGCCAAAAGGAAAAGAGCTGATAAGGAGAAAAAATATATTAGAACAAGAAACTACTTTTCTGTTTCTCTAAAATGATTGACGTCTTGATCTTTAAATCTGAGTTGGATTAGGTGAAAGCACGGTGCCATAATTATTCGAAGCACTAGTTAGTGGAAGAAAGCAAGAAACTACTTTTAGAAACTTCTGTTTTAATTAATTTATTATTATTATTATTATTATTATTATTATTATTATTATTATTATTATTATTATTATTATTATTATTATATTTTTTCCCCTTCGCATCAGAGCTATAATGCCAAGTTTTATTCAATAAATTTATGTTCATATAGCGTATGCGATTTATTTTGATGTAAATAGTAATGTCAAAATGCCTACACCATCTTCCCAATTTTTAATAGTAGTAAATTCCAAAAGTTCTAATTTAATTACTCTATACTAAATGCCTATACTTTATATTTCGTATGTTTAGATAATTATTTACGCTATTTACGTTATTTCTGCTGGAGTTACTAATGCTCTATTGTTTTTGTTTTTGTCTTTGTTTGTGTTTTACTGCTGTTTTTCCTTTTATCCTATGAGCCGGGGTCGATTGGAAACAGCTTCTCTGCCCTTTCGGGTAGGGGTAAGGCTTGCCTACATATTACCCTCCCCAGACCCCAACTGGTGAGAGTATACTGGGTAGTTGTTGTTGTTGTTGTTGTTGTTTATACTAAATAAAAAGCATTATCTATACCTCAATTCTAAGAAATTTTTCATCTTCTTATTAATGCTAAGTATTAACCGTAATTAGATAAAAACAAGTAAAATGATAAAATTGGCATTCTTCTGTAAAATGTTATTGAGAGAGTTAACGTTAAATTTAAAAACAAAAGTTTATCCAGCTTAAAATCAAATAATATTTTAAATTACATAATGCATATTGCATTTTTGAAATTGTAAGTATTAAATAGTTCAAATGTAAGTATTAAATAATTCAAAAATTACTACTCCTAATATTATAATGCCTGACATTATAATTTCGGCATAATTTGTCCGCAAAATTAAACTAAATCTGCCAATGTCTATATATAATGGCCATCCCCTTTCAGCAAGGCTACCAAGAGCTTCATTCCCTTTTGAGAGCGACAATTTAATAATTTATTCATCTATCTTTGTTGTTTTCATTCCCTATTAATATCAAATACCAATGGGTATCTCGAGAAAGCTTGTTACACCTCTTTCTCTGCTGCTCCTTTACATGGTATTATTAGCAGAATCGCCACCTCGCGTCGAAGCGGCAATCACATGTAGCACGGTGGTCAACAGCCTAATTCCGTGCCTTAGCTACGTAATGAACGGCGGCAAGGTGCCGCCGACTTGCTGCAAGGGGATTAAATCCCTCTATGGCGCCGCGAAGACCACGGCGGATCGCCAGAGTGTTTGTTCGTGTTTGAAAAACGCTGCCTCAAGTGTTAGTGGTATCAACTTTAAGAATGCTGCTGCCCTTCCTGGCAAATGTGGTGTCAAAAATATTCCATTCAAGATTAGCCCTAAAGCCGATTGCTCAAAGGTGAAGTGAAAGACGCACAATGTATAATATATCAAGCAAAACTGAACTCATGCCAGTGATATACATGTTATCTATGACATAGAGTGAGAATAAGAGTTCTATTGTCTCTAATCTTTTTAAGAGATATTTAAATGTGTATTGTGATTGTCTTTAATTTGGTTCTCAATGGTTGTGTATCATCCAATGATATCACCAATCAAATATTGTGCGGACTGTTTATTAAATAAACCATCGGCCCTTAATTACTCCCCCGTTCCAATATATGTGAATCTGTTTGATTGAGCACGAAGTTTAAGAAAAAATGAAAACTTTTGAAATTTATGGTCCTAAACAAGTTAAAAAGGCCCCCGAGCATTTGTGTGATTATAAAAGCTTCTTATTAATGGTAGAATTGTAAGTTTAAGCTAAATTGTCTTCAAAGTTAGAAAATAGTAATTCTTTTTAGAACGGACCAAAAAAAAATACGTTCACATGGAATAGAATAGAGTGAGTAATAGTTACGGAACCCCCCCCCCCCCACCCCAAAAAAAGCTACTAGAAACCGTTTGGCCTAGGTGATTGAGGTAACGCGGATAAGAATGAGGTGCTGAAATGCACTTTTTGTTATTGAAACTTATTTTACAAAAGAGCAGTTATGTGTTTATGTGATCAAATTGATAATAATAAATTGATGTGACTCGATAAAAATATATAATAAATAATTTTCTTATTTTTTTTTTGGTTGGAAAGATAATTGCTATATCAAAATAGAAGCTACAGAGGGGGGTGATGTTGATGCATCTAAGTTAGAATCTAGGAATGTCATATTAGTATATGGGGTATAACCCCTATTGTTAATACTGTCATCTAGTTTATCATTCATAACCCGTAACCTATCTAGACTAGGCCCTTGTTGTTGAGTATCCCACTGGAGGCGTTATGTGTTTTTTGTGCTCCCTTGGTGGTTACTGTTGGTAGTCCCCGCTTGATACTTTTGCAAAAGGTGGTTCACAAAATGTGGTGGCGTGTAAAAAATTATGGGAGTGGTCGTTGGGTCCATGCTGCATCCAGCTTTTGCGAGCCCATCTGCCACCAAGTTCCCCTCTCTGTAGATATGTGTTATTGTAGGCTTAAGCAGCTGGTCCAGGAGGTGCCTGCAATCACAAATTAGATTAGTATAGAGGGGATGGTCGTGCTGAAAATGTTTGATTACCTCCATGGCATCGACGTTAATTTCCAATAGAGTCAAAGAATATGATTTGGAAATTTGAAGACCCTGGTAAAGTGAGTGCAGCTCTGTGTGCAGGATGTTTGCACGGTTGTAATTTCCTGCAAACTCTACAACCCAATTCCCATGGCAGTCACGTATGACTCCTCCTACACATGCCTGATGGTTTGATGTGCTAACTGCCCCATCCGTGTTTAATTTGTAGTAGTTAGAATTTGGTGAAAGCGATTTAGCATGGTGTATCAACTTAGGTTGGTGGTATCGAGCAAGTGAAATGAATAAATTCTAATGCATGACTAGTTATTTGTTTAAGAGTAACTCGTTTTTGTTCATGGTTAAAATTATTATGATTAGGATGTATCCAAATACCCCATAAAGTATAGGATAAAAAAGTTTTCTGGTTGATGTGATGAGGCATGGTGCCGAGCTTAGTTTGCATGAGCTAAGGAATCCACTGGAGGGGTGGGCAGATGTATTTATTTGACTAATGAATAGAGTTAGTCTTAATTCACTCCAAATGTGATTTATGTGTTTGCAATGTAGAAAGACATGGGCAACATTCTCCCTTTCTGTATGGCATACTTGACATATGTCATCTTGTGTGATTCCTAGATGATGTAGGTATGATTTTGTGGGTATCCATTGTGCATGGTGAGCCAGATGAGAGTTTTGAGTTTTGGTTAGACTTTCAGTTGCCATATCCACTGGAAAGGTGGTGTGGTGTCATGACTATTTAACGAGGCTTTAAGCAAATAAGAGTATATTGATTTGACTGTGAAATTACAACTTGGACTTAGGCCACATGAGATTTTATCAGGGGTATTTGTGTAAATGGGTATGTGAACCTGATGTATCGTAGTTTTTAAATGCTCATTGATTTGAAAAGGAAGTTGAGTTAAATTCCATGTATTTTGATCTCTATAGGAAGTGAAACTCATGTTGACGTGATTTTGGGGTAGGGGTCCAGTTAGGATTGAACAAAGAGTTGTGTGCGGGGTAAGCCATGGATCCAACCAAAAATTGAGGGTGGAGTTTGATCCTAATTACCATTGATGGCCTGCTTGGTAGTTGTTCCAACCTAGGAGAATATTTTTCCAGCTGTGTGAAGAGGAGGATTTACTACGACTATATTTGTATTTACATATAAGGGTGGATGCCAATAAGGAGGTAGGGTTTTGGAATAGACGCCATGACAAACTAGCTAGCAGAGCTTCATTTTTCAATTTAAGGGTTTGAATGGCCAAGCCTCCTTTATCATTAGGTAGCAGTATAGATTTCCAACTAATTAGGTGTACTTTTCTTTTTTGATGGGTAGTTCCCCAACGGAAGTTATGTATATACTGCATTATTTTTTTTGAAAATAGATTGGGGAATGGCAATGAATTGCATGACATGAGTGGGTAGACTGGAGATGGTAGATTTATTTAGGGTCAATCTCCCTGGAAGGGATAGGAATTGAGTTTTCCATCCTGCTAGTCTAGCTTTGAAAGTGTCCAAGATGTATTGAAAATCTGATTTTTGTGGCTTTGCTTGGAACATGGAAAAGCCTAAGTATTTACCTTCACACATGTTTAGTCTGGCAAGTATAGAATGCTTTTGTTGAGTGCCACAGTTTGCTGAGAAGAATATTTTAGATTTTTGTAAATTGAGTGTTTGTCCCGATAATTGAGTAAAAGTGTTAAGTGTGTTTATTACTGTTGTGTAACTCTTGGTTTGTGTAGTAGAGATTAAAATGATATCATCCCCAAAGAGGAGGTGGGACAGTGGTGGACCATCATTATAAAATTTTATGGGTTACTAATTTAAACAATCCACAGATTGGAGTATACTTCGTGATAGTCTTTCTAGGCAAAGGATGAACAAATAGGGAGATAAGGGGTCTCCTTGATGGATTCCCCTATTGGGCTGAAAGAAAGGAGTGGGAGTTCTATTAATTAGTATAGATATAAAGGAAGTGGTGACACAAGACATAATTATGGATATGAGGTTAAGGGGTATGTTGAAGTATTGTAATGTTGTATGGATGTTGCGAACAAAATACTTACGCAAGTGCATGTGATCGTTAAGTAATAGAGTAGTGAGTAGAGTATCGTTCCCAAGAAGACTTATGATTAGCTTATGACTAATTTAAATCCAATATCTTTATCTATCCAAGAATTTAATGACAAAATAGATTTGATTGTTTTTCTAACTAACTTCTAACAATTTAATCTAGCTAAATCAATTAACTTAACAAGCAGCAAGCAATTTCGGTTAACAAACAATAGAGGAGGATATTCCAGGGTCACGGGCATACTCAACAATTATGTTGAGTTTTTAGCTTCAAACGACTAATTCAGTTATCTGGGTTATTGATTGACAAGGTTAATATTACTCGTAAGAATCTGTCGAGTCCTTACTCGCCTATTCAAGTCAACTCAATGCCTATATGTCTATGGAATCAAGATTAACAAGAATCTATTTAGAACTCCTGTATTTCAACCAAACAAGGCAATTGGGTATATGTCTATCCCAATTGCGAATCCATTCCCCGATGCCCAGGTTCAAGAACTTGCTCTATTTAATTCTAAATGCAATCTAAAGTTCCCACTTTCGAGTTCAACTAAAGATTCGTAGATAGTACTTCACTGTTAGCTACTCAGTAAAATAATTAGAATCAGAATTAAATAAAGGGATTTTTACATATATATCCCACATAGCAAACCTTATAACCATTATTGTGCATTGTTTGTTTATTACCCTCATATCCCATGTTTTTGTTACAAAATATATACCAATCAAGATATTTGCTGATTGTCCATCCAAAATTAACACTACACAATTAAGGCAAAATTCGAATCTTAATAAAGAGACACCAAAAATAACGCCTATTATTATGGTTGATAATTAATGTTTGATTTTCTACCATTTAAATTGTAAATCAGGTAAGGTAACATATGTAATGCTCAAAATATCTCCTCTAATATGATTGAACCTCATTTCTTGTTGCGTCTAAAGAAGTAAAATATGATCAGTATATATATCCAAGACAAGGTTTCATATAGTATTAACAATAAGCTCCACACTACAACTACTGATCAGAGCACAAGATATCTATGGCTTCGGAATCCAACAATATTATTACAAGTGTTAAACAACTCACGGAGATGCCGAATGTGATGAAAGCAGTAGTCTAATTCCTCCAGATTCTCTCTTATTTTATCATATTTCGTAGTTATTTTATCATCCCATGTTGCAAACTTAAGCGCCACTCAATCTGCTGCTGACGAGTGGTTCGCCGCTTGTATCTTGCCCTTCATTCCTTCCACTTCCATCGTCGCCATTGCAGTTGGAAATGAGTACTTAACCACTGATAACGGTGATGATAAATTAGACCATAATGCCTTAGTCCAAGCTGTGCAAAATCTGCATTCAGTTTTACTAGCACGTGGGCTAGACCGAAAAATCAAAGTGTCTACGCCACATAGCATGGCTGTTCTTGCTTCTTCCTTTCCACCTTCGTCTTCCACATTTGCCACTACTCTCTGTTGAAGTTGTTTCCAGATTTTTTTAAAAATGTAGACAATTGTAGTTAAATGTAGTTAATGTTTTATGAAGTATTTCCAGAGAGTTTTAAAAATGTAGACAATTGTAGCTAAATGTAGTTAATGTTATATGAAGTATTTCCAGAGAGTTTTAAAAATGTAGCCAAATGTAGTTAAATGTAGTTAATGTTATATGAAATGTTTCCAGAGAGTTTTAAAAATGTAGACAATTGTAGTTAAATGTAGTTAATGTTATATGAAGTATTTCCAGAGAGTTTTAAAAATGTAAACAATTGTAGTTAAATGTAGTTAAGGTTATATGAAGTGTTTCCAGTGACTTTAAATCTTTGCTGACGTTGCACCCTAAAATAACGCCATTTATTAAGACTCAAATCTATATTAAATAATTTGTAGCCTAAAATAACGCCTGTATTTATGGCTCCTAATTAATCTTTGATTTTGTACCAAATAAATGCTAATTCAGTTAAGGTAAAAATCCCTTCAATTAATCATACTTTCTTAAATGAGAACCTACTGTCAAGCTTGGAAGGGATTTTTGAGTGTTTGATGAAAGTAAACAAAAATATGAAATTATGATTTGGCAATCCTATTCAACTAACCCAATAAAGGAAGAAGCTTTTAAAATGTAGTCAAATGTAGTTAAGGTTATATGCACTGTTTCCAGTGTGTTTTTAAAATGTAGTCAAATGTAGTTAAGGTTATATGCACTGTTTCCAGTGTGTTTTTAAAATGTAGTCAAATGTAGGTAAATGTAGCTAATGTTATATGAAGTATTTCCAGTGAGTTTTTAAAATGTAGTCAAATGTAGGTAAATGTAGTTAAGGTTATATGAAGTGTTTCCAGTGAGTTTTTAAAATGTAGTATAGGTAAATGTAGTTAAGGTTATATGAGTGTTTCCAGTGCGTTTTTAAAATGTAGTCAAATTTTTGTAGTTATATGAACTTTGTAGTTAATTGTAGTTACTTGTAGTTAATCGTAGTCAGTTGAAAAATATATCTGAATAACGTATTTTTTTGTATCTACTGGATGGTATGAGTTGCTGAAAACTACAAATGGCATTTCTATGCAACGTCAATTCATTATTCTTCATTGTTCAAGACAAGAAGTTTTATCCGAAACATAACAGCGCAAATGTACTGCAACAGTACATGTACCATTGGACTTCCAACAATTTGTAGTTGTGCAATTGTAGCTATATGTAATATTAGATGTGTAGTTATATGCAATTGTAAGTAATTGTAGTCACTACAAATTTTCCAATGTAACCACAAATTTTCCAATGTAACCAGTTGACCCCACAACTAAAACATTAATATCTTTTGGACTTTTACCTCTGAATGAAATCTTGGGGCTTTCAATAGTAGAGGCAGCTGAAACTGTGATTGGTTTAAGATTTCTTGAATTAACTCTAAAGGGTACATTCACAGAAAGAAATAGAATTGCACAAGGGACTGTACTTAACTGGACATGCTTGATGAAATGAGATGACAAAAGTTGACTAGAGTTATGGTCTTTAGTTGATTGAAGTGTGAGTCCACTAGAAGGAGCAAAAGCAGAATTTTTCTTTCTATGAACAGGTTCAAGAAACTTGAATAAACGTGTTCCACAAATCAAGCAAGAGAAAAAAGTGGATAAAAATAAATGTGGGGTAATTAAATAGTAAAAATTGGTTGGAAGAAAGAGAAAAAAGTGGGGAAAGAAGATATGGAAATATTTTGTTCCACAAATCAAGCCCCTAATAAATCATTAATAATTAAGTCTTAAAAGTAAAATTTGGTACATAAATTGAAACATGGTATACTTAAATGTAATAAATACTAACCTTAAACATGAGTGGTTATAAGGTTTGCTATATGGGATGTATATGTAAAAATCCCTTAAATAAATAACCCAATATGATAAACCGTCTTCGTCGAATCAATCTTCAAACAACAACGTTTATGTTTTAACCATGACCCTAGAACAATGAGTAGACACTCATACTATTGTTCAACATCATTAGGTTCAATATTACCACAATTATCAAAAACAAAGAGAAGAAAAGAAGAACTTGATGATCCAAAATTCTCCTTGCATCTTGCCTCTCTAATTCTTGCAAAACCTTGGTAATTTGACCTTGGGCGAGCTTGACTTTATATAGGTTAAGTGGGCTTTTACCCATATTTCCACTTTTGCCCCTGACACTTGATTCACGTTTTCTGAACATGCGCGGGCGCATAGTAGGCCGCGCATCTGCAAAGCCCACTGTAATGGACGTGCAAAATATGCGTGGCCGCGCACCTGGGCACGCATGCCGAGGTGTCCAACTTCTTCATTTAATTGTCTCTCTTTGATCACACTTAGTCCCGAGGGGTCTCAATTGCTCCCGAATGGTTCCAATCGACGTTTTCTTGCACAAAATAGGTTCCTTAACCTGCAATGAGTAAAATTCGCTATTAGATCCCATCTTTCATCAAGTAATCATAATATACGATCGGAATATAATCAAGTAGAGGCACAAACAATGGCTAAATCACCTAGATTTTGCTTATTATCAACACCCCACACTTAATCAATGACACTATGCTCTCTAGACAACTCGCCACTCAACCATTCCCCTTAGCGCCTTCCACCTAGAATAATACACATACGCTGCGCCTAGCAGTGAACATTCCTAGCCTCAGAGTTAACTCTCACGAGCCACGCAATATTTACACTTCCTCAAAGCACTCTACACAGAAGTCAAGATTTTCTTTTCTATCAAGAATCATATGCCCTCACAATTATATCACACAATTGACTTTGTTTCACACAATCGAGCCAAACACTCACATACATCAATGGAAATGCTCACTCTCACAAATAAAGTCACATGCATGCAATGAGTACCATAAGCTTGCCCTAAATGTAATTCTCTACTAATGTAGGTTAGCTCAGCTCAAAATCAGTTAGGACTTTTCATGGTTCTAATGTGGGCTAAGGGACGGGTATGATAGATTTAGGAATAGTAACTAACCCTCCTAAGCACTTTAACACATCACGTAATCACTTTTAAGCGCAAATGTTTCAATCTACTTAACTTTCACAAACCATATTACCCTTCAACTTTCCCTTCTTCCTTAAGCACTCCAATTCATATCCACTAGTGAGAACAAGACTACAATGTATTCATCTCAAACATTATTATCTTTTTTTTTCAGTTTATTTTTCTTGTCATTTGATTTTCGCTAGTGGTGCATACATTTTCAAAACAAATGCATCTTTCAACCTCTCATTGGCTCCACTCAAAGCCACCCCACTCGTGTCTCCCTTTTTTACTTATTTTAGCGCTTATCTCACCATTAAAGTGCTTTAAGAGGTAAGGGATCAAAATCATGTCAATAAAGAACAAAGGGGTACGGGCTTATATTGCGGGTGCCAAGTAAAAAGTCTAAAGGCTCAAAAGGGTTACTAAGGATGAATTTTATTTGTGATTAGCAATTTAGCTCAAGAAAGACCAAAGAGAGCATAAAATGATCTCTTCAAACCGAGCATCACCTAGGATTTCGCTTCAACTCACATACCGGGCAAGTTCTAGACCCAAAATACAATGCATGGTCTACACAAGTACTCACCACACATGGCATATGACTCGTTCAGATAAGCTCATCAAAACATTCCATTTCAAGTACTCAAATTAGTGATAAACACACAAATTAAGGAACGTTTAATGAGATTCAACAATGAGGGCTAAATGTTACACTCTAGAATCTATGGTGTTCAGGTTTATCAACGCTCAAGGTTCTCTTTCAATTCACAGCTCATAGCCCACTATACTAATCTAATAAAAAAAAATATTTAATACTACCTATGCCTGGTTCAAGCTAAACCCTAGGAAAAGAACCACGACCTAAAGAAAAGCCAAGGAGGATTTGTTACACTACCTAAAAGAAGAAAATAAAAAAATCTTTTTGTTGTTTTCTTTAGACTCATTTCCCTCAAGAACGTCGTTTACAAGATCCGTCATCGGGAAGAGCCTCTATATAAATTTTTTTTCACGATTGATCTCCCTCAAGAACCCCGTCGAAAGGGATTCTTCATAGGGCCAAGCCGTCTATCGAAACTAATGGCTAAATTACCCAATACACTATTTCACACAAAGAGAACAAAAAGCAAACCAATATCACTAAGAAAGCAAAACAACCATTTGTACACTACTTACAACATACATTTAGGAAATGTTCCACCCCACACTTATAGAGAATGCCATGCCCTCATGGCGTGAAATTGAAGGAAAAAAATAATGGGGTAAAGGAACTTCCCTGAAGCGTCACTCCTGGTCTGAGACAATTTTGGGGTTCACGTTGCACATGCGCCCCAAGGCTCGTAACCATCCGATGATCTTCTTCTCGGACTTATTCTGCCGGTCCGCTAACACATCCACACGGGTGCCTAATTTTTGCACAGAGGTCTGCAAACCAGCCATCTCATGTTCCATAGCAGTGAGCCGAGACACCAGGGTTGTGCCTGAGGGTGTCGCCGTCTAAGAGGGCCCTGCAGCTGCCACATGTTGCTCAGGGGCTTGGGGTAGAGCTCCCGCCTCATCCTCATCATTCTCTTCATCATCATCCTCGTCATCCGAACTAGCTGCTGCTACTACCTCCACTACCTCCGGCTCCTTGCCCGTGGTCACCTTATATGTCCGAAACTTGCGTTCCCTTTTTACCAATCCATCCACCGCTTTATTTTATGGCACACTGGCTAACCTGCATAGATGAGTCACTAAAGAAGGGAAAAGAAACCATACCTCCTCACTTGTCTGCGGATTAACATCTCGTCGTGGATAACATTGGCCATATCAAAGTCATAGCCATTCACAAAGCATCAAATCAAAGTAGCACGGGGCCCATTGATTTCTATCGTGTTGAGTGACGGGATGAGGTGGTTGTCGATGATGTATAACCAACACTTTGCTTCATAAGTGAGGTCCACGGAATGGAACTTCTGCCCACTAGGCAGCCAGACCACTTCTCTGCCGGGTACACATATAGTTTCAAAGAATCTGGCCCATTTTTGGGACATTGGATTGCGCCCGTAGACATAGAAATCATCATAATCCACAGGCGGGGCATGCAACTGATAAGCCGCCCAAATTTCCTCAACACAAGCATTCACCGCCCCTCGGCGCACTGTAACTATTCCATCGCCGTGCTCCGGAACGTTGGCATATCATTCCTGCACAACCATGAGATTGGCTTTGCCGGGTTCATTGAGGAATGTTTGCAGCCCCCACCGTATCAACTCCTAGTATATACGAGGGCACCCAGCCTGGAGTCTCATAATATCGACATCGCTTCTGGAATTGGCTTCTTACGAGTTTTTTCAGCATATCGAGCCTGAGCATTGGGTGATAAAAACTTGGTAGCATCATAGGTGGACGTAGATGCAGCTCCTCGTGACCGAGATGAGCCAGCCTGGTTGCTTGAGGAGGTACCTGTTGCACGTCGTTTCTTGGAGGGAGCCATACTCTCTGTAAAACAACAACATATTAGCATAATCCAACTCCGGTTAGTGAAGCGATGCGGCTACTCAGACTTCTCATACATCTCTGGCCTCAATTGATATGCTCATGGTGATTGGGGCATTCCCCCAAACACCTTGTGAGCATGAGGCCTTCACTATTCTTTTCAAGCTTATTTGGATCAAGCATCCCCCACATTCACTCTCCAACATTACCAATCAACAGGTTTTCACCCCACACTTATCATGGATCAACTTATCAACATATACCACCCAAATGTTTCACTTTTATCTAATACCTACAACTAACCAAAGTTGCACCTAAAAATCTGAAATTAAATGGAAGAAAATAGAAAACTAAAGTAGAAAAAGGAATGAACAAGGGAAACTACAAGACCAGCGCATTACCAGAGGATAACGAGTGGAGAAGAAGGTGGTTGGTGGTCTTGGTGGTGGCAGCAGGGGGGCAATTTTGAGTTAGGGGAAAGGGTTTGTATTTGGGTGATGTGCGTTTGAGGAGGAGGGTTTGTGTTTGGGGTATGTGAGGGAGGTGAGGGTTTAGGAGGAGGGGAGGGTTAGAAATGCCTTTTCCTTTGTTCTAAAAATATTTAAAATTAGAACAATTAAAGACTAAATAAATAAAAATAAAAAATCTGAACGAAAAGAAAAACAAACGAAAAATGCCAGAAATTTCACTGGGCATGCGCGCCCATATGCGCGCTTGCGCATATTCATGCACGACTCATATAGTGCGTTCTCATGGTGCGCGTCCACTTGTGCGGCCAGATGCGCGGGCGCGCACCTGGGCGTTCCTGAACCATTTTTTAAATATTAATAGACACATACAACATTTTAATGGGTTGCCTCCCATCCAGCGCCTGATTTAATATCGCGGCACCACTCAACATGTTTTCAAGCATCTTTTAATTCCCCTGAGGTCTTGTGACGCACCAAGTCACCACCCCAATAATGTGTAATTCATTGACCTTTAACCAGGAAGGTGCCAGTTGCATTCATATCTCTCAGATTTACGGCTCCGTGAGGCTTCACGCTTACCACAGCAAAAGGGCCAGACCAACGAGATTTAAACTTTCCAGGGAAGAGCTTCAACCTCGAATTGAACAACAGAACTTCCTGTCCAGACTCGAACTCGCGATGCTGAATGTGCTTATCATGCCACTTCTTATTCTTTTCTTTGTATAATTTGGCATTCTCATATGCATGTAATCGAAACTCCTCGAGCTCATCAAGTTGCAGCAACCTTTTCTCTCCAGCTAAATCACTATCCATGTTCAACTTCTTTATTGACCAATAGGCCTTGTTCTCAAGTTCGACGGGCAAGTAACATGCCTTCCCATACACCAATTTATACGGAGAAGCACTTATGGGAGTTTTGTATGCTGTGCGATATGCCCACAATGCGTCGTCTAACTTTCCGGCCCAATATTTTCTATTGGCACTTACTATTTCTCAAAGACTTTCTTGACTTCTCTGTTCGACACCTCCACTTGACCACTTGTCTGAGGATGATAGGTAGTGGAGACCTTATGCTTGACCCCGTACTTTGAAAGGACATTGTTTAACAGCTTGTTGCAGAAGTACCTACCTCCATCACTGATCAATATTCTAGGGGTCCCAAAACGTGTGAATATATGTTTCTTTACAAAACTCACCACCACCTTTGTGTTATTAGAAGGAAGAGAATGGCCTCCACCCACTTAGACACATAATCGACTGTCACCAAGATGTATCTCTGACCGTTTAAGTATGGGAAGGGTCCCTTAAATCAATTCCACAGACATCAAAAAGCTCCACAACCAGAATGTTCTACAGTGGCATTTCATGCTTATTAGTGATTGTCCCTGTCCGTTGGCAACTGTCACACATTTTAACATAGGCTTGTGCATCCATAATTAGTTTGGGCTAGTAAAAACCTGATTGTAGCACTTTCTAAGCTATCAGGTCCCCCCCATGATGGCCTCCATATGGTGAGGCATGACAACGGTCAAGTATGGCTTGCATTTCCTCCTCAGGAACACATCTCCGGACTAATTGATCTGCACAGAGCCTGTATAAGAATGGCTCATCCCACATGTACAACCGCACTTCATGCAAAAATCTCCTTCTATTGTTTGGCCACTATCAATGAAGTTCAGATAGTCGGCATACCATGGAGCCGTGGTGGAGGTGACTTCCAGCAACTGCTCATCCGGGAATGTATCTTTGATTTCACCCTCTTCAAGCATGTGAGTCCAATTCTCCAATCAAGACAAATTGATCAGCCACTTGATTTTATGTTCCCTTGTGGTCTCGGATCTCTAGATCGAACTCTTGCAACAGTAGGACCCACCGAATCAGTATCGGCTTGGCATCCTTTTTCTTGACAAGTACCTGATGGCTGAATGATCTGTGTAGACGATGACCTTGGTCCCCAAAAGATATGATCTGAACTTGTCAAACGCCCACACTACTGCAAGCAACTCCTTTTCAGTGACTGTGTAGTTCATCTGAGCTGGATTCAGAGTTTTACTTGCATAATAGATGGAGTGGAAGATCTTGTCTTTCCTCTGACCCAAAACAGCCCCAACAGCTAGATCGCTGGCATCGCACATCAACTCAAAGGGTTGCTTCCAGTCTGGAGCAATTATGATAGGTGTTGTTACCAACCTTCTTTTCAGCTCCTCGAATGCCTTCAGACAGGCATCATCGAACTTGAAAGCCACATCCTTCTCAAGAAACCTACACAAGGGAGAGGATATTTTAGAGAAGTCTTTGATAAAATAACGATAAAAGCCTGCATGGCCCAAGAAACTACGAATGCCTTTTATAGAAACTAGTGGAGGCAATTTTTGAATCGCTTCCACGTTTGCTTTATCCACCTGTAAACCGTCTTTGAACACTTTGTGTTCCAAGACTATGCCTTCGCGCACCATGAAGTGGCAGTTTTCCCAATTCAGAACCAGATTAGTTTCTTCACACCTAGCAAGTACTTTCTCAAGGTTGATCAAACAATTATCAAACGAGAATCCAACAACAAAAAAATCATCCATGAATACTTCGACAAATCTCTCGACTATATCAGTAAAGATGGTCATCATACACCTTTGAAAAGTTGCAGGTGCATTGAAAAGACCAAAGGGCATTCATTTGAACGCATATGTGCCATAATGACACGTAAAAGTTGTCTTTTCTTGGTCCTCTAGGGCTATGGAAATCTGGTTATACCCCGAGTAACATTCCAGGAGGCAGTAGTACTCCTGGCCAGCCTATCTATCAAGCATTTGGTCAATAAAGCGAAGAGGGAAGTGGTCCTTCCGGGTGGCATTGTTCAGTTTTCTATAATCAATGCAAATACACCTCCCGGTGACAGTTCTTGTTGGAATCATATCGTTGTTCTCATTTGCCACCACAGTCATTCCCCCTTTCTTGGGGACACATTGCACAGGACTTACTTATTTGCTGTAAGAGATGGGAAATACAGTACCTGCATCCAGCCACTTAATTACTTCTTTTCTCACCACTTCCTTCATGATTGGGTTGAGTCGATGCTGTTTCTCAACACTGGGCTTGTGTCCCACCTCCATGAAGATTTTGTGCATGCAAAAGGCTGGACTAATGCCCTTTATGTCAGACATAGTCCATCCCAGAGCCCGTTTGTGCTCACGTAGCACTCTCAGTAGCTTTTCTTTTTGCAATTTAGACAAGTCAAAAGAAACAATAACAGGTAATGTGTCAGACTCATCCAAATAAGCGTATTACAGGTGATAAGGGAGTGGTTTAAGCTCCAACTTTGGTGCTTCCTCAACTGACGGTTTTGGAGGATGTCCCTCAGGACTTTCCAAGGGTTCAAAAGGGTGTGTCCCCTTCATGTACGCACAAGATGTTTCAAGGATTTGCATCATCTCCTCGACCCCCTCATCATTCCCCAAATTGTCAAACAGCATAAGTGCTTTCTCTAGAGAATCGTCTAGATAAGCACTTGGATAATATACTTGCTCATCAACTTCTATTACCGATATCATGGAGAGCTCCTCATAGTGACGGGGGAGCTAGATTGCTTTGTATACATTAAAAACTACTTCCTCATCTTCTACCCTAAAGATCATTTTTCCCTGTCTCACTTTTATAATAGCGTTACCTATAGCCAAGTGGGGTCTCCCCAATATAATTGGGACTAGTTCATCAGCCTCATAATCGAGGATGATGAAATAAGCATGGAAGATAAATTTCCCAATCTGCAACAATACATCTTCAATTACCCTTCAGGGTGTGCTATTGACATGTCAGCTAGCTGTAACATCACAATGGTTGTCATGGGAGCTCCCAGACCTAGTTGTTTGAACAGAGATAAGGGTATCAGATTTATGCTTGCCCCTAAATCACAAAGAGCGCGACCCACATCAATGATATCAATGCGCACATGGATCGTGAAGCTGCCAGGATCCATAAGCTTTTGAGGAAGCTTATTTTGGACTCTAGATGTGCACTCCTCAGTAAGTGCAACTGTTTCAAATTCAGTCAGTCTCCTCTTGTGAGCCACTATTTCGTTTATGTACTTAGCATATTTTGGAATTTTGCGCAGCTCATCAACCAATGGAATATTCAGTTGGACCTAGATCAGCATGGAGAGGAACTTGCTAAACATACGATCATCATTTTTATTCTGCAGTCTCTGGGGAAAAGGTGGTGGTGGTCGCGGGACCTCCACTGGCTTTGGATTTTCAGCAGTTTTCTCTGGCTCCTTTTTCACTTTAGGGATCAACTCTCCCTCAGGTACATGCTTATCTCTCCTTTTCTTGGGCACTTCCTCAAGCTCTCTTCCATTACGAAGTGTAACAACATTCACTTGTGGATTTTTTCTCTGTGTCACTGGGGAGGGCACCTGCAGGTCTAGTGTTTTGATTTGTGGCCAATTGCCCCAGCTGCCTCTCAAGCTTTCTAATGTTTGTTCTGAGCTGCTGATTATCATTCCTCATTTGTTGATTTTCAATCCTTATTTGCTGAGTGTAATTCAACAACTTCTTCAATAAATCATTGGTGCTTTCTTCCATCTGTTGACGTGGCTTCTGAGGATGGTTGAAGCCCCCTTGAGGTCTGAGCTGATTCTGACCCTGCTGATTTCAACCCCAAGAGAAGTTGGGATGATTTCTCCAATTTGGATTGTACGAGTTTCCATGCTGTGCAGGCTCATTTGGTGGACCTCTATTCTGTTGTCCTACGTAGTAGATCAATTCTGGATTTGTGGGACACATGTCACTCATATGATTGTCACCACACAGCTCGCAACAGATAGCCATTTGATTTACATGTCATTGGTTGTTGTTGTTGCATTGCCATTCTTGTCATTTGATTTGACAGCTTAGCCAATTCGGCTCTCAAGGCTGAAACCTCATCTAGTTCAAGTACCCTAGCTGCTTTCTGCTTGACTACCCTTCGTGAATCACCATCACCTTGCCAGTTGTTATCATTACCTGTAAAAGTATTGAGCAAGATTTGGATTTCACTGTATGATCTGGCCATGCAACTAACCCCACATACTGAGTCTAGATTCATCTTTGATGCATCATCTTCCCCATCTACAAAAATATGACTCAACACATCGTCTGTCTGACAGTGATGAGGACAGTCTCTGAGCATCTTCTTGTATCTTTCCGAAGCCTGACGAAGTGTTTCGCCAGCCTGTTGTTCGAACGCAAGAATTTGACTCCTCAACACTTTTGTCTTCCTGGTTGGGAAGAACTTGATCGGAAATTTCCTAGCCAGATCATCCCAAGTGTGGATTGAATTTGCTGGCTCTTTGTTCAACCACTCCTTAGCGTCCCAAATCAGTGAAAATGAGAACAATGTCAACCTGACATAATCCTTGGGGACGTTTGGATAGTTGTATGTATCAGTGATTTCCAGGAAGTTCTGAATGTGCCGTTGTGGGTCTTCATGAGGTGGACCCATAAACAGCCCTACATTTTGAATCAGCTGCACCATATACTGTTTCAGCTCAAAGTGCCCAGTTATATTAGGCTTTACAATTTCCTGAGTCATATTTGCCAGACTGGGCCTTACGACTTCAATTACCGCCCATTCATCATTGCCTGCCATCTCAATTGGCTGTGGTTGAACTACTATGTTCAACTCTCTTTCAATTCTGGTTCTAGCGTCCACCTCCCTCATCAACCTGTGAAGTGTCCGTTCAATTTCTGGATCGAGAGGAAGGAGATTATTTGCTTTTCTACTTCTTCACACTCAATAAAAAAAATCATGTATTAGCACAAACAAAGTGAACTGATAGTTAAATCTCGAATAAATAAGTAACAAAAGCTCAATTCAGTCAAATAGCTAATTTATAAGTCCCCGGAAACGGTGCCAAAAACTTGTTGCGATCAAAACACTCACGCAAGTGAATGTGATCGTCAAGTAATGGAGTAGTGAGTAGAGTATCATTCCCACGAAGACATATGATTAGCATATGACTAATTTAAACCCAATATATTTATCTATACAAGAATTCAATCACAAAATAGATTTGATTGTTTTTCTAACTAACTTCTAACAATTTAATCTAGCCAAAGCAATTAACTTAGCAAGCAACAATTCTGGTTAACAAACAATAGAGGAGGATATTCTAGGGACACGGGCATACTCAACAATCGTGTTGTGTTTTTAGCTTCAAACGACTAATTCAGTTATCTAGGTTATTGATTCACAAGGTTAATATTACTCGTAAGAATCTGTCGAGTCCTTACTCGCCTATTCAAGTCAACTAGATGCCTATATGTCTGTGGAATCAAGATTAATAAGAATGCATTTAGAACTCCTGTACTTCAACCAAGCAAGCAATTGGGTGTATGTCTATCCCATTTGGGAATCCATTCCCCGATGCCCAGGTTCAAGAACTTGCTCTATTTAATTCTATATGCAATCTAAAGTTCCCACTTTCCAGTTCAACTAAAGATTCGTAGATAGTACTTCATTGTTAGCTACTCAGCAAAATAATTAGAATCAAAATTAAATAAAAAACCCAATATGATAAACCGACTTCGTCGAATCAAACTTCAAACAACAACGTTCATGTTTTACCCATGACCCTAGAACAATGAGTTCTAGCCACTCATACTACTGTTCAATATCATTAGGTTCAATATGATCACAGTTATAAAAAACAGAGAGAAGAAAAGAAGAACTTGATGGTCCAAAATTCTCCTTGCCTCTTGCCTTCTAATTCTTGCAAAACCTTATGAAAACCTTAATAATTTGACCTTGGGCGAGCTTGACTTTATATAGGTTAAGTGGGCTTTTACCCATATTTCCACTTTTTTCCCTGACACTTGAATCACATTTTCCGGACATGCTCGTGCGCGCAGTAGGCCGCGCATCTGCCAAGCTCACTGTAATGGACGTGCAAAATATGCGTGGGCGCGCACCTGGCGCGCATGCCCAGGTGTCCAACTTCTTCATTTAATTGTCTCTCTTCGATCACACTTAGTCCCGAGGGGTCTCAATTGCTCCCGAATGGTTCCAATCGACGTTTTCTTGCACAAAAAAGCTTCATTAACCTGCAATGAGTATAATTCGCATTAGAGCCCATCTTTCATCAATTAATCATATTATACGATCGGAATATAATCAAGTAAAGGCACAAACAATGGCTAAATCACCTAGATTTTTCCTATTATCAATGGATGAAGGATCATTCAAGTTATTCAAATGCTTTTTCCAAATCTAATTTAATGAGAATATGTCATATCTTCTCTTTTTTCCTTTTTATGTAATTGAGTAATTCTTGGACATTAATGGCGTTGTCTGATGCCCTTTTCCCTTGTTGAAAACTTAAATGAGTTGGTCCAATTAATTTATGCAGAAAGGGTTTTAGCCTATTAAAAATTATTTTTATAATTATTTTGTACATGGTGTTTCATAAGCTAATAGGTCTATATTGAGTTACGGTTATTGGGGTTTTGACCTTGGGGATGAGGCATAGATATGTAGTTCTGATAAGGTGTGGTACGTCGCATTCCTTGAAAGCTTTTTCACAACAATCAACTAGTGACCTGTTTACATGAGGCCATTAAGTTTGGAAAAAATATGGATGGAGTCCGTTGGGCCCCAGAGCTTTAAAGGGTTGGAAAGAGAATACTGCTTGCTTGATTTTCAAGTTGTGTAGTGGTTTGGCTAGTGCACGCAGGTCCGTCTGGTTAGAGAGGGAGATATGTAAGAATAATTAGGATCGTTCTTAGTAAAGGAGTATTGGGTGGTTAGTAATTTTGTATGGTAGTTTGGATGTCAATAGGATTAAACATCCAATTACCAACACTATCCTGTAGTACATTTATGCAATTGCGCCTACGTCTATTTAAGGTAGTCCTATAATAGAATTGTGTGTTAGCGTCACCATCGTTTAACCACTAGATTCTAGATTTTAGCTTCCAAAAATCTTCTTCTTGGTTTGAGTAATTGGCTAAATTCATTAAATAGTTTAATTTCTAGGCTTTGTAGAATATGACTCGTGGGGTACTGCACAGATTTTTGTAAGCCAATTATACGACTTAAAAGTTTACGTTTTTTCAAGAAAATGTTACCAAAGGAATTTCTATTCCAATGTGTTACATTTTCGTGAAAAGCTTTTATAGTTTCCTCTAGGGGAGGATTATGCTTCCAAGAGGTATGAATTATATTAACTAGAGAAGGATCAGTTGACCATATTTTTTCAAAACGAAATGTCTTAGCAGGAGGAGTCCTATGTTTTTGTAAAGGGTACTAAAATAGGGCAATGATCTGAATATGTGCGAGGTAAATGTTGTACTACTGTATCTGGATAAATTTGTAGCCAGTCATTATTAGCTAATATTTTATCTAATCTTTCAAGGATAGTGTCACCATTCCTCCGTTTGTTGGTCCAAGTGTATATACTACCTTTAACACCAAGATCTAATAGGTTACAATAATTTAGGCAATTAGTATCCACTCTCGAGTTATTAATAAGATTACCGCCATATTTTCCATTTTGTAGTTACCTCATTGAAATCCCTCTACAAATCAAGGGCCTCTACGGCTATCATAAACACATTTTAAGTTATCCCATAATATACTACGTGCATGTACAGTATTAGCAGCATAAATTGAAGAAAATAACCATTGGGTAGGGTTAGGTATTACCTGGACCATGCAATGGATTTCTTGGTAATTTATGGAGAGTTCATCCACATGAACCAAATCATCCCTCCATAGAAGATCCATGCCTCCTGACATACCTTGCGCTTACACTTGTTCCATGTGAGAGAAGCTAAAGTCATGTTTGAGCACTGTATGATCGTGCATGCATGTCTCCAGGAGGGAAACTAGGGCAGGCTTATAGTTATCCAAGAGTGACCTAAATTGGCATTTAAATTCCGTGTTGTTTGATCCTCTACAATTCCAAACTATCAAATTTATTATGGGACTGGGGTTAGTTGATCTAGGTCAGATTCATTAGTCCTTACTCCCAATGACATTTGAAATGACTGTGGTGTTGTAGTGTCCTTCTTAGGGTTGGCACAATCACCATGGAGTATTTGCCCTCCTGTGGGTCTGGGTTTACCTTGAAGTTGATGCTGCATGTGATTAGATATAGTGGGCATTTCAGAATGATATTTTTTGTGAACTGTTCTTTGGGGCTGTAGAGGTAGAACCCCAAGAGCCATATGAATTCCGTTCGAGTTTTGTGCATTTCCTCCATTATTTGAGCGAGTTCCTGCCTTTTTTGATCTCCTAGTTCGTTGGGAAATGGAGGTGGTGTCATGAGAGGGCTGAACAGAGGGGACTAAGGTGCTTGGATACTTGTGGGGTGAGAGGTTCTACTCCGTGGGGGGGGGGGGGGAAGGTGCTCATATGTTAGAACAAAGGAGCATATAGGGTGTCCATGTGATGTTGTGGGTAGAAGGGGAGTATACGTTGTACATTATGGAAGTTGTAAAGTGGAGGAGTGAGTGTGTGTTCCCAGGGTGATGGACCTGAGGTCATTGCCCTCATTGGATACAACTGGGATGGTGTGAGGCTGGACCATTGCGTCTGAGCAACTGCTTGCATTCCCAGTATCATCCCCTCTATGACGATCTCCGCTAGGTGAGTTGGGTTCTGGACAAGCAGAATGATTTATTGGTTGTTCAATTGCATGGCGAAGATGAGGGAGTAACCCTGGAGACCCATCTCCAACTAGAATTGCAGTTGATATAGTGGTGTTTGAGAGGTGTACATAAATAGAGTGGTTGGATTGGGGTGGGGAGGGCCACTCATGGTGAGGCAATGGAAATGGAATTGTTGGTTGTGGAGTTGATGATTTTGATGAAGTGTGCTATACCATGGGCGAATCATGGTTTTCTAAGCTAGTAGTTGTGTATATATGGGCGTCTGTATGAGATATGTTTTGTACGTATAGGATTGTAGTTGTATGGAAAGCAATGGTATTGGGTGATGGGGTAGAGGGTGGATTAGTAGTAGGGTTTAGGTTGGATAATTGGAACGCACATGGGGTAGAATGATGACTGGACTGATGAGGCGTATAAGGAGATGTTGTTGTGGAAGAAGGTAGTGCTGGGGTTGGTTCGTTGGAGGTAGTGTGCAGAGACACGAATTTGAGATGTTCAGAGAGATATTGCATAGATATTTTAGAGAATAAGTCTGATTGCATGGCTGACATGTCATGCAAGGGGTGGTGGTGGATTTGTTTGGTCCGGCTGTAGGTGTGGACAAGGTAAGGGGTGATTTGGTAATAGGATTGGTATTGATTTATTTAATTAAAAACTTTAGTCGTAGTATTAATGGTTTTTTTATTATCTTGCCGCAAAGCCTGATTAGGAGTGATAATGTCATTAATTAGAGAGTCTTTCATGGGAGGAATGGTTAACATAATTAATGTATTAGTGCTTATTAGGTTGGGCTGCAGCGGATCGTTTCCAATGGGCTGCGTATTAGGTTCAAGTGTGGTATGGGGTGTTAGTGGCCCGTGTCCAAGCTGTTTAGTTGGCTCGTCGGAGTCTAAGTGTATAAGCTTAGTGAAATAATTAGTGGTTACTATGGAATCAGGGTGCAGGGACATACCTGAGCTTACCTTAGGTAGTGTCATTACCTCCTTCGTGAGGGTGCTTGATCGTACTAGCTGTGGTGGAGGCGGTGATCTTGGTAGATGGCGGTGGTGCGTCTTCTTGTTTTTTTGGTTAAATTTTTTGGATAGCTCACAGTTTTCCATTCAGAGTTTGGTGGTGGAAGGGTGGGGTGTGAAGAGTCAGACTGAGATGTAGAGGCTTGGGTTGTGAGAATAGAGTTTAAGGGTGGGGTATAGGAGTATTGACAGCTCTAACTGGCATGACTAAACCTTCCACAACGTGTGCAGGGGAGGTTGAGCCCCTCATAGAGGAGCATTTGTTTTTGTGTGCCGAGGTGTACATGTGTTCTTATGGGTTTTTCCAGGGGCGCCTCTATGCAAATGCGTGTATAACGTCCTTTGGTATTTGAGGTGGTACACGTATCCACTTTTAGGAGCTTTCCTAGCTTCGTTCCTATTTTTTTAAAGTATTTGGTAATAGTAGAATTTCGGTAGGGAATTCAGGTAAGTGTACCCAAAGGGCAGCGTAGATTGTCTAGGCATTTGAGGCGATGAACTTAGGTTTCCAGCGACTGAAGAAGAGGAAGGATTTTAATATAAACCAAGGCCCTTCATGAATTGCCTTGTGTGTATTTTCTTCATAACGAAACTTAATGGTGAGGAAATTGCATCCTATATCTATGAGATGTATTTCCTCTGTGGATTTCCAAGTGGTTGTTAGTTTTGTTTTAAGGATGTGGTGTCCCACCGTTCGACCAATGACCTTGATGATAATGGAGTATTTCCAAGATGTATATAGTCTTGATTTGTCCTCCGCAGTGAGGGGAATGAAGTCATCAGAATCATATTCATTAATTATTTTATCTCTGAGATCAATCTCAGCAGTGATAGTATTCGTGGGTGTGATATATGTATGTAACGTGGTGTTGGAGGTAAGTGTTTCGAGGAAAGATTTTGATTGTGGAGTAGTGGAAGGTGGGTCAATTTGCATGTGGTTTGGTATTGGTGTCAATGTTCATGTGATTGCCAGGGTGCGTAGTGGTGGATATAGATGGGGCTGGATTCATGTGGATATCTGGTGGTTTGGGTGGAATGGGTGAAGATGGCGAAGCACTGAGCGATGGAGATGGAGACTTTCAATTGTATGATTATTAGATGAGGTTTTCTTGTTAAAATGATTTCTTCGTTACAAAAAAAGATTTAAAATTAAGAAGCATATGTTCAAGGAAAAGAACAGATGAGAATGGCGAAAATAGAATGGAGAAGGAGTTAGGAGTTCTATTTTGGGAAGAATATTTTGAGATTAGAAAAGATATTAGGGATAAATTGGAAAATTTGCAAAGAACTAGTATCAATAAGGAAATTTACAAAATTAAAATTTTGTAAGTCGTAAGGGCTAATTTTAGGCTTCTTGGATTAGCTCTGACAAACTCTTTGAATGTGCGAAATAACAGTCTCAATTAATTTTGACTTAAATTATTTATAGTTGATATAAGTTCAAAAAACTAACTTGCGAGACTAATCGAGCTTTCCTTCATTTGTTAGTCTCTTCATCTTTGTTTGGCTCAAAAGTTAAATATGCATTTTACAAGCTTAAAAACAATCAATAATGTATAAGAATAAATCGTAATCAAGAGTAATAAGCCCTAAAAATAATTATCGAGCTAAGATAGTAGTAGATCTGAGAATGTAAGAGATTATAGAGAGCTTTAATATTAGAGAGATAAAGAGAAAGCTTGTTAGAAATAGAGAGAGAAAGTAAAGGAGTTGTATTGCTCAAAATTGTTGGAAACACGTTCTCAAGGCTTTATACTAAAACGTGTGTTCTTATGTGTAGGTTTTGATGAATGACAAACAAGCGCAAATTGATATATGACGAAGTTCAAGTACAAGCGCACAATTGGTGGATAACGAGATTCAAGCACAATACAAAGTTTTATAGTTTAAATGAGTCGTTCTTAATTGTGATCTTGATCCGACAACTTGACTCATGACATGGCTTCTCTCGTAAAACTATTTTTACAAAATCATGCATATTTAATTTAATGCTAAATGATTTTAAATCATGCATATTTACTTTAGTCAAAATGATTTTTAAACATGCCTCTAAGATCTGGACTAAGATAATCGATTATGTACTTATGATAATTGATTATGTTAAGCCAAGACTGCATGACAATCGATTGTGAACTAATTACAATCGATTGTGTTAAGGCAGTGAGCATCAGGTTTTTCAAACCTGCATGACAATCGATTGTGAACCTTATGACAATCGATTGTGATGAGGCAGTGTACATCAAAGTTTTTCAAAACTCAGAATAATTGATTGTGAAGCTAATGACAATCGATTGTGAAGAGACAGTGTCCATCAGATTTTTCAAAGTCACAAAATAATCGATTGTGAACATATGACAATCGATTGTGTTGAGGCAGTGTCTTCCAGACTTTTTCAAAGTTATTAAATAATCGATTGTGAGTATATAACAATCGATTGTCACGACGCAGTGTCTAAAATGATTTTCAAAGTCTGATAAATAATCGATTGTTAACATTGCACAATCGATTGTGAAGCTGACTGTTGTCGTAAAGTTTTCAAATACCGTCAGGTAATCGATTGTTGATTTTGTACAATCGATTGTTGAAATTAAAATCTGGAAAAGATTTTTTGAACGTTGCTGAATAATCAATTGTTGATTTTGTACAATCGATTGTTGAAATTAAAATCTGGAAAGGATTTTTTGAACGTTGCTGAATAATCGATTATTGATTTTGTATAATCGATTGTTTTACGTAAAATCTGGAAATGATTTTTTGAACGTTACCAATAATCGATTGTTGATCTTAGACAATCGATTGTTAAGCGTAAAATCTGGGATTGATTTCTGGAACGATTGGCAAACAATCGATTGTGACTTCTTGACAATCGATTGTCACACAGTAAAATCAGCAACTCTTAATTGGCAATTAGGCAACGGTAATGCCAAGTTTTTCAACTATAAATACAGCTTCATTTCAGTGTTTTAAACACAATAACAAACAACAACTGATCATACAATTGCTTTAAGCTTGCATACTCTATTGCTAATCATTTTATATTCTTTACATAGGTTTTGAGAGCCATATTCTTGTCCAAAGTTGTTGTGATCTTGAGCTTACTTCTTTTACTCATATCTACTCATTAAGGAGTGTATTGTTTGAGTGTTTAGTGTTTTGTACACTTGTAAGAGAATTGTGATTCTGTTGTTGTAAGGAAGTTGTGTTTCCTTGGTTGAAGTCTTGGAGTGTTGTATCTCCAAGCAAATATGTTAAGGCGTGTGTCCTTAAGTTGTAAAGGTTTATTGAGCACCCGTAAGCTTGACAAGTTAGTGGAAAATCTCGAGAGAGTCTCTCGGGGACTGGACTAGCCACGTGTTGTGGTGAACCAGAATACATCGGTGCGTACTTTATTATTTATGCACTTATTTACTTCCTGCAATTTTTTAATTACGCAAGTTTATGCTAATTTTTATTATAACGCTATTCACCCCCCCTCTAGCGTTAAGCGTATTATCAAACAATTGGTATCAGAGCCCAACTCACTGAAGACTTAACAGTTTGAGAGAACCATCCATGGCTTCTACTCGTGACGCTTTTGCAGGAATTGATGAAGGACAATGCTCCACATGACCACCTCTATTCAACGGTACAAACTATACGTACTGGATGGAGAGGATGAAAATCTTCGTTCAAGCAAACAACTTTCATCTCTGGAAGGTGATAACAAAGGGAAATCAAATTCCAACCGAAAAGGTTGAAACCGAATGGGTTCCCAAGTCCGAAGAAGAATATGACGCGGATGATATCCGAAAGGTGCAAAATAATGCTAAAGCAATTAATTTATTATATTGTGCCGTAAATGCTGACGATTACAGGAAAATATCGTGTTGCACAACGGCGAAGGAAATGTGGGACAAGCTGGAAATTACGTACGAAGGTACGGACCAGGTAAGGGAAGCCAAAATTGATTTCCTAACCCATGCTTATGAATTATTTCACATGAAGGAAGGTGAAAAGGTGGATGAAATGTTTGAACAATTTTCAATAATCGTAAATGATCTACATGCTCTCAAGAAGACATTCACGGATAGAGAACTTGTTCGAAAAATCCTTAGAAGTCTCACTCCGGCATGTTGATCAAAGGCCGACGCAATCCAAGAATCCATTGGCGTCTCAAATGTCACCATCGACGCATTAAGAGGTAACCTTAAGACTTATGAGTCTACTATACTTAACCCTCTTGTTGATGATCAAATGAGGCAAAGAATAGCGCTTAAGGCAAGCACAAGCCAACCTCAAGTTGATGAGGACGGAGACAACGAGTTTGGACTCGTTATCAAAAGATTTCAAAAGTCCATGCGAAAGGAGTATGAACGAAAGGGCAAAAAGCAAGGCGAACAAATAAAGTGCTATGAATGCGGTGAAACTTGGCACATCAAATCAAATTGCCCAAACATCAAAAAGGAGAAGAAACCTTTTAAGAAGCAACGTGCATACATTTCTTGGGGAGGAGACTCCGGAGATGATTTAAGCGAAGAAGAAGAAGACGAAGCTGCAAACCTTTGTCTTATGGCGCAAGAAGACAAGCAAGATGAGGTATGTCAAATCTCTTCTAAAAACTTCTTTACTCTTGAGGAAATGCAAACTGCTTTTGATGAGCTATATACTGAATTTATTAAGGCTTCAAAAACTGTCAAGAGCATAAAAGAAAATGCTTCTCTGAAAGAAAAAGATTTTCAAAAACAGCTTTCTTTGAAAGAAAAGGATTTAGAAAAACTGGTTTTAGAAAATGAGAAGCTGAAAGAAGAAAACAAGTTTTTCGGAAAAAGAAGCGCCGACAAGCCCGAAAGTTCTATTAAAAATTGTTCTTCTTGCATGCATCTCAAAAATGAGGTAGATAGACTTAAAGGTACCTTAGATAAGTTTAATTCTTCCCACAAAAATTTGAATAAGGTCCTTGTTAATTTGAAATCAACCAAGCATGGCATAGGCTTTAAGAATGAGCCTAAAGAAAAGGTTGAAGCCAAACCCCAACCACCTAAGGCTCAACCTAGGATTAATAAAACAAATGCTTATCTTAGAAATAGCAATCCTAGAACAAATATGCATGCTAGACCAAATGTTGAACATTTTAGAAGACCTAGAAATGACTTACCACCTAGAAATGACTACCCTAGAAATGATACATATTCTAGGCCAAACACTAGAAGGAGTTTTAAACCTTTTAGAACATCTAGACATGACCATTACTCTAGAAATGCTGCTCATTTTAGAACTAATAGTAGGAGAAATGGTTCTCATGAAATGCGCAATAGTCATAATGAAAATAGAGTAATTCATTTTCGTCCATCAAGTTACTATGAACCTAGAAGGATGCATAACCCCAACGCGACTTGTCATTATTGTAGACGCATTGGTCATATTGCTCCTGCATGCTTTACACGACATAGACATATCACTCAATCGCATCATTATAGTATGCCTAACCCTCAAGGACCCAAAATGGCATGGGTACCTAAAACGCATTAACTTGTTTTGTAGGTATGTTTGAAGGGATCAAGTGTATTATGGTACCTTGATAGTGGATGCTCCAAACATATGACGGGAGACGAATCCAAATTCCTTCAACTAGAACACAAAGAAGGAGGAAATGTGATTTTTGGGGATAACAATAAAGGAAAGATTACTGGCATCGGATTGGTCGGTAAAGATGAAAATTCATCTATTAAACATATATTACTTGTGAAAGGTTTAAAGCATAATCTCTTGAGCATAAGTCAATTATGTGACAAGGGAAATCTTGCCCTATTTGATTCGGATGAATGCTTATGTTTAGACGTAGTGATTTTAAAATTATCCTTCGTGGTTTTAGAGTGGATAATATTTATATGGTTGATCTTGCTAATTCCTCACCCGAATATGTTGATTGTCTTATGAGTAAAGAGGATGATACTTGGTTATGGCATCGTAGAGTAGCACATATCAACATGCATCTTTTGAACAAATTGATTTCTCAAAACTTAGTTATTGGTCTTCCCAATTTAAAATTTGAAAATGACCCTATCTGTGATTCATGTCAAAAAGGGAAGCAAACAAAAGCATCTTTCAAATCTAAAAATACCGTTTCAACTTCTAGACCATTGCAATTGCTTCACATGGATTTATTTGGACCATCTCGCATTGAAAGTCTAGGAAGAAATCGTTATGCTTTTGTGATTGTTGATGATTATTCTAGATTTACTTGGACTTTATTTCTTGCCAATAAAAGTGATGCTTTTCAGGAATTTTAAATATTTTCTTAAGCGTGTTCAAAACGAAAAGGAAACAACCGTCACTTCAATTAGAAGTGATCATGGGGGAGAGTTTGATCACAATCTCTTTGCGGACTTTTGTGATGAACTCGGTATCGAGCATACCTTTTTCGCTCCACGTACACCACAACAAAATGGGGTGGTGGAAAGGAAAAATAGGTGTCTCGAAGAGATGGCTAGAACCATGCTCGAAGAGGCCAAGATTCCCAAACATTTTTGGGCGGATGCCGTGAGTACCGCATGCTACGTCTTAAATAGAGTAGCCATAAGGCCTATACTCATGAAAACTCCCTATGAACTCTATAAGGGAAGGAAACCAAATATCTCCCATCTTAGAGTATTCGGTTGTAAATGTTTTATTCATAACAATGGCAAAGATCAATTGGGAAAATTTGATGCTAAGTCCGATGAGGGAATTTTCATTGGTTATTCTTCACGTAGCAAAGCATATAGGGTTTTTAATAAAAGAACCGAAACTGTGGAGGAATCCCCTCATGTTGTATTTGCCGAAAATAATGCTCGCTTGGCGAGAAAGGATTCCGGTTTTGAACTTGCAGGTATTTTAGATAGCTTGAAAAACAAAATACAAGAGGAAACGCCTAAGGAAAATCAAGACGAAATTTTGAAACAACCAACGGAGGAAGCGCCACCATTGGAGAATGAAACGAAAACGCCTAACGAGTGGAGGACAATCAAGGATCACCCTCTCGAATAGGTAATTGGCGACGTCAGAGAAAAGGTAAGTACCCGAAACTCCCTTAAAAACACCTTAGGACATACTGCTTTTGTGTCTCAAATTGAACCAACAACCATCTCCCAAGCAATTGGGGATGAATTTTGGACCTTGGCAATGCAAGAGGAGCTTAACCAATTCAAACGGAATGAAGTTTGGGATTTGGTGCCAAGACCCGAAAATCATACCATAATTGGTACGAAATGGGTTTTTCGAAACAAACTAGATGAAAATGGTGTAATCACTAGAAACAAATCCAGGCTTGTAGCAAAAGGCTATAATCAAGAAGAGGGTATTGACTATGAAGAAACATATGCTCCCGTAGCTAGATTAGAAGCTATTCGTCTATTGCTCGCTTTTGCCTCTTCTATGAATTTCAATTTATATCAAATGGATGTGAAAAGTGCTTTTCTAAATGGTGTTATTCAAGAAGAAGTTTATGTTGAACAACCCCCCGGTTTTGAAGATTTTAAATCTCCCGATCATGTTTTCAAACTCAAAAAGGCTCTCAATGGTTTAAAACAAGCTCCCCGAGCTTGGTATGAAAGATTGAGTAAATTTCTATTGGAAAATGATTTCATTAGGGGGAAAGTTGACACCACCCTTTTTGTTAAGCATAAAAATAATGATATTTTATTAGTTTAAATATATGTGGATGATATCATATTTGGTGCTACTAACAATGTCTTATGCAAGGAATTTTCCGATTTAATGACAAGCGAATTTGAGATGTCTATGATGGGTGAGTTAACATTCTTTTTGGGATTACAAGTAAAGCAAACGAAAGAAGGTACGTTCATTTGCCAAGCCAAATATTGCAAAGAATTGCTGAAACGATTTGAAATGAATAATGCAAAAGCAATGGCAACTCCCATGAGCACATCTGATCATTTAGAAAAAGATGAGAAAGGTAAGGAAGTAGACACTAAGAAGTATCGAGGTATGATTGGCTCTCTTCTCTATCTTACTGCTAGTCGTCCGGACATCATGTTTAGCGTGTGCTTATGCGCCCGTTATCAATCGTGTCCGAAGGAGTCTCACCTTACTGCGGTAAAAGGATTTTGAAGTACCTTGTTGGTACTACAAATGTGGGTCTATGGTACCCCAAAAGTTCTTCATGCCAACTCGTTGGCTATTCCGACTCCGATTTTGCTGGATGCAAATTGGACCGCAAGAGCACTAGTGGCACTTGCCATTTGCTCGGTAGCTTTCTCGTTTCTTGGTTTAGCAAGAAACAAGTAAGTGTTGCGTTGTCCATAACCGAGGCTGAATATGTAGCCGCGGGGAGTTGTTGCACTCAAATCCTCTGGATGAAACAACAACTCTTGGACTATGGCCTAAGTCTTGATCATGTCCCTCTTAGATGTGATAATACTAGTGCCATATGCTTGACGAACAACCCCATTCTTCATTCGCGAACTAAACACATTGAAATTAGACATCATTTTATAAGAGATCACGTTCTCAAGGGTGATGTCGAAATCGAATTTGTTGAAACCAAAGACCAATTGGCCGACATCTTTACTAAGCCCTTAGAGAAAGAGTCCTTCTTCCGAATTCGTAGTGAACTCGGGATTCTTGACTCCACGTTGATCTAAGTCATGCATTGCATCTTTTTATTTTACATGATTTCTAACTTGAGCGTCGGAGACGTCTAACGAATTTTTGCAGGTATCGCCCTAAAGGTAGGGGGAATTATAAAGCATGACGCGCAATAATCTAGTCTCCTTTAGAAAAATCGGTTTCTGTCGTCTAATAATCGATTATCTCGTATCAATAATCGATTGTTCTGCTATTACTTGAGTTATTGTACTCTCTTTATGTAATCACGTTTTCTTTCCAATAAATAAACAAGTTTTATTTACATCTTTGGCATCTTCTTATATTATTTTTGCTAATGGCAAAAGGGGGAAGATAACGGGTATGCACTCTCAATATTTATAAGCTTAAATTGAGGGGGAATACATACATTGAGGGGAACAAATGCATGTCTTGAATCGTCATTATAAATTGTATAAGTTGCATATCCCGCTTATAGTTTGCCATTATCAAAAAGGGGGAAATTGTTGGAAACACGTTCTCAAGGCTTTATACTAAAACGTGTGTTCTTATGTGTAGGCTTTGATGAATGACAAACAAGCGCAAATTGATGTATGACGAAGTTCAAGTACAAGCGCACAATTGGTGGATAACGAGATTCAAGTACAATACAAAGTTTTATAGTTTAAATGAGTCGTTCTTAATTGTGATCTTGATCCGACAACTTGACTCATGACATGGCTTCTCTCGTGAAACTATTTTTACAAAATAATGCACATTTAATTTAATGCTAAATGATTTTAAATCATGCATATTTACTTTAGTCAAAATGATTTTTAAACATGCCTCCAAAATCTGGACTAAGATAATCGATTATGTACTTATGATTATCGATTATGTTAAGCCAAGACTGCATGACAATCGATTGTGAACTAATGACAATCGATTGTGTTAAGGCAGTGAGCATCAGGTTTTTCAAACCTGCATGACAATCGATTGTGAACCTTATGACAATCGATTGTGATGAGGCAGTGTACATCAAAGTTTTTCAAAACTCAGAATAATCGATTGTGAAGCTAATGACAATTGATTGTGAAGAGACAGTGTCCATCAGATTTTTCAAAGTCACAAAATAATCGATTGTGAACATATGACAATCCATTGTGTTGAGGCAGTGTCTTCCAGACTTTTTCAAAGTTATTAAATAATCGATTGTGAGTATATAACAATCGATTGTCACGAGGCAGTGTCTAAAATGATTTTCAAAGTCTGATAAATAATCGATTGTTAACATTGCACAATCGATTGTGAAGCTGACCATTGTCGTAAAGTTTTCAAATACCGTCAGGTAATCGATTGTTGATTTTGTACAATCGATTGTTGAAATTAAAATCTGGAAAAGATTTTTTGAACGTTGCTGAATAATCAATTGTTGATTTTGTACAATTGATTGTTGAAATTAAAATCTGGAAAGAATTTTTTGAACGTTGCTGAATAATCGATTATTGATTTTGTATATCGATTGTTTTACGTAAAATCTGGAAATGATTTTTTGATCGTTACCAATAATCGATTGTTGATCTTGGACAATCGATTGTTAAGCGTAAAATCTGGGATTGATTTCTGGAACGATTGGCAAACAATCGATTGTGACTTCTTGACAATCGATTGTCACACAGTAAAATCAGCAACACTTAATTGGCAATTAGGCAACGGTAATGCCAAGTTTTTCAACTATAAATACAGCTTCATTTCAGTGTTTTAAACACAATAACACACAACAACTGATCATACAATTGCTATAAGCTTGCATACTCTATTGCTAATCATTTAATATTCATTACATAAGTTTTGAGAGCCATATTCTTGTCCAAAGTTGTTGTGATCTTGAGCTTACTTCTTTTACTCATATCTACTCATTAAGGAGTGCATTGTTTGAGTGTTTAGTGTTTTGTACACTTGTAAGAGAATTGTGATTCTCTTGTTGTAAGGAACTTGTGTTTCCTTGGTTGAAGTCTTGGAGTGTTGTATCTCCGAGCAAAGGTGTTAAGGCGTGTGTCCTTAAGTTGTAAAGGTTTGTTGAGCACCCGTAAGCTTGACAAGTTAGTGGAAAATCTCGAGAGAGTCTCTCGGGGGCTGGACTAGCCACGTGTTGTGGTGAACCAGAATACATCGGTGCGTACTTTATTATTTATCGCACTTATTTACTTCCTGCAATTTTTTAATTCCGCAAGTTTACGCTAATTTTTATTATAACGCTATTCACCCCCCTCTAGCGTTAAGCGTATTATCAAACAAAAATAATGTACATACCCTATTACAAGGTGAAGGTCTCCTTTATATACTAGGAGACCTTTCTCGAAATAGTCAAATGAAAGGTACACAAGTTGGTGGCTTCTTCGTACGGAAGAAGCCAAGCTGCGACGTCGCCCCTTCGTTCTGTTAACTAGGACGTACCTATGTTTGGGCCGATCTTGCTTAGATCGCCATCAAGTGAGGGCGGCTTTGTCATAGAGGACGTGCTCATTTGGACGGATACATAGAGAGTCGAATTTCACCTCATACAGTTAGTCACTCCTTTCGTTAGAGACATGCTCGATGGACGTCTTCAATGGATGGAATTGTCAACTTTTTGCTGAAAAGTGTGGCCCACAAAAGGGGGTTATTGCGTGAAATAAGGCAGGTTAGGTAGAATCGGTCAGGCTGTTGACACGTGATCTCTTGCCCAGAATGGCGTTGTCTCCCACATGCATCGTTATTACGCTTATTCCGAGATGGTATAGGTCATGATGTGACGTTCTAGTTTCGCACGCCATTTTTTGAACTATGCCTTTTCGATTTCCGCGCATCTTACCCCTATAAGTGGAGGGGTGGTTGAAAACGATTCACCTTTCGAACCTTTAGATATTATTTTCCACTTATTTCTTCTTTCCTCTCTCCAGCAACTGCTGATTTTCTTGGAAAATACTATTTCTGAGGATCAAACCTTGTATTGTTTAAACACCTTTCTTTGTAAGTTGCATCTTGGTAAAACGCCATCAAGGCAGCAAGAAGTCCATGGATGATGCCACTTCTAAGGTTTCACCTTCTTCCGGTAGTGAGACGGAGCAGGAGGAAAAGGACCTTGTTCCTTTGTCTATGACCAATGTTCTCCCGAAGAACATAAATAAAAGGAATGAATTCAAACAGAAAAGCTCACTTCCATCCTAGGAACACAACGAGCGGACGCAATCTCACCTGGATGCCTTTAGGGCGACGTACGGGCTCCCGAATCACGTTGAAATAGCTTTTGGCCGGAGGAACTGCGCCAATAGGCACAGACTCGGGTTCTGTACGTTCTATCAATATGCGTTCCGAATTGGATACAGCTTTTTACTCAATCCTCTGGCGGAGGAACTTTGCCGCTTCTTTAGAGCGTGCCTGGCTCAACTAACCCTTATACCTTAAAAGTATGTAGGATACTCACCACACACGCGAGCAAGGCCGGGAGTGTGGTCACGATATATCATCTTTTGCATATGTATAATGCGAGTTACATAAGGGGTTCAATGTTACACCTGACGCGCCATGGCAAGAAGAGCTTCGTGGCAGAGTCCGATGATAAAGCCAATCGCGGCTTTTGGAAGAGATTCTTCTACATCAGGACGGATCACTTGGTAGCCAACCCCTAAGGGTTTCTGGAGGTGTAGAACCATGAGTGTAAGTATCCCTACGTGTTTTTTACAATGATTTTCATTCTGGCGCCTTAACTACTTACAAATTTTTTGCTGCTGTTATAGTGGCAGCTCGCATGCCTGTAGATGCTTCGTCCCTTTCTTGCAAGGACGATATTAGGCTGTGGGTGGAGAGGCTGATACCACATATGGAGGAGTGTCGTACCTTGGCTCAGTTCCGCAGTGTGTACGGCCTGACTGGTAACAACCTTTCCTTGTTCTTCTCTTTTTCCTTATGCCTTGATCCGAGGATTCCTTTGTTTGACATATCCTCTGCTTGGCAGGTTAGGGTGCTTTTAAGAAGGTGAAGAGGAAGAAAATGGCTTCCGCCCCGTCCAGGGCGGAGCCCAGCTCTAACGATGAAGATATACTTGTGGGTGGTTTACCTGAAATTAGCGCCCTTTCGACCTCAGACCACGAGGTCACGCCGGAAGTGATATTCGAGGCGGTGCCCGAGATGATGACGGATGCAGAATCGGTTGAGGTTCTCACAGCGGCGCCCGAGGCCGCACCTGTGAGGGGGACCAAGGCCGCGTCCGCTTATGAGGCGATTCCTTCAGGGTTGCCTTTGCAGCCAGTAGAAAAGGCTTCTGAAGATGAAGAGCCGCAAAAGAAGATAATGCACCAACTGGTCACCGGCAAAGGAATAGCTAATGGATAGGAGAGGGTAGAATTACCTCGTTGCTAGTCAGGGCAACTTTTCATGGCCGATGCTATCCACTCGGGGAGGACTGTTCCTTGAAGGAGGGCTAATGTCGAGACTGACCTGCCTCTTGCTCTAGAAGACGGATCATTGACCGCAACAGTGGGGACAAGTATGGCTGCGGGGGGGGGGGGGGGGGGGGGGGGGGGGGGGGGGGCCCCCCGAGGCTGCCGCCGAGAGTACAAATAGAGGAAGGAGTTCCCCGGTTCATGTTGAGATGATGACTAGTCATTCCACCCGATGCATCATGATTCCGAGTGGCTATAACCTTTGGAGAACTATGAGGAGGCCGCTGAGGGTATGACCCTTCTGTGTGCGGGCGCCGAAGGCAAGGCATTGGCAGAAGTTAGTGACAAGGGCTTGTCCGGAAGGATAGCAGGCGCAACCTTACAGGTGAATTTTTGACCCTTTTCCTTTTTGTGTTACGGGGGTGGTTTACCCGTGCACTGACTCTTCCTTTGATGTTTTTCAGATTCTCATCATGGAGGCAGAGAGGGGGCGGCGCTCAGCGAAGAGGGCGGTTGCCTATAAAAATTGTTGCAGAAGTACAACCGGATCCGTGAGGCACATCAATTGTTGGCTGATGTGTACAAGCAGGATCCTAAATTTAGGCTGTTTCGTCAGGGCCTCACGCAAATAGAGGAGCAGTTAAAGAAGCGACTGGCCGAGCTGGAGAGGGTCGATGAGCACCTTGTGGCTACTGTTGCACGAAACACTGAGTTGGAGGTCCTTCTTTGGGTGAAGGATGATGAGTTGTAGATTGTCCGTGTAGTAGCGGCGGAAGGTGGTGAACTTCGGTCCCGGGTCGTGGCCTTAACCACTGAGCATAGAGACAAGGAGGCCGAGAATGAGGTCTTTACGCGGACTACCCCACAAGACGCTGAGTGCCATGGCGCAAATGAAATGTGGGTGTATCAGGAAGGCAGGCTGGTTATGTTTGAGGAGCTCTTGGCGGCTGGTCGAGCCTCCGAGGCAGAAGTTAAGAGGGAACAGTGCCTAATCTGCGTTGCTCCAAAGGCGGCCGATTATAGCTCCGACTCTCCTGGTAGGGAGGGATATAACTCTGAGGACGTCAACCTCCTAGATTCCATTTCCTGGATTTCTACAGACTATCCTCCTGGAGATGGTAATGGAACGAATGCGAGTCGCAATGACGGAGGTTCTTTAGACTTTGTATATTTTCTTTTGATGTAACTGGGGCCTCTTTCTGAGGTCGGATGTATAAATTCTCTTGGAGATAATTGGATATGACTTCTTCTTGTTGTTATTCTTCTTTTGTTTCTTTGAAATTTTGTTGTGTTTGTAACTGATGCTTTCGTTCTTTCCACTGCAGTTTGAGCTTAGATCGACATAGGTGATTTAAGCATTCATTGAACTACATGTTTGCTGCAGTCAACATTAGATCAGCCTTTGACGGCAATGGCCTTGGCCATGATGGAGTTGATGGCCTTAGCCATACTTCGACTATCGTCAAGTCATTTGTTTGCCGTAGTCGATACTAGGTCGACTATTGACGGTGATGGCCTTGGCCATATAAAATCGATGGCCTTGGCCATGATGAAGCTGATGGCCTTAGACATGTGAGTGACTTCGACTATCGTCAAGTAATTTGTTTTGCAATAGTCGATACTAGGTCGACTATTGACGGTGATGGCCTTGGCCATATATAATCGATGGCCCTAGCCATGATGAAGCTGATGGCCTTAGCCATGTGAGTGACTTCGACTGTCGTCGAGTCATTTGTTTTTTCGTAGTCGATACTAGGTTGACTATTGACGACGGTGGCCTTGGCCATATAGAATCGATGGTCTTAGTCATGATGAAGCTGATGGCCTTATCCATGTAAGTGACTTCGATTGTCTTCGAGTAATTTATTTTGCCGTAGTCGATACTAGGTTGACTATTGATGGCAATGGCCTTGGCCATATAGAATCGATGGCCTTAGCCATGATGAAGCTGATGGCCTTAGCCATGTAAGTGACTTCAACTGTCGTCGAGTCATTTATTTTGACATAGTCGATACCAGGTCGACTATTGACGGCGATGGCCTTGGCCATATACAATCGATGGCCTTAGCCATGATGAAGATGATGGCCTTAGCCATGGAAGTGACTTCGACTGTCGTCGAGTCATTTGTTTTGCCGTAGTCGATACTAGGTCGATTATTGATGGCGATGGCCTTGGACATATAGAATCAATGGCCTTAGCCATGATGAAGATAATGGCCTTAGCCATGTAGGTGACTTTAACTGTCGTTGAGTCATTTGTTTTGCCGTAGTCGATACTAGGTCGACTATTGACAGTGATGGCCTTGGCCATATAGAATCGATGGACTTAGCCATGATGAAGCTGATGGCCTTAGCCTTTTTACACATTGGAGATGGTCGTAGCCTTTTACTCATTAAAGATGGTTGTAGCCTTTTTACACACTGGAGATGGCCGTAGCCTTTATATACATTTTAGAGATGGTTGTAGCCTTTTTCATACTGGAGATGGACGTAGCCTTTCTATGCATTGGAGATGGCCGTAGCTTTTTCACATACTGAGATGACCGTAGTCTTTCTATACATTGGAGATGGCCTTTTTACATACTAGAGATGGTCGTAGCCTTTTTACATAGTGGAGATGGCCATAGCCTTTCTATACATTGGAGATGGACGTAGCCTTTTTAACCATAGTCTTTTTATACATTGGAGATGGCCGTAGCCTTTTTACATACTGGAGATGACCGTAGCCTTTCTACACATTGGAGATGGCCGTAGCTTTTTTACACACTGGAGATGACCATAGTCTTTCTATACATTGGAGATGGCCGTAGCTTTTTTACTCACTAGAGATGACCGTAGTCTTTCTATACATTGGAAATGGATGTAGCCTTTTTACATACTGGAGATGGCCGCAGCCTTTCTGTACATTGGAGATGGTGCTGGTCCAGTCCCTGTATTATGTCGGGAAGGAAAGCGTATGGAGAGGCCGACATGATACACTTATCCCGCAAATATCTCCAGGTGTTCCCTTCGCCTCGTTAAAAATCTCCCTGAGAAAACCCAGTTGGGACAAAACTCGGGTAAGGTAAAAAGAGTGAAACTTGGGGGACGCCTTCTAGAAATGGAAATATTTTTGGTGGGCGGCGTTCCACTTGTTTTGGAGTGTTTTTCCTTCCATTGTTTCCAATTAGAATGCTCATTTGCTGGCTGCTGCTGTGATTTTGTAAGGCCCTTCCCAGTTTGTGCCCAATTTTCCTTCACTCGGGTCTCTGGAGGCGAATGTCTTGGCTTTGAGGACGTAATATCCCACTTTGAGATGTCCTATCTTTGCCCTTTTGTTATTGTAACTTTCGACTTGCTGTTTTTGGGCCACCATTCTTATGCGGGCCATTTATCTTCTTTCCTCAGCTTCATCGAGGTCTTGAAGCCTATTTGTGTCATTCTATATTCCATTGGTGTGTGAATATCTCAGGCTTGGTTTGCCTATCCGACGGGTACGACCATGTCGGTTCTGTAGACTAGTGAGTATGGCGTTTCCCTTGTGCTGGATTTGCGTTTGGTCCTGTGTGGCAACAACACTTCGGGTAGTAGCTCGGGCCATAGCCCTTTGGCATCTTCAAGATTCTTCTTTAGTATGTTTAGTATTATTTTTTTGGAGGATTCTGCTTGGCCGTTGGTGATGGGGTGGTATGGCTTGGAGAGTATCCTCTTGATGTGCCATTTTTCAAAGAACTTGGTCATTTTTTGACCGATGAGCTGTCGTCCGTTGTCACAACTAATCTCTTTGGGGATGCCAAAGCAGCATATAATGTTATTCCATATGAAGGCGATGACCTCTTGTTCGCGTATTTGTGCGTACGCACCTGCTTCTACCCACAAAACAAGTACAAATCGTACCTTTCCCCATCCGGAGGGTAGGGGGCCGACTATGTTCATTCCCTATTTGATGAAAGGCCAAGGAGAGGTGACTGAATGGAGGGGTTCTCCTGGCTGGTGTATCATAGGGGCATGGTTTTGGCATTGCTCGCACTGACGAACGTATTCTGCCGCTTCTTTTTTCATGGTGGGTTAGTAGTAGGCGGCACATATGATGCATCGTACAAGGGTGCGGTTACCTGTATGGGCGCCATAGTGGTCCTCATGCACTTCTTCGAGTACTGGCCTTGTTTGATGTGGACCTAGGCACTTGGATAGGGATCCGCTAAGCCTTCTCTTATAGAGATCGTTGTTGAACAGGCAATACCGGGCTGCTTGCACGTAGAGTTTCTTTGCCTCTTTTTTGTCGAGTTGTAGCGTTCCATCATGTAGATAGGATACGAACTGGTTGTGCCAGTCCCAAGTTAAATAAATTGAGAGTACCTCAGTGTGGTCGATGGCTGAATGGAGGAGAGCGACCATGCTTTCTTTGTTGATGTCTTTGGTGTCTGTGTCCAGCTTTGCCAGGCTGTCCGCTTCGATATTCTGTGCAATCGAGATTTGCTCGAAGCGACATTCAACGAACGCAACCATTAGTTTGCTGATCTCCGTCTGGTAGTTTTGGAACCTTTGTTCATTAACTTGGTAAGCCCTAGTGACTTGGTTTACCACGAGTTGGGAGTCGTAATGGAGGAGGATTTGTGAGCCCTATATTTTAGGGCATCGTATGGACTGGCGAATTGTTTCGCCCGTGGGGACCCAGAGAATGAGTCCCAGTACCAATCTCGATTCATTTGCGGTGCCATCAGTGTAGAGGACCCATAGGTCGTTACTAGGGGAGGCATGCAGGGCCATAAGTTCCCCTTTCGGCAGGATTTCCACGCTAAAGTAGGATATGAAGTCAGCCATGACTTGAGACTTGATGGTGTTCCTTGGATGATAGGAGATGTCATGCTCGTTGATCTCAATGGCCCATCTGGCGAGCGGGCCTGATAGTTTAGGCTTGTGTAAGATGCTCCTTAACGGGAAGGTCATTACCACTTTTATGGGATGGCACTGAAAATAAGGTCGTAGCTTCCGTGAACCAAAGTATGGGTACCGAGTTTCGGCGTGTACCAAAGTTATGCAAAAGTAATAGATAGGAGACTGCGTACCTTTGCTTTGGTGCAATAGAACGGTGCTGACGACAACCTCAGATACTGACAGGTACACCAGCAATGGTTCACCTAGGCTTACTTTGACCAGCAGAGGTGGCGAGGACAGGTACTCCTTCATACTTTTTCTGGGCCTCGACGAATTCTTCGTTCTATTGTAGACCTTGGTCTTTCTTCAACACATTAAAGAATTTATGGCACCTGTCGGAGGATCGTGAAATGAATCTGGAGAGGGCGGCTATCCAGACCGTCTGTTTCTGTACTTGTTTTTTGTTTTTCAACACTTCTGGGATTGCATCTATTGCTTTGATCTGATCTAGGGTTGACCTCGATACCCAATTGTGATACGAGGAATCCCAAGAACATTCATGAGGCCACACCGAAGGCGCATTTCTCGGGGTTTAGCTTCATCCCGTATCTTCTCAATATTTCGAAGGCCTCCTTCGTTCTTTAAGGAGACCCATGTGCATTTCCTCTGTTCTGTGCTCGCTACGCCCTTGTGCCTTTAGTTGAAGTATAGGTCGTCGATTCAATCTATCTTGATGGGATTTTTCTAGTAGGTAGCGAGAACACTAGTAGTATCGACAAGAGGCTACATCAATAGCAGGTGGTCGATGTGGTCCTTTTTCCTCGATGACTTTACTAGAAAATCATCGATGTAGACGTTCATTGTTTTACCGAGATGTTCTTTGAACATCCTGGTCACCAGCCTTTGGTACGTATCTCCCGTATTTTTGAGCCGAAAGGGCATTACTTTGTAGCAGTATGTTCCTTGGTGAGTGATGAAAGTCGTCTTCTCCTGATCTTCCTCGGCCATTATGATTTGATTGTAGCCGAAATATGCATCTAGGAAGCTTAGCAGCTCGTATCCTGCAGTTGCATCTATTAGTTGGTCGATGTGGGGCAGTGTGAATGAATCTTTTGGGCACGCCTTGTTCAGGTCGGTGAAGTATGCACACATTCGCCACTTCCCATTTTTTTTTACCATAACAACGTTGGAAACCCATTGAGGGTACTTGGACTCCTTGATAGAACCGCTCGCCAGTAGTTTTCCTACCTCCTCACTGACCGCTTCTTTGATGGCAGCGTTGAATTTTCTCCTCATTTGCTGCATGGGCGGGTGTAATGGATCAAAGTTCAGTTTGTGGGTGGCGATTTGTCGCGAAATCCCTAGCATATTTGAATGTAAAAAAGCAAACAGGTCTATATGGTTAGATAAAAATTCACGATACTTACTTGGATTTGAAAGGTCGTGGCAAATGTAGGCCTTCTTTGTGGTGTCGTTGTTATCCAGTTGAACGGGGTTGAGATCTTCGATCGTGGCTTTGCTGGCCTTAGTCCCCGACAGAGCTGATTGCTATGCTTCTGTACTTGCTCCTTTGAGTTGTAATGCGTGGGTGAAATCTCGAGCTATTTTATAGCATTCCTGGGAAGTGTGAGGCTCGCCTCGTATGCTGAACACCCCCCATGGGGTAGGGAATTTGATTACTTGATAAAAACTGGAGGGGACTGCTCTCATGGAATGTATCCACGGACGTCCAATGATGGCGTTGTATGTCGTTTCTTGGTTCATCACGTGGAAAGTGGTTTCCAGCGTGACTCCCCCGCCAGAACGGGCAGTTTTACCTCCCCGGAGGTTCTTTCCACTGCATTACTAAAACCAGTGAGTGTTATGCAACACAGTATTATCTTATCCTTGAGTCTCATCAGTGTGAGGACCCTTGGGTGGATAATACAGGCGCCGCTACCGTCATCAACCATAATTCTTCTAACATATGTATCTACAATGCGTAATGTAATGACTAAAGTATCGTAATGAGGGAAAGACAAAGCGTCGGCATCGGATTTATCAAAGGTGATACTATCTTCGAAGTCGTCATACCATTCGTGAGCGATGGTTCGCTTCAGTTTGTGAGTAGTGGTGAACTTGACGTGGTTAATTGCCGAGTCATTGTCATCCACAATGATCATGTTGATTGTGCGTGTTGGTGAGGGAAACCTTGGTGGCCCGTAGGGTTGTTCCCGTCCACGTGCAAAGTTAATTTTTCCTTTATCGATGAGTAGTTCTCTTATGAACCCTTGGTTCAGCATCCTGACCACTTCTTGTCGTAGACCTATGCAGTCTTCGGTTTTCAGCCCCCGTTCCTGGTGGAACTCGCATAAGGAGTTTGATTTTAGGGTGGTAGGATCCGGCCTTATCTTTGGCGGCCATTGCACCTTATTGCCCAGTTTCTCTAGTGTGTACAATACCTCTGAAAGGGACACACAAAAGTTATCTGCAAATAATAAAGGAGGCACACCTCTGTCGGTGGTGGACGAGATGATTTGACGTAGGGCTGATGCCTTTCCTTGTTGGGATGTGGGACTTGTTCCCCTTGTCCTTCGTTGTGTCAGTCCCTCCTGATTTCTGGGTGTATTGTTGTTAGTTGCCGGTTTGGACCGTTAAGGTCATCCTCATCTGCACGTACCTCAGAACAGTAGGCATTGTGGATTTCGTCCCATATGGTGGGAGGATACTTCATAAGGCGACTTAGCCGTCTCTGCTTAGTCCGTGCTGGAAAGCGAAAACCGCCATACCTTCCGACAAGTTCGGTAGGCTCATTCTTACCCTGTTGAATCTAGCGGGGAAGTCCCTGAGCCCTTCTCCTATGGTTTGCGAACGGCAAAGATGTTGTTGACTCTCGACTTTGCTTTCTTTGCTCCTGCATGGCCGCATGGCGGTGCCAAACTTATACGCCATTTCCTCAAGTGTGGAGATGACCTTAGCCGATAGCTAGGAGTACCACGTATGAGCTCGGCCTGTTAATGTTTCACCGAACTTCTTCAGAATCACGGATGGTACCTGTTCTTTTGAGAAGTCGTTACCTTTAACAGTTGTGACGTAGTGAATCAGATGGTCCCCGGGATCTGTAGTTCCGTCATACATTCTTAAGTAAGGAGGCATTTTGAAGGTTTTTGGGATGGAGTATGGTACAGTTTCCTCCGTGTAAGGCTGTTCCACAAACCCCCCTATGTCGCGCTTTGGCAGCACCTTACGACCACCTGGGATCTTATCTACCCTTTCTTGGTGTTCCTTCATCTGGTCACGGAGTGACTTATTCTCGTGTTTCAATTCCTTCATCTTTCTAAGGATGGTTGCGAGTGCGCCGCCGTTGGTCTGAGTGTCGGTGAGCACATTGTTTGCTCGCACGATCTCGGGTTCATCTTCGGTTGCTGCGAGGTCCACTATTGGCGTGCATTTGACACCATTTTGCGGTGACCTTTCGACCAAGTTGCTTAGAGTGTTTGTTAACCATTCTTTCAGTAACTCTTTGACTTCTGGGGTGCTTCCTTGGATGTAGATGTGGAAGCTAACGTTTCCCGCGAATCCACCAGATCTTTGGGTGGAGGAGGTGGGGTTCCCCAACTCAGTATGGTGCCGGGGCTTGTGGTAAAGATATTATCTTCACCTGCTTCGTTGAGAGAATCTATGAGGTTGGCCCCAAGCTCATTTATTGCTTTCATTCTTGCATTTGTTGTCATTTATATTATTCTTGTGATGTAGAGGATGGTTGTCGGTGGTTTTCTAGGCACAAACTATAACTTTGATTATCGAAATCCCTACAGACGGCGCCAAATTGTTTGGCTCAAAAGTTAAATATGCACTTTACAAGCTCAAAACAATCAATAATGTATAAGAGTAAATCATAATCAAGTATAATAAGCCCTAGAAATTATTGTCGAGCTAAGATCGTAGTAGATATGAGAATGTAAGAGATTATAGAGAGCTTTAATATTAGAGAGATAAAGAGAAAGCTTGTTAGAAATAGATAGAGAAAGAAAAGGAGTTGTATTGCTCAGAATAATGTACATACCCTATTACAAGGTGAAGGTCTCCTTTATATACTAGGAGATCTTTCTCAAAATAATCAAAAGAAAGGTACAAAGGTTGGTGACTTCTTCGTACGGAACAAGCCAAGCTCTAAACAACATCGCCCCTTCGTTCTGTTAACTAGGACGTACCCGTGTTTGGGCGGATCTTGCTTAGATCGGCATCAAGTGAGGGCGGCTTTGTCATAGAGGACATGATTATTTGGATGGAGACATGAAGAGCCAAATTTCACCTCATACAATTTTAATCTTCATAAACAACATGATTTGTTTTGTAACTAAATTATTTTTAAAAATATTTGATGTTTACCAAATTTATTTTATTTTTTCATCTCCTTATTTTATTTTTAGGTTCTTTGCAGCTGGATTATTGACTTTGTTCAAGACCCCTTTCCCTGGTATTGATCTAAGCTTGCAGCAGTGACAGTAATGCAGTCTTTTTGTATTTTGCTTTAATAAACTTCCGAAAGTGTTTCAATAGAAGGTAATGGTTGTGAGTTGTGACCAGTTGATAAATGGTCATTGTTTTCTCTCTATGTTGAGTGATTCAATAATTAGGTAGTATTGAATCTATTGATCATCTAGGAGTAATTATTAGGTCCTACTCTCTCTCTCTCATATGTGAGTCAACTGAACTCCTAAATTCACCTGAATATGAAAAATTTTGGATTAGTTGGATTGTACATTTCATGTTTCTTTCTTAGCTAAGCTCAGTTGGTTATTGATGCAGTAGATGTGTTGAGGATGCAAGATGAAGTTAGATGCTAGTTGTTCTCAATTTTAGTTTGATTAGGGCGAGGAATTTGAAGAAAACTAATTTTAATTAAGATTAATGGGTACAAATGCAAAGCAAAGGACCGGTGGAATAAATGTTTTTCATGCCATCAAGTGTCATCAGAAGAGAGATACCTTAAGCATTTTTAGTTGCCGATATTTTTTATGCAGTTGCTGATTGCTGATGATGTTTCAAGTTTGACTCATATATCTATGACTTATTAATATTAACTATATTATGTTTTGTGTATATATATACTAATTCATATGTTCTCTATATTTTCACTAAATCATTTGGTTGTTTGTTATAGTTTGAAAAAGGGTGTGTTTTGTATGAAGAGAAATATTTTTCGAAAAATATTTCTAATTTTTTCATGTTTGGTTGGTTTAAATAATTTGAAAAATATTTTGCTCATTAAGAGAAGGGAAAATATTTTCCAAAACTCCTTCTCAACCTTCCCCACCCCACTCCCTCTCCAAAAAGGTTTTTTTTCTTTAAATTTTAGTTTTTCAGTTACCACCATTTACCCCTCCACCCCACCACGAAAAAAAATATTTTTTAACTTAATTGTTTTATTTTGCAATTTTAAATTTTTATTTCTTCGTTCTGCACCACCCACCCACACAAAAAAAATTTACTTTTTTTTTGTAATTTAAATTTTTATTTTTTTGTATTACTGCCCCCCTCCCTCAGGAAAAAAATATTTTTTAAATATATTTTTCAGTTTAATTTTCTTATTTATCGAATTAAAGGTTAAAATTTTTACAAGTTCCAAAATTATGAGTTTAGAGGTTTATGTATTTGGAAGTTTACGGGTTTAGAAATTATAAAGTTTACGGGTTCGAAATTCCGTGGTTTTGAAAGTCTAGCGGTTCGAAAGTTTATGAAATTTGTGAGTTCGGAAGGTTGTTGGTTTGAAAGTTTATGGCTTCATGGTTATTATATCTAAATTATTTATGAATACTATTGAGAAGTCATTTTCCTTATTTGCATACCAAACACCAGAAATTGAATAATATTACTACTTGTTTTCCAAGAAAAAAAAATTTTGGAAAATATTTTCCGTTATAACAAACACACCCTAAATCTCCTAATATTATGGAGCATATCTAGGAGTAGTTATTAGTTCCTACTATGTATGAGCTTCTTTAGCATATACTTACCTACACTTTAGCTTTATTTGGTTGTAGTTTATGTATTTAAAAGCCTACTGCCAGATTCAATAAGTTTATCCTTTGGCCTCTTTCTCATCTAAATCTTATATGGTGTCAGTGCTTCAATAAGCTCCACCGAGTTAGATCAACTTCATTCTCTTTATGCTTTCTCATCTGTGGGTCCAGTTACCAACTCTGGTGATGTTGATGCTGCCAGCAATCCAGCAACCTCTACCACCACTAACGTGGTACAATTTAATCATGTTTCTCAATTACCTATTAAACTACAAGGTAACTTCAATTTCCTAACATAGAAAGCACAACTTGTGATGATACTAAATGGGAAACAACTCATGGTACATCTTGAGGGAACCAATGTTGCATCATATTTTGCACTAGTCAAAACAAAATTCAACATGTGGTTTTTTCGCTATTGATAAAAGAGATTCCCCACCTAATATTTAAAGGTATACTACGGTACGTAATTACTAAGTCACATTTTTTACTAGTCTGCTAACCGATGAGATTATGGGTAATGATTCTTGTTCTTCTAAGGGGAAGGTGTTAGGCACCCCTTAAAATCTAGTTAGCTCCGCCGAGTTAGATCCACTTCATTCTCTTTAAGCTTTCTCATCTATGGGTCCAGTTACAAACTCTGGTTATGCTGATGCTGCCAGCAATCCAGCAGCCTCTGCCACCACTAACGTGGTAAAATTTAATCGTGTTGATTAATTACCTAACAAAATACAAGGTAACTTCAATTTCCTAACATGAAAAGTACAACTTGTGATGCTACTAAATGGGCAACAGCTCATGGGACATCTTGAGGGAACCACTGTTGCACCCTATTTAGTGCAATTCAACTTGTGATTTCTCCGTTGTTGATAAAAGGAAAATCCCCACCTAATATTTAAAGATATACTACGGTACCTATTTAACTACTAAGTCACATTCTTTATTAGTCTGCTAACCGATGAGATTATAGGTAATGATTCTTGTTCTTCTAAGAGGAAGGTATTAGGCACCCCTTAAAATCTACCCGAGGTAGCTCCATAGGACTTAGACTAAATTTGAGATTAATTATTTTTAATATGCCTTAATATTAAAGAGCACGCGTTAACTTACTATATACCTAAGGGAGAACATAATAGAAAGAGCATGAGGCCTTTAAAGGAACGTGAATTTATAAAGGAGTCTAAAAATATATTGATTGACATAATTGAAAGAGTTGGAATATGTATGTAAATGGTTTCCAATTATAAAGCATGTAAAAAAAGGTTAAGTTATGAAAACACTTGTGTATTCGGACAAAATTGAGGAGTTCGACTTTTGGGCTACTGTGGCACTCCACGCCCAAACTCGAGAAGCTTGAAGCAGAATATTAAGTGCGATCCCGAGGTGCGTCCCTCGAGGGAGCACATGGAGGTTCACTATGTTCAACCTCGAAGAAGTACAAATCGATGATCGCCATGAAAAGGCAGGAAAGCTCCCAATTACACGTGGTTAAATCTAACCATGTCTGCAAGAGTAGTACAAATCCGTACTAAGCCATTATACAGCTGTACCAATAGCATTTTCTCGTCATTATTAGACATACTATGTTGGGATTCTCTCTCCTATATAAAGGGAACCTTGGTCATTTTTGTAACAGACATGAATATTGATTGAAATAAAACATTTTTATGTTTTTCTTGTTTAAATGTGCTCAACAATAACTCTACAGATGTATTACTTGCTCATTTATTATTCATTCATTGTTCTTCATTTGTTGTTCATTATCAACCTTTAAAGGCTGACTTCGAGGTCCTATATCGCTGCGCTCGAGGCCATCAGTCTTGTGATCACACTAGTTTTCTTATCATTTCTTGCTCATTTACACTTAGCATTACTCACATAACAACTAGTATTAAGATAAATCGCATATTTTTAGAAGCACAAATCAAATATAATTGTTATTACCAATTTTCAAGGTAGACAGTTTGGCGCCTAACGTGGGACTAAAAATAATAGTGATTGTTTTGATGCTAGTTTCTGATAACACACATTATTCTTCACATTTTTGCTTGTCATATATTTTTTGATTTCGAGCAAAAATATGTCTAGCACACAAAATGCACCTGCTCATAACATTGAAGGACTTGGAGAAAACAGCGGCATAGGGCTTGGTGTACCACTTGTAAACCCTGATGGAGTTCCAAATATGGAGCCAGTTGATATCAGCTTCCATAACGCTCGAAACAAGGAAGCAGGCGCATACCCCGTAAGGACACGGAAGTCCAGGACAGAGGCCGAGAAACACGAGGAACGGAAGAAGGAGGAGTTGGCCTCCAAGTAATATTCGAGATGCTGCAAGTTCAGCAAGTCGCCATCGCTCAACTTCAAAGTTAGAACATAACCCAAAACATCGCCGAACCAGTAAACATGCAGCACGAACCAGTTCTAGAAAGACCCAATAAAACCGGTTCGGGGACTGCCCCACAATTGTGAAAATGCTCGAGGAATGGACTAATAGAATCGAGTCGGGAGAAAAAATACAGAAGCTAACGACAAAAAGGTGGAGACTTATAACTCGAGGGTCGATCAGATCCCGGGTGCACCCCCGATTCTGATGGGTGTAGAATTAAAGAAGTTCATGCAAAAACCATTCCCATCAAGTGCGGCTCCAAAGCCTATCCCGAAGAAATTCAGAATGCCTGATGTCCCGAAGTATAACAGGACCACGAACCCCAATGAGCACATTACCGCTTATATTTGTGTTGTAAAAGGGAATAACACAAAGGATGACGAGATTGAGTCTGTCTTGCTGAAGAAATTTGGAGAAATACTGTCGAAGGGAGCCATGATGTGGTGTCACAACCTACCCCCAAACTCTATGGATTCGTTTTCCATGTTGGCAGATTCTTTTGTGAGGGCGCATGTCGGTGCCGTCAAAATTTCTACAAGGAAGTCCGACGTCTTCAAGATCAAATAAAGGGAGAACGAGATACTGAGGGAATTTGTATCTTTCTTTCAGATTAAGATAGTGGAATTACCACCGGTCTTCAATTACTGGGTAGTGCAGGCCTTCACTCAGGGCTTTAACGAACGGAGCTCGATAGCTTCGAAATAGCTAAAGCATAATTTTATCGAATATCCCGCCCTGACCTGGGTGGATGTGCACAATAGGTACCTATTGAAGATCAGGGTCGAAGATGACCAATTAGGAGCCCCATCGGGCTCAATATATCCTAGTAGGCTCTTAATAAAGGAACAAAGATTTATATAAAGGGAGTCGAAACAAAACAAGAAAAGATACCAGTAGTATGTATAAGATCAAAGAAATGCCCCTAGACGGAATATGCCTCGAGGCGATCGAAGGGAAAATCAAGGTTAAAGTTCCTAGGGACTCATGAATAAATTCGAGTTCGATAGGAACACAAGTCCGGTAGAGGCACCATGGTTATCTAAGTACAATTTCAATGTCGATGTCTCAGACATCATATTGGCCATAGGTAAAATCAAAGATACAAGGTGGCCGAAAACCCATACTGTTAGATCCTTCACAGAGGAACCCTAACTTAGTATGCAAATATCATGGCACTCACGGTCATAGGACAGAGGATTGCAGACAATTTTGAGAAAAGGTAGCCCGACTTATCAGCATAGGGCACCTTCGAGAGTTACTCAATGACAAAGCTAAAAACCAATTTCAGGAAAGAGAGAAAAATAGGAAAAATGAACCAGAAGAACCACAACACATCATCCACATGATCATTAGAGGGATCGATGCCCACAGAGACACAATGTCAAGCGAACAAAAATATCCATCACTAGGGAAAAGCAAACTCAGGGTTACATGCCAGAGGATGCTCTCACATTCAGTGAAGAGGACACCGAGACCTTGTCTCGGGCTCATAATGACGCACTGGTAATTTTCTTTCTTTTGTATAATTTTAAAATTAAACGTGTGCTTGTAGATCCAGGTAGCTCAAACAACATAATCATGTCAAGGGTGGTGGATTAGCTCGGACTGCTCGACCAGATCATACCCGCCTCTCGAGTCCTCAGTGGATTCAACATAGCGAGCGAGATAATGAAAGGGGAGATTGTCTTCCCGGTCAACGTGGCTGGTCCAATCCAGGATACTAAGTTTTATGTCATCGAAGGTGACATGAGATACAATGCCTTACTTGGAAGGCCATGGATACACAGTATGAGGGCGGTACCATCAACCCTTCATTAAATGATGAAATTTCCAACCAAGGATGGAGTGAAAACAGTGTACGAGCAGCACCATGCAGCAAGAGAGATATGGTGCACGACGTGGCACCGGTATCAACGCCCTCTACATCAAAGAAGCCAAAAGACAAACAAACAGCCAAGTAGCAACCATAACTTACTTTCTCGGCCGCACCTAAATGAGTGAATAAAGGACCATTCTGCGCCCTGGAATAGGTAATTGAGATGTATCGAGGCTCAAACGCTATCATTGGTAAGGTAAAAGCCTCTGACTTTTCATTTTTTTTATACTAACTTATTGTAGGTGCTCGAATAAGAGGAATCGAAGCACCCTCCAGCTCGAAGATTAAAGCATGTGTTGCGCTATTTTTCCCTTAGATCAAATTTTATCCCAAACGGGTTTTGCCGGTGAGGTTTTTAACGAGGAAACATCCACATAATACCTAAGGAGAGCTCGTAAAGCATTCAAGGCTTCTCTTCGATCAACCCAAAAAACTGGGGGGGGGGGGGACATTACCGGGGAGGTCCCTCTTCAAAGAAATCAAACAATGCCTAGGAGGGCCTCGATAGGAGAATGTTGTTTTGGGCCAAACGGTCAAATGAACCGTGTCCATGTAGAATAATCGAGCCTCCAAAGGCAAATTTTTTTATGCATATATCAATTAATTGAGGAAGCCTCTTTGCTTATCAAAACACTTTGTCGTCGAAGAAGTTCACTACTTTCTCATAAGACAGCTCCAGGGCCAAAAACTCTCGAATACTAAGGGACTGTCATCAACAGTTAACTCATTGAGCCATCAAAAAAATGAATTAGTAAGACCACGATCAGGAAACTTTGATCTCGTATGACCAAAATGAGGCAACATCAAATCTGTAAGACCTCAATGAGGACTAGCCAAACTTATAAGTTCTTAAAAAGTCATCACTCCGATATTAAGGCCAAGGTTATATATCTGAACTTGTAAGACTCATAAAAAGGCATACCCTCGATATAGACGCAGAGGTCATCTCACTCGGGGACTAAAAGCTATAGCCGAACATAAAGATTACGGTCATATCAAAAGGCTCTGACTAAATTAACGCGTCTCGGAGACGTCCGACCGCCTCCATAAAATTAAAGGCCTTTAAGTACTTCGAAAAGAAGAGGTTAATCAGGCTACCCGGCCATAAGCAAAGGAGGTTCAATCATATCATCTCGAAACACTGAAAAGGCTTCGATACAATCATCCTTCAGCAGAAAAGCTTCAAAAAATTAGCCTTCAAGAGAACCCCCCAAGGTACTCAATTATCTAAACATATGGACTCATAATCAAGGTTCATATTTGAGCCGTTGAAGAGTCAGACAAACACAAAACATGACAAGGCATAATCAAAACTTCAATTCTTCACCCGAAATGGAGAAAAATATAGCCATATTAGAGGTCGCATCGACCCAGTCTAAATGTGCCTAAGGGCCAGCCTAAAGAGCCTAAGAGCCTAAGGGCCAATATATTGAAAACCTAAGGATCGATGAGCCCGAGTCAAAACTTGATTCGAGGGCCGAACCCTGAACCGTCAACTATTATCAATTACTTATCAAGCATAACCTAAGGTTTCCTATCTTAAAGTCCAACATATCGAACTAATTATCGACAATCATCAACACTCAAAACATAAACAAATACACAAGCAAGTGGAAATTTATATAAAGGGAAAACCAAAGGTTTTATTTATTAAATTATAAATAATGGTACGAAGTTACATTTACAACACTCCCACAAGGAGCCTTATATGAATAATAAGAAAGAAAAACCTAGTATCTCGGGAACTTGTCCTTTCCCCCTCGGTCACTATATCTCCATCGGCTCCCTCGGGACCATCTCCCTCACCGGCCTCCTCCACGTTATCTTTAGTATTGGAAACGAGGAACTTGGCATTGAACTCATCCGCCTTGGCCTGGTTTAAATCCTTCGAGAGATCGAAGACCTTACCTGAATCTCCTCGATAGTTTCCCTCCAGTATTTACATTGGACATATTCATTGCTTATCCTCTCTTTATCGGAATCCCCCCTCAACATTACACGAGTTTCAGTATCATCTTTCAGATAGATGGCTACATTCTTATCGACCTTTGCTCGGATCTCTTCGGCTTTGGCTCGAGTGTCCACGACTTCAACCTTCATCTTTAAAAGATCTGTTTCAATCTTAGCAACCTTTCTTGCCTGGACCAAGTTGCTTTCTCAAGCATTGCGAAGTTGTATCTCGAGGGCGGAGGCCTTAGCCAAAGCGTTCCTTTTCGCTGCAACATAAGCATCTATCTGTGCCTTCAATTTGTTGCATTCAGAATTAGCCTGTTTGGCTTTGCCTTGAAGGCTCTCCAACGTTCTTGTCTTTCTCTGGAACTGTGATACTGAAATGTTAGCTACCGAATATAGGAGAAGAAGCATGTATTCCATTAAAAAAGTGGTTACCTGTTTCTCGAGGTTGCCTTCATCATCATGACTTTGGTCCAACTTCCATCTAAGATGTATCAGCTCTCGTGTCTTCTTATCACAAAGAATCCTGAGAGATTTCTCCCCATTCAAGGCTTTATGAATCATAGATTCACAGCGAAGCAACTCAGACTTGAGCTTATCGAAGGCCTATGAGAAAGAAAAGTTTAGTTAAAAAGAAAAAGTATGAAGTTGGAAAAGTTATAATGACTTCAAAAATCACCATAGAGTAGAGTCGTTGAGCTTCATCGAAGGCCGATTTTGCATCTACTGGCCTAGTCTTATTGGCCCCGGTAGAGCAAACCCAGGGGCTCTAATTGGGCGGAGATGTGTTGAATCCCATTTCCCTCGGAATACTTCCCGACGTCCGAGAACTAGCTGCCAAACCAGGTATGGAAGGACCTTCGCCTTTCCTCTCTTGTGGAATCCCTACTTAAAAACTAAAGGCCTTGAGCCCAGCAGGCTCAATAGTCTTGGAATCATCCTCTCCAGGAGAATTCATATTCACAGAACAACCGATAAAAATGAAATCTTCATCGGCGGTAACGTCCTCTTTGCACCCCTGGGCGGATCTCGTTTTGCTATGGGAATCCTCGTCTTTCGAGGACCTTTTCCTTTTATTATCCTTCTCTGTGTCAGAAATCGAAGGCCCTTCCTCCTCCTCGAAAGGAGACGGTCGCACCTCACAAAACTCACCAATGCCTGCAACAAAAAAAATTAGTATATTTAAAGAAAGGCACTCTTCAAGAGAAGGACTACATAGAACATACCATGGTGTTTAGTCTCCTATTGGCTCTTCGACAAATCTCTCCACTTGCGCACATCAGAAGTCGAAGAGGCCGTCAGTTTGCGGGCCTAGTCTGTAAGATCGGGGACCTTATTTGGCATCCACAGAATTGTTGCGCAAAAGTAGAGAAAATTCTTTGCGGAGTCTGGATCAACCGAGAACAAAAATAATATAGTATGGTATATCACTTATAATTGAAATTCCATTTCTCAGGGAACGACAGGAACTCCACAGGACTAATATCAACCGTTCTCACTCGAACAAACTGGCTCATCCACCCACAATCCCTATCATCGTTATCACTGGAAATAAATGGCTTGGTGGATCAGTGTTTGTTGGCCCAAGTTTCAGTTAAAGTTTTGAAGATTGACAAATGAACTTATGGAAGGACCTGGTCCATCTAATACTACACAGACTGAATCAACCATTGCACATGAGAAGCACGTGAGGAAGATATCCACTGAAGATCACGCATCAATATCTTCTGACGTAATTGAAAAAGTTGAATTTGAGATAAGGAGGACATTCTCCTTATGTGAAGAGAACTTAATCCTATGCTAGGATAAGGGTTGGAGTTTGTAGCGGCTAAGAACTCAAACTAGACTACGGATGAGTATTGTAGTTCCGATCAAACTCTAAATACTAACTCAATATATAATTGTATTGATTCTCTTTTACAGGTAATGCAATAAGCAGAAGTTAAGCATATTTGAGAGAAAAAAGAGCGAGAGTGATTTGCAAGAAATATATGAGAGATACAAGTGTGCACGCCTAAAGCTACATGAAGTAAGAGAGAATAACCAGTTCCATCTGTGTGTTTATTTCTAGTTCAATTGTAGTAGGTCTTCATATTGTAACTTTCAACTTTCCTAGAAGCAATTGTATTAGGTATCTTGTGTAATCAAGTTAGAGTTAACTTGATAAGTGTAGAAGCAGTTGAGGTTGTGTGCCACATTGGGATTAGATTTTAATCCTTAGGTTTACAATGAATTTTTGTAAATGTTGTTCTGCTCATTGATTTTTAGTGGAGTTTGGGAAAATCCTACTGAGTAGTAAGTCGTGGTTTTTTCACCTTTTGAGCCAGGTGTTTTCCATGTAAAAATCTCTGTGCACTTTACTTTCAGTACTTATTATTCCGCAAACAACTATAGTTAGAACACTTAGAAGAACCGGGTTCTTCTAGCGCGAAAATTAGGTACCACACAAATCACCCCTTCTTGTGTGGTATTGACATTTATTAACATGAATTGGTATTAGAGACGGTTATCGTTTAAGAGTTTAACACCCTAGGAAAAGGTCTCATGAGTGCACCACCTGGGAATTGGGAAGGGCAGTCTACTGCTACGCCTCCATTCTTCAATGGTCTCTACTACTCTTGGTGGAGAAACAGAATGAGGGACCACATCATAGGTGAAGACTATGAGCTTTGGGACATCATTACTGATGGTTCTTTATCCACAACCAAGAAGACTGCTGAAGGATTGGATGTTCCAAAGACTAGAGCGGATTGTACTGCTGAAGACCTCAAGAAGTGGGAGAAAAATGCTAAAGCCAAGAAATGGTTAGTGTGTGGACTTTGTCCTAATGAGTACATCACGATTCAAAGTTGTGCTACTGCCAAGGAAATTTGGGACACTTTACAAGTGGATCTTAAAGGAACATCTCGGGTGGAAAGGTCAAGAGGACCACTACTGTATTCTCAATATGAGAACTTTACTATGAAGTACGGAGAAACTATCCATGAGATATACACTAGGTTCACTACTCTGACAAATGAACTTGAGTCTCTTGGAAGGACTATCCTGGAAGAAGACAAGGTAGAGAAGATCCTGACTAGAGTTCTGCCAATCACATGGGAAAGCAAAATCACAGATATTCAGGAATCCAAAACTACTGCTACCCTAAAATTGGATAAACTCATTGGAAGTCTTACTGTCTATGAATTGAGAAGGCAGACAATGAAGATGGATGCTCCAAAGAAGGAAAGTAGTTTGGCTCTCAGAATTTCAGAAGGATCAGATCTAGAAAATGAGGAAATTGCTATGATAACCAGGATTTCAAGAAGTATCTTATGAGAGGAAAGAGTCCTTCAAGAGGAAAAACATTCAACAAACCTAGGGCTCCTGAGAAGCAGACATATGATGGTTGGTTTAAGTGTGGAAAGATAAATCACATGATCAAAAATTGCCCTCAATGGGAAATTGAGTGGAAGAAGGAAAGGGCAGACAGAAGGAACAAGAAGAAGAAATAGGTTCAACCAAGAAGGAACAACCAAAGCAATGGTTACTGCATGGGGAAAAACGTCAGATGAAGACTCAGAAAATGAAGCCGAAGATGAGCGAGCTCTTATGTCCATCGGAGAATCAGAAGATGAACAAGAGGTAAGTATTCTACATCTTAAAGAAAAGATTAATTTTTAGTCTAAAACAAATTGGATGAGCTGTTGATAGACTTGATAGATGAGTCTGAAATAATAAACAGTGAGAAAGATGTTCTGTCTGGGGACTATGTAATCCTAGGAGAAAAATGTAAAAGGTTAAGAGTCTAGGGCTGATGAGAGTGATAACACAAATACTGTGTTGAAGAACCAGGTTCTTCAACTGGAAAACAATATCCTAGAACTCAGGTCTGAAAACTTATAACTGAAAATAGGGGCAGGAAAGAAAAAGGTTGATCAATCGTTTCTTACACTATAAGAAAATTTAGGAAAAATGAAATATGAGCTGTATAAGAAAGATGAATCAATCAAAGTCCTAAAAGAAGAACTAGGAAAGGTGAAGCATGAACTAGAAAGAACAAGTAAATGGAACAAGGCTTCCGATGCACTCTCCTGGCTGTAAGAACATCACAGCAGCAACGAGAGAGGACTTTGGTTTGGGAGACAAGCTCCAAAATGGGATCCCAAAAACACGTACCTCACACTTCCTGAGAATAAGATCTGCACACACTGTGGTAAGACATACCATTACGAAATTGAATGCAATGTAAAAGAAAAGTCCAGTCAAAAGAACAAAGCTTTTGTTCAAGAAAAACACAAGCTGCCTAGGCAAAGAAAAATTTAATACATCCTTTTGCCCATAGAAAGGGACCCAAACTAGTTTGGGTTCCTAAGACTAACCCTTGATTTCATTTTGCAGGTCCAAGTGAAAGGAAGTAGCCAAATACGGTACATGGATAGTGGCTGCTCAAAACATATGACTTGTAGCAAGGAACAATTTCTTTCACTTGAGAACCTAAAAGGAGGTAATGTCTCCTTTGGAAATGGGAAGAAAGGTGAGATCATTGGGGTTGGAAAGGTAGGAAAGACAGACTCTCACTCTATTGAGAATGTCTACTTGATAGATGGCTTGACATATAGCCTGATAAGTGTGTCACAACTGTGTGACAGAGATAACCTTGTAGCTTTCACCTCTACCAAATGCTTTGTGATTAACCTTACTACTGACAAGATTATTTTGCAGGGAAAAATAGTTAACAATCTTTACATTGTAGATTGTCAACTCTTTCTGAAAATGAACTTACTTGCTTAAGTGTGTTAATTAATGAGCCCCTCCTTTGGCACAAAAGACTTGGTCATGCCAGTCTAAATCAATTGAACAAATTAGTCTCCAAGGACTTGGTGATAGGTTTACCTAATATCAATTTCAAGGAAGACAAAGTTTGTGAGGCATGTGTAAGGGGGAAGCAGGTAAGGTCATCCTTCAAACAAAAGAAAATGGCAAGTACGTCCAAGACGTAGGAACTGATTCATGTGAATCTCTTTGGTCCAATGTGATCGATGAGGAGAGGTGGAAAAAGATATGTAATGGTGCTTGTTGATGACTTCTCTAGGTTTACTTGGGTTCTGTTTCTAACCTTTAAAGATGAAGCTTTTGAAATGTTCACTGCTTTTGTTAGAAAACCCAAAAACAATTAGGAAATAAACTTGCATCCATTAGGTCTGATCATGAAATTTAATTTGAAAATGCAAAGTTCGCTGAATTTTGTGATGAAAATGGAATAGAGCATAATTTCTCTGCTCCTAGGACCCCTCAACAAAATAGGGTAGTTCAAAGGAAGAACAGGACCCCTGAGGATATGGCACGGACCGTGTTACTTTCCAGTAAACTACCTCATAGCTTCTGGGAAGAGGCTATAAACACAACTTTTTATATAATAAATAGGTGCATGACTAGACCACTTGTAGAGAAAACTCCCTCTGAGTTACTTAAAGGGATAAAACCAAACATATCCCATCTAAGGGCTTTTGGTTGTAAGTGCTATGTGCACAATAATGGCAAATACTCCCTTGGTAAGTTTTATCCCAGAAGTGATGAAGGAGTATTCTTGGGATATTCTTCACCTTGCAAAGCTTATAAAATGTTTAATAAAAGAACTCTATGTGTAGAAGAAAGTGTACATGTTGTTTTTGAAGAAGACAACATTCTTTCTGCGAGACATGAACATGAAGATAAAGCCATTGGACTGGTGAGACAATTGACTGAAACAACAACACAAGTCAAGGTGGCATCAAAGGAAGGAATAGGTGATGGAACAGGTCCTTCTACCCAGGGCAATCTGACATGGGGAACTAATGTGAGAGATATTGAACAAAAGGAATATGTTCTTGAGCATGTTCCTCAGAAACAAGACTATGATGAAACTCCCACAAGAAACCAGTTGGCTGGAAAATTTTACAAGTATCTGAGTTCTCATCCCATTAAGAACATTCTCAATGACCTAACATCTGGAGTCAAGACTAGATCACAATTGAAGAATTTGTGTGCATTTGATACCTTTCTGTCCCTAATTGAACCTAAAAATATTGGTGAAGCCCTACAAGATGCAAATTGGGTAAATGTTATGCAAGAGGAGCTGAATCAGTTTTAAAGAAGTCAAGTCTCGCATTTGGTTCCAATACCCAAAGACATATTGGTCATTGAGACAAAATGGGTTTTTAGGAACAAACTTGATGAAGATGGAACTGTTACAAGAAATAAGGCAAGATTGGTAGTTCAAGGCTATAGTCAAGAGGAAGGCATTGACTATGATGATACCTTTGCTCCATTTTCTAGACTTGAAGCAATCAGACTCCTCATAGCCTTTGCAGCACAGATGGAATTCACTCTTCATCAAATGGATGTAAAAAGTGCCTTTCTAAATGGCTATCTCAAAAAAGAAGTGTTTGTAAAACAACCCCCAGGATTTGAAAGCAAAGAATGCCCTGAACATGTATACAAGCTAGATAAGGCTCTATATGGTCTCAAGCAGGCCCTAAGAGCCTGGTACGAAATGCGTCAAAATTCCTACTAGTACATGGCAACAGAAGAGGTAAAATTGATAGCACCTTGTTTCTAAGGAAAAAAGGTAAAGATCTTCTTGTTGTACAAATCTATGTCGATGACATAATTTTTGGGGCCACTACAGAAAGATTGAGTAAGGACTCAAAAATAATGGGCACTGAATTTGAAATGAGTATGATGGGAGAACTCAATTTCTTCTTAGGACTGCAAATGAAACAAAGTCCAAATGGTACTATGATCCATCAGCAGAAGTGCACAAAGGAACTAATCAAAAAATTCAAAATGGAAGAATCCAAATAAATAGACAATCCTATTGCAACTGCCACAAAATTAGATGCTGATGAACATGGTTATTCAGTTGATCAAAAGTTGTACAGGGGTATGATTGGTTCACTTTTGTATCTTACAGCTAGCTGACCTGACATTGTCTTCAGTGTAGGACTTTGTGCTTGGTTGACTTTGTGCTCGGTTCCATGCAAATCCAAAGGAGTCATATTTAACAACTGTCAAAAGAATATTGAGATACCTGAAAGGCACACCTGATCTATGTTTATGGTATCCCAAAGGTAGTAATTTCGACTTAATTAGATATGATGATTCTGACTATGCAGGTTTCCTAGTAGATATGAAGAGCACTTCACATATGGAACATTTCTTGGATTCATGTCTTGTATCACGGGCCACCAAAAAGCAGAATTCAGTGGCTCTCACAGTATAGTACTGTAAATAGTATACTCCTGTGAGATGTGGTTATATGATTCACTAATCTCTTACAAATTTTCTATTCTGACATTTGAGGCATAATCGAGAGAAGTTTAACTTGAAGAACCTGGTTCATCAAATTATGGTCATGAGTAAGTTTAGGTATGTTTCTATTCTTTGCACAGTTAGAAAATTTTAATTTTCAATCATGAGTAAGATGCCTAGATATACCAGACGTCCCAAAAATTCTATTCGTGGGGCTAATTGAACTAGTTTCATTGAAACTAGAAGTCTAAATATAACGGAATCCTTTCCTAATTTTTAACGATCCTAATTTATCACTAAGGAGACCGAAATTCTTATTTGATTAGACTTCTACTGACCCATAAAAAAGGCTGACATTTCTGAAATAATCATCACCCTTTTTTATAATCCTTCTAATCAACTCATAACCTTCACTTCATCACACAAAACCCTGATCGTCTACTCTCGTCTCCAAAACCCCAAAATTCTCCAAAAATCTCCTAAGCATTCCATAAATTCATCACCGTGACAAATCCCCAAGTTCACCTAACACCTCCTCTTCCACACCACTAGTCGAAACCCCAAAACCTAGATTTCGTCGCCAGAAAATGCTAGCAAGAAAAACTATAGCTACTAGTTCTCTGAGAAAATCCTTGAATGAGAAACTTTAGTCCAGCCAAAAGAAACCAGTTCCAGCAGCTGAGACCAATTCTTACTCTGAATCTGATGATTTCATCTCTTCCACTGAAGGAGATGAACTTGGGTCTTCTGATACTGTCACACATCAAGAAACCCCAAAAGAGGTAAATACTTTTTTTGTTCCTATTGATGTAGTTCAAAAGGTAGAGAGTAGGTATGTTCTGATAGGGGCTGCAAAAGATGTGTCTGGGACTAATTCTGCACAATTGAGGAAGAAAAGGAGGAAGGAGGTGCTATCTATTTGTGGGAGTGGGGAAGAGGGGGTCACTAAGTCAGGGGGAAGTGGTTCAGGAGAGGCCGCTGAAGGATTAGTTGATTTAATCAAACAACTAGATGGACGCGGTTCATTTATGGAGGAGACTTTGGTTGAAATGGTGAAACAAGTCGGGGCAAGCTATGACCCCAAGAAACGCAAGCTTCCTCACAAAGGACCCGTACTGCGTCGAAACCAACCAAGAAAACCAAACCTTTATCACCCAAGTCTGATCTTAGGGTTAGAACAACCAGAAGCAAGGTTAGGGAAAGTGAAGCTGAGTTGAATAAATCCTTAGAGGAAAGTAAGAGGAAGAGAAAAGAAAAGGGGAAAGGGAAGGTAGGTAAAAGATCTGAAGTTGTGGTTGAGGAGGAGCAAGAGGAGATAGAACTGGTCCATCAAGAAAGAGTTACTACTGTGGAGGCTCCAATTGCTAAAACAAAGGGAGCTAGGATTTCTGCCAAGGAGCCCTAAAAGCTAGTACTTGCTGAATCCTCTCTTGCCAAGAGAACTAGGTCAGCTTCTAAAGGAAAGCAAGTTAAAATGGCTGAAGAAGAAGATGATGAGAGTGAAGAAAAAAAAAGTCTGAAAAGGAACATGATAGGCATGTCAATTTTGGCAGAAGAAAGATCTTGAAAGGGAGATTGTTGAAAGACCTGGAGGAGCCAGGCATGATGATACTTCTGACTGCACTAGAAGCACATGGAGGGAATGACATGGTCCTTCAGATGAATGGAAAATTGTCCAGGAAAGAACTTGTTGAGTTCATGGCCAACGGAACCGTGAAAAATGGTCTGGTGACCAGCACAGTGAAGGGAGTGAAAGTGAAGTTCAATGCTGCCAAACTGAGCAAAATTCTGGACATCCCTTGTGAGGGTATGATGACTACACAAGGCAAAGGTGACCTTGTTTGGATGGGTTGCCTTCTGATCTGCAAATTACCAGAAATTTCTATGACACTAAAATAGATGAGGAGGTGCCTAAGGCTAGGGCAGTTCAAAAGAGTGAAATGAGGCCAGAGCACAAAGTGCTTTTTGAGTTTGTCAACAAATATCTTCTGCCCAGACAGGAGAGAAGGCATACAACAAATCATATGGATCTATGCTCATGCAATGTATGAATGAAGGAAAGCAGATCAACTGGCTAGCCTTCATTGTGAAGCTACTTGAGAGGGTGATCAATGGATCAAAGGCTCATGCCATTTCCTATGGTTATCTTGATAATTTTGCTTGAACGACTTGATGTTCCCTAAAAAAAGTGGGAAATGGCTTCCAACAAAGAGCACTTTGGGATCAAAACCCTTCAAGCCTGTGATTATATGCTCAGTACTGGCCCTGTTGAACTTAGTTCATCTGCTAAGACTCCTGTGAACAACAAGGTTAGAGCCTTGGTTCAGGATGTTGGGACTAAGGATGCTGAAATAGCAAGGCTCAATGCCAGAATTGCTGAATTTGAGGGAAAAAGGAATGGGTTGAGAGCTGACCTTGCCAAAGAAAAGGAGAAATATAAAGGCATGCTACAACAAATGCTAAATCTGCTGCAAGCCCAACCCTCCAACTCTTCTAAGCCTTAGGTGCCCTGTCCTTAGTGTCCATTCTAGTATCGCTTCAGTTACCAAGTTTAGGTAGTTTGTTTGTTTGGTTCCGTTCTTATTTTTTTGCTCATGGTTGGAAATTTTGTTTTTCTTTTTGTGTACTGCACTATAAAACACCTCTTAATCAATGAATTAAGCTTCCTTGTTCATGTTAATTTTGTTCTTAATAGTTATTTTTGAGCTAATTTTTGATTAACTTGAACATGTGTTCACTTGAAGTTTCCCCAGTTGCCATAAGTATTAATTAACTTTCTAGGATTGACATTATTTATGCAACTTTTCGATGATGCCGAAAGGGGGAAGATATTGTTCTTAAAACTCATTATCTGAACAACTGATGTTTATGACATAATCTTACCTCCTTGATGATAAGATAAAATTTTCTAAGTGTTTATTTTCAGCTGAGTTCACAGGTTCCCTGATCATAATAAGCACGGAGTTTGTCATTATCAAAACGGGGGAAATTGTTGGCCCAAGTTTCAGTCAAAGTTTTGAAGATTGACAAATGAACTTATGGAAGGACCTAGTCCATCTAATACTACGCTGTCTGAATCAACCATTGCACATTGGAAGCACGTGAGGAAGATATGCACTGAAGATCGCATCAATATCTTCTGACGTAATTGAAAAGGTTTAATTTGGGATAAGGAGGACAATCTCCTTATGTGAAAAGAACTTAATCCTAAGATAGGATAAAGGGTGGAGTTTGTAGCAGCTAAGGACTCAAACTTGACTGTGAATGAGTATTGTAGTTCCGATCAAAATCTAACTACTAACTCAATATATAATTGTGTTGGTTCTCTTTTAAAGGTAATGCACATAAGTAGAAGTTAAGCATATTTGAGAGCAATAAGAGCGAGACTGTTTTGCAAGCAATATATGCGAGATACAAGTGTGCACACCTAAAGCTACATGAACTAAGAAAGAAGAACCAGTTCCATCTGTGTGTTTATTTCTAGTTCAATTGTAGTAGGCTTTCATATTGTACCTTTCAGTTTTCCAATAAGCAATTATATTAGGTATCTTGTGCAATCAAGTTAGAGTTAACTTGATAAGTGTCGCACCAGTTGATGCTATGTGCCACACTAGGATTAGAGTATAATCCTTAGGTTTACAAAGAGTTTTTGTAAATGTTGTTTGGCTCATTGATTTTTAGTGGAGTTTGGGAAAATCCTACTGAGTAGTAGGTCGTGGTTTTATAAACTTTTAAGCCAGGTGTTTTCCACGTAAATATCTCTACACACTTTAGTTTCAATACTTATTATTCCGCAAACAGCAGTAGTTAGAACACTTAGAAGAACCAGCTTCTTCTAACGCGAAAATTAGGTACCACACAAATCACCCCCCCCCCTCTTGTGTGGTATTGACGTTTATTAACATCAGTATTGTAGTGTAATTAGACCTTGATAATGCAAAGTCCATAACAATCTAATGAGGTGGCTAAAGGTGAACTCAATTTTAGCCCTTTCGGCGAAAAATCTCATCATCAACACGATCCGCCAGAAAGACGAATGGATCTAAGCCAAAGTAACTCAATATCTTCGACATAATTTGAGAACAAGTTGGTCGAGAGGACCCAACGTAAAAGGGTACATGTACACATTTAGAAAACCCTCTACGTGGGCCATAATATCCTCTTATCGTGAGGGTACCTGCAGCCTCACCTTTACTCCCCATCTGCAGTTTCTCCTCACAGCCTCAAGGTGTCTCTCTTCTATTGATCGAATGAACCCTGATGCATGTTCTCAATGGCCCAGAACATCGAGAAATTTCTCTATCGTAAAATCTTTCATTGAGACAAAATAGTTCAAGTTAGCTCACCAAACACCGGTGGTGTACCACCAGCCGGAAAGGAAGCAGAGGCAGGATTTCCCTCTTCCTCGTGAGCAAATTTAGGCATGGTAGCCGTAGCTCCTTCAAAACATGAAAGGGAAGATTAAAAATCAGAAAGCTTTGATCTGATGTGGCACTAGAACTAGCACAAAAAAGGAACTTTATAGAGAAAGGTAGTTCCACAAAGCGGCAAAGCCATCAATGAAAGGAAAGCAAACATATATAAGAATAACGGTGACTATTCATTAACTTTGATAGCCAATCCGCTCTTACGATGGAATTATTACTTTTTGGGAAATGTGACGACAGAGTCATTTCGGGCACTTCATGGTCATGTTACAGGAATGACATCACCAGACTATGTTCGAGGCATCGAGAAGTAAAATTAATTCCTTACCAACCCAACCTAGGGAAGGTATGCAATTGAAACAAGAACAACCCGATCTCAGGGGGCTCTATTACTCCAAGACAGAGCTCGAAGGAGTTAAATTGAAGTTCGAAGCCTGACTTTGGCATGAACACTAAAAGGAAAAACTTTGTAGACATTAAACAAGAAACCTTTCCATTCCAAAAATATATTTACAAATGTGTATTTACAAAACTCCCACATACAAAAGAAAAAGAAGTGAAAGGGGCAAAGGTGGCCTAGTCTTCATCTTCACTACTCCCTGGGATACTCGCAGAGCCCTCGTCCGAAGTAGTTGGAGCTACTGACTCCACTTCCAAGGCCTTCGCTTCTTCGATCTCGGCATAGAGATCGAAACGTTTGGCATGCACCTTGTCAAAGGTCTTTCTCCAAGATTTTAGTCGAGCACGAGCAAGGAAGCGATCCAGTTTGAGCTCGGCCTCTTCAGATATCTCTCTGGATCAAGTATTCGCTGCAGCAGCATCTTGCCGAAATGAGAATAAGAGTGCATCGGCTTCAGACTTGGCTGAGGATAAAGTGGTATCCAACTCAATATGAAGCAATTTGAATTTGTGAGCCTCCTCTTTAGCACCTTGAAGAATACTCTGGGTCAAGGCCAGCTCCCCTCAGAGAGTATCCCTTTCTGAGGCCATGTTTTCCTTGTACCGCTTTAGCTCAATGAGATTGACATCTTTGCTGTAATCTTTTCCCGAAGCTGCTCCGCTAGTGCATCCTTTCACTTATTCTGCAAATGCCAAGTAAAGGTAATAAACACAATGATCTAAAGAAAACAAAAATCAAGCTCATGAATACCGATCTACCTAATCGATGATGTTGGCTTGCTCTTGGAGTACTTTCTCCGAGCTTACTCGAAGGCTGTTCAGTTCCTCCTCCCTTCGGGCGTATAGAGTTTTTTACTCTTTCGACTCTATAGCAAGCTTCTCAAACTCCTCCTCACAATAAGTTAGCTAAGTTCTTAACTTGGAGAAGGCATGCTCGTACAGCATCGTGACCTATAGCATGAAGAAAAATATTTAGAAAAACAAAGGTCAAAATTCAAGGCACAAAGGTTATGAAAATAATCACCTATTTTTGTAGTTTCGCAGCCTCCACAAGGACGACTGGGGCATCAAGATCAGCATCATCTTCAACACTAGCAAAAAATCTCCAACTGCATCATCCTGTCCCTTCGATGCCCCCATATTGGGGGTCTCCCTGTTCTGAGCATCCCATATTTGCCTTGGGGAAAATGACGGGCATGGATCAAGATCGCCTATGATGTCAACCTCTATCGGGGCCTCCAATCTCCCTCAAAGGGCCTCTAAGATGGATCCTCCGAATACGCCAACCAAGTGCTCATCGACACAAGCTGTATCCTGATCAGTGGTCGGCTCGGGGACTACATCCTAACCCTCCTCAGGGTCTCCACAATACGAGTGGGTCTGCGTCAGCCACCTCAGCTCAACAGTCTTCTGCCAGCAACCTTCAAATCATCAGCGCTTCGTCTTGCCCTATGTACAAGTGGGCAACTGTCATTATCTTCGTTTTCAGCATGAAGACTCTCAGCATCTTCCAGAGTTAGGACCGTTATATCGGCCCTAGGATTTCGAGCCTTAGCTCTCTTTGGTTTTGGGGACTCCGCCAGTGTCTCCTTATTTCTTTTTCTATGTTTGACGGGTTTTTGGGTCTCCTATTCGCCAGTAGGAGGCGGTCTCATTGAAACGGCTTCCCCGAGGCCTGTACAGGCATAAAATTCAAACATACCACCAAGAAACCCATTTATATGGGATTTAGAAGTGACAGTGGTGAGGGCGTACCATGTTTTTTTCCTCCTATCGAGTTTTGGCCAAACGCGCTTGTTGTATGAAGAGGTGGAGTATAAGAGTTTAACCCAGCCCCGAAGGTCCTTGACCGCGCCGGGGAACCACACGGTGGCTACGCAACCAAAGGAGAATTTATTCAAAAAATAAAGGAATTAGTTTGAAAGAGGAAAAGAGGACATTCAAATGATAGAACATGCTTGGTGTAACCACAATTACGCCTCATATTCCATACCTCAGGGAATGGCATCTTCTTGGTGGCGATGAGATCCGAAGTCCCGACTCAAAAAAGCAGCTATCCACCCCCGGTCCTTATCTTCATCGATGCTGGAAAAAAAATGCTTTGGTAGATCGACGCTGGAGTTTGACTAGGCCCCCTCGATAGAGATGAGGGCTATACAATCCAATGAGATGATCGAGGGTGAAATTCATCCCCTTGATCATGTTTGAGAAATGTCTAATCAAATAGATGATTCTCCAAAAAGAGTGATAAATTTGACCAAACGTCACTCGATATTGTCGAAAAATTGAGGATCATCGGGTCTATCAGTGGAGAAAAAGAATCTACGGGACCTAAGGTAAAGGGATATATATACTCTCTAAGGAAACCAGCTCCGTGTTTAAGTATATCCTCTTCCGATGAAAAGATCTGTGCTTGTACCGTCTATCCCCAGCGGCAACCTATTTTCACTTTCTCTATGTCAGTTATCAGACTAATATACCGAGACATGGGATCGCATCGGCCCGATACTGAACAAGATTTATCAATTTTGAAATCGGAGCATGTATTGAAGGTACCAGGAATACACTCCTCAATACGAGAAGGAACTATCTTTTTGCTCTTAGACGAGCGTGACGAAGAAGGGGCTTTCTTTTTATAGGTACCGTCTTAGAAGTTTTGGCCATGGGTTATAACGAAGGTTCAAAGTAAGATGACATAGAAGTGAACACAAGAGAAGGATCGACAGGAAACTGTTAACCAAGATTGAAGTTTTGAAGATGTTGTAAAGGTTTAAAAGGTTAGGAATTAGATATTTGTAAGAGTCATCTAAGTGTATTGGAGAGTTGAAAGGGAGACCAATAGCGGTTCGTGGGCTTTCGAGAACTGTGTTGACAAGACCTATGTACAACTTTTCAGTCTCACCATTTAATGATCTAACGTAGTTGACGCCACAATGGGGGTATCGAACAGACAGGAACTCAAGATCATTTCTTGTCATATCATTCTAAGAAACGTGGGGACTATGTGTATACGATCAAAATCGGGGAGTTCGACTTTGGGGCTACTGTGACACTCCATGCCTAACCTCGAGAAGCTCAAATCAGAATATGAAGTGTGACCGAGGTGTGTCCCTCTAGGGAGCAAATCGAAGGTTCATTATGGTCAACCTCGGAGCAGTACAAATTGATGATCATTATGGAAAAGCGGCAAAGCTCCCAAGTACACGTGGTTAGAGCTGAACAGGTTTGCAAGAGTAGTACAAATCCGTACTAAGCCATTATACATCTGTACCAATAGCATTTCCTCGTCATTATTTTAAATATGTACTATGTTGGGATTCCCCTCCTATATAAAGGGAACCTTTGTCATTTTTGTTATAGATATGAATATTGAATGCAATAGAACATTCTCTGCTTTTCTTGCCTAAACGTTCTCAACAATTACTCTACAGATTTATTACTTACTAATTTGTTGTTCTTTCATTGTTCTCCATTTGTTGTTCATTATCAACTATTAAAGGCTGTCCTCGAGGTCCTATATCGCTGCCTTCAAGGACCTCAGTCTTTTGACCACACTGGTTTTCTTATCATTTCTTGCTCATTTAAACTTAACATATTCACATAACAACTACTATTAAGATACATCACGTATTTTTAGAATCACAAATCAAATATAATTGTAATTACCAATTTTCAAGGTAGACAACTTTGTTTAGAGAATGGGTGTTCATGTAACTCTAAGATATATTTGTAAGAAAGTGGAACTAAAATGTACCTTGGCTTTTAAAAAACTTGAAGAAAAGCAGTCTTTTGAAAATCCATTTGGGGAGATAGTACTTCACTTTCATAAAAGTTCTGATTTTTGCCTCTGTATACGGTCGAGATCGTATGCCTTTGATATATAGGTTCGGGAGGTCGACCAGGGCCTCAGTTCATGTAAGGTCAACTTTAAGCTCGAGGGACCAGATCCGAGTTTGAGGCCACAGCATGATTCCGAAGATAGGAATACGAGGAACTTAATAATGCTTGACCCTGAAATTGTACCATTATGAATTTGTAACAGAATGGGCTAGATTCTGCCACGTCCCAAAATCATGGCGCGAATCACATAATAGGATTGTATGATTCTGTACAAGGAGATTAGACAGTTGTACAAAGAATAATCCTTACTTTTCATAGAAATATACCTTATTTAGGGTTCCTTTATTGCATCAAGGGGACCCCAATCATTTGTATCATCATCTAATCATTGATAAAAGAATATACTCTCAACTTTTTGCCTACTATTTATTATAATTTCCTTTACATTTATTGTTCATACTTTATTGCTCTTAGTCCATCTCGAGGTCGCTAAGCTCGAGGTCACTACTGCTGAGTAACATTGGTTTGATTTACTAGTTTCTTCATCTCTACTTTATATTTCTTGATTATTAACCGGTATTGAAATAAATCACATATTTTTAAAATCACAAATCAAATTTAATTATTACTCGTATATTGAGGTAAATAGTTTGGCGCACCCCGTGGGGCTAAAGATAATAGTGATTATTTCATTACTGATTCTCCTTACACGCGTTATTTTTACATTTTTTTCTTGTCAAGAATTTTTGATTCTCAAGATGAGATATGTCTAGCTCACAAAACGCACCCGTTCATGACAATGAAGGTCTCGAAGAAAATAGCAATGCAGGCGTCGGTGTACCACCGATAAACCTGCGGGAAGTGCCAAATATAGAACATGTTGATGTTTGTTCACACATTGCTCTAAACGTGGACTTAGGCACAGACCTCAGGGGGAATATAAGTAGGGAAGCCTGATTTGGTGGCCAAGGAGAGCAAGGAATGGGACGGGGGAATCAGCCTCCAAGTGATATTCCAGAAGCTGCAAGTTCAGAAAAATTCCATCGTCCAACTTCAAAGTTAGAAACGGTATCAACCATACATCAAATCGAGAACAACGAGTCGGGTCGTAACGACCCTTGAAATGATAAGAGAAATGATAAAGGCCAAAGTTCTCGAGGACTCATGAGTAAGAGCAGGTTCGATAAGCATACCGACCCCGCAGAGGCCCCTTGATTGTCAAAGTATAATTGCAGCATAAATGCATCAGGGATCATGTCAGCTATTGGAAGAATCAAAGACACCACGTGGTCCTGGCCCATACAAACCGATCCATCTCAAAAGAACCCAAACTTGATGTGAAAGTGGCATGGCACACATGGCCATAAAATCGAAGATTGCAGGCAGCTTAGGAAGGAGGTGGCTTAGTTGTTCAACAAAGGTCACCTTCGGGAATTCCTAAGTGAACGAGCAAAAAATCACTTCAGGGAGAGAGATTCAAGGAAAAATGAGCAAGAAGAAAAACAACATGTAATCCATATGATCATTGGCAGAGTCAATGTCCCTCCACGACTTGTATTAAGACGCACAAAAGTATCAATCACCGGAGAAAAACACACTTGGAGTTATGTGCCCGAGGACACCTTATCGTTCTATGACGATGAAGTAGAAGGGATATCTCAGCCAAATAACGACACCCTCGTAAATTCAATCCTTTTATATAATATTCAAGTTAAACGTGTTTTGGTGAATACAGGTAGCTCAGAGAACATAATCAGATCAAGGTTCATAGAATGGCTCGGCCTGCAAGATCATATTGTGCCTGCATCCCGGGTCCTAAATGGCTTCAACATAGCAAGCGAAATCACAAAGGGCGAGATCATCCTGCTAGTAAATGTATCTGGGACTGTACAAGATACTAAATTCCATGTCATCAAAGGTGACATAAGGTACAGCGCACTCCTCGGGAGACCATGGATACACAACATGAGGGCAGTGCCTTCAACTCTTCACCAGATGATGAAGTTCCCAATAGAGTAAGGAGTGAAAACACTCTACGAAGAGTAACATGTTGCAGAGGAGATATTTGTAATCAAGGAAGTGGTACCAATACCAGAGCCTTAAACCTTGGAGAAATCAAGAATCGAAAGTAAACATGCATCCAAATAGGAGTCACTACCACAAGGCTCAACTGAACCGGAGCAACAAGTAATCAAAGACAAAGATGACGATTTCCTTACTCCTCGTCCCTTCATTGTTCCCGAAGAATCCGATGCAACTAAGTCAATAATGGAGGAACTGGAGCAAGTCATACTGATCAAATATATGCCTGAGAGAAAGGTATACATGGGAATCAGGTTAATCCACGAACTCCGGAAAAAATTCATTCAATTTCTTAATTATAATATGGATTTCTTTGCTTGGTGTCATTTAGATATGATAGGGATTCCATCGGAAACACCATACATCGGTTAAGCATTTACCCCAGGTTAAACCGATGAAGCAAAAAAGGAGGCCCAGTCCGAGGTGAAACATGTGTCATAAAGGACGAGGTAACCAAACTTCTTAAAATAGGGTCTATTCGGGAGGTGAAATACCCGGAATGGTTAGCCAATGTAGTTGTATTTCCTAAAAAGGGAAACAAACTTAGAATGTGTGTAGACTATGAGGACTTGAACAAAGCATGTCCAAATGATTATTTCCCACTGCCCAACATCGATCGTATGATTGATGCCACGGCCATCCATGAGATTAAAATTTTTTTCAATGCCTACTTCGGGTACAATTAAATTCAGATGAACCCGGAGGACAAGGAAAAGACTTCATTTATTACTAAATTTGGAACTTATTGTTACAGTGTATTGCCTTCGGGCTAAAAAATGCGGGAGCTACATACCAATTCCTAGTTAACAAAATGTACGAAGAACAAATGGGTAAACAATGGAAGTTTACACTGATGATATGTTGGTTATATCCTTGCGGGCAGAGGACCATTTAGCTTATTTGCAAGAAACATTCAAGATCCTGAGGAGATACAACAAGAAGCTTAACTCGGAGAAATGTGCCTTCGGAGTCAGCTCGGGTGACGAATTGGGGCATCAAAATTAACCCCGATAAAATCAAGGTTATCGAGGATATCACGATCGTGGATTGTGTAAAGATCGTGCAAAGACTAATAGGTAGAATAGCTTCTTTGGGTCGATTCATTTTAAGGTAATCACATCGCAGTCATCGGTTCTTTTCTTTGCTAAAAAAGAAAATGGATTTCGCATGGACCCCAAAATTCCAACAAGCCTTAGAAGAACTTAAGCGATACTTATCGTTCCCGCCTTTGCTTCACACCCCTAAGGTAGATGAAAAACTATACCTATAGTTGGCGGTATCTGAGATAGCGGTAAGTGGGGTACTAGTTCGAGAACAGCAAAGTACGCAATTTCCTGTTTATTATGTAAGCCGAACTCTGGGAGATGCTGAAACCGGATACCCTCACTTAGAAAAATTAGAACTTGAATTATTAAGCGAATCTAGAAAACTAAATCCATATTTCCAATGTCATCCCATGTGTATTAACCACATGCCTCCTTCGAAATGTTTTTCATAAACCCGAATTATTGGGCCGACTGGCCAAATGGGTTGTTGAATTAGCGCATATAGAATATGAACCCCAAATGGCCATCAAGTCTCAGATTCTAGCTGACTTCGTGGCGGATTTTATGCCAACCCTTGTACCCGAAGTGGAAAATGAACTCCTGCTGACTTCGGGTACACCATCGAGCGTATGGACCCTTTTCACGGATGGAGCTTTGAATGTGAAGGGGTTCGGGCTTGGTATTGTCTTATAAGAACCTACTCGTGGTATCATTCGACAATCAATTAAAACTTCTAGGTTGACTAATAATGAGGACGAGTATGAGATCATGATTGCAGGTCTCGAGCTAGCCAAGAGCTTGGGAGCAGAGGTCATTGAATCCATGTGCGATTCATAGTTAGTGGTAAACCAAGTAAACAAAAGTTTTGAAGTTTGAGAGGATAGAATGAAACATTACTTGGATAAAATATAAGTAACTTAGCACGGCTTCACGGAGTGGACTATGGATCATGTGCCTCGAGAATAAAATAGCGAGGCCAATGCACTTGCTAATCTGGTATCCTCGATCAATGAAGATGACATCGTCCCGGGGACTGTCATCAAATTATCGAGGTCTGTGGTTGAAGAGGGTCATGCTGAGATAAATTCAACAGGTTTGACTTGGGATTGGAGGAATAAGTACATCGATTATTTTAAAGATGGCGAACTCCCATCGGATCATAAAGAATTGAGAGCCCTACGAACCAAAGATGCTAGGTTCACATTAGATGAACATGGAACGTTATACCAGAGAAAATTCGATGGGCCACTTGCAGTATGCTTAGGTATGGGAGACACCTATTACATTCTCCGACAGGTCCATGAAGGTACTTGTGGAAATCATTCCCGCACCGAGTATTTGATTCGCAAAATTATAAGAGCAGGGTATTAATGGGATAGAATGGAAAATGATACTAAGGAATTTGTCAAAAACTGTAATAAGTGCTAATAATTTGCACCAATGATCCAGTAACCTGTAATAGGTGGAATCACAGGCCTTCAAGAAGGTCAGAGAGGAAGAAGTTAGTGAGTTCATCTAGGACCACGTCATATGCCGGTTTGGAATACCTGTCGAGATTGTATGTGTCTATGGAAAGAAATTCATTAGCAACAATGTGATAGAGTTCCACGAGGCACATAAAATAAAGAGGATATTACAAACACCATACCACCCAATTGGAAATGAACCATCCGAGTCAACAAACAAAACAATCATTTAAAACCTAAAGAAAAGGTTAGATGATGCAAAGGGAAAATGGAGAGAAGTTTTACCCGAGGTCCTATGGGCATATTGGACAACATCGAAGCCTAGCACGGGGCCACCCCATTTTCATTAGTATATGGATCCGAGGCCACATCCCCATCGAGGTCGAAAAACCCAGTGCCAGGTTTCGACATGCATCGAAGGAGACAAATCGTGAGGCCATGAATTCTAGCCTCGAGTTATTAGATGATAATCTAGAAACAACGCTTGTTCGTATGACCGTGTAGAAGCAAAGGATCACAATATACTACAATCAAAGAACCAACATTCGATATTTTGGAATCGGGGACTTAGATCTACAAAGGTTACCCTCATTAATCGAGACCCGAATAAACGGAAACTAGGCCCGAACTGGGAAGGACCGTACTAAGTCCTCAGAGTTGTCGGTAAGGGATCATAAAATCTAAACACAATGGAAGGAGAACAACTATCGAACAATTGGAACATATTGTTACTCAAACAATACTATTGCTAAGGTATGAATGTATCTTTCTTGACTTTGAAACTAGCTCATTGCAGGTGTTTGATTGAAGTTATCAAATGTACCTTTTTACACGAAGGCCTTAGGGTTTAAAGCATGTGTTGCACTCTTTTTAACTTAGATAGTATTTTGTCCCAAACGGGTCTTACCGACAAGGTTTTTAACGAGGCAACAACAATATTCTCCCTAAGAAGAACTTAATAGTATCTAATGCTTCTTTTCAATCAACCTCAAAATACGGGGGGGGGGGGGGGGGGCAACACCCTCAGAGGTTATATTTTCAGGAAAAACTTTGCTTTATGCCTAATAGGGCCTCTATAGAAGAACTTTTTAATGGGTCAAACGATCAAATGAACCATGTTCATATAGTATAGTCGAGCCCCGACGGCAAAACATGTACGCATGTATCAATTATTTGAAGAACCATTATATGTATATACTTTGTTATTCGTTAGAAGTCTATTATTATGCGAAGCTCTACGTTTATAGTCATACGGGACACAGCTCAAGAGCAAAAATGCAAATACACCCTGAATACTCGGGGACTATCATCGACATTCGGCACATCCGAGTCATCGAAAATTCGGATTCACAAGAACTCAAAGAGGCATCCCTTCGAAACAAAGGCCAGGGGCGATATACTTGGCGACTAACTTGTTGGAAAAGTTCGAAAGGTTATTGGGAAACAAGTCTAAGTGACATACCCGAAGGCTACAACCATATTAAAGACTACGGTCATTTAAAAAGGCTACAGCTAAAATAATATGGCTCAGAGACGTCCGAATTCCACCATAAATTAAAGGCCTTCAAAAATTTTGAAAAAATTGATTAAACTAGGCTACCCTCGGTAAAAAAAAATAAATGGCTTCAATAAAATCAGCCCTTGAATGATGTAAAGGCTTCGATAATATCAGCCTTCGAAATAGACTCAAGAGGTATTCAATTGTCATTACACAAAGAAGTTATTAATAAGGTTCTGATACATCGAACCCTTGAAAAAACCAACGGACACAAAAAACACATGCTGAGGCATACAAAAATTTTCACTAAGTCTTTTAGCCGAAAAGAGGAAAAATGTGTAGCCACTTTAGAGGCCAAATCGGCCCAACTTAAAGAGCCCAAGGGCCAATATATAAGAGCCTAAGGGCCAACCTAAGGAGCCTAAGGGACAATTTAAAATAGCTTAAGAGCCAAAATATGTAGTGTTCGAGACCTCGGACTCAAGAGTCCCATCATTCCGAGCTCTCACCGAATCAATTTAAGCTTAGCTCAAGGAGGTATAATGTTAATAAATAAATAAAATAAGGTTTTAATATGTTCTGAGTCTAGTATTTGGACTGATCATTAGAGTTATATAACAAAATTTTCCACAAATAAAGATGGAAAAAAGTTCAACACAAACTAAATATAAAGCAAATGGTGTAATGACTCGACCGGTCGTTGAGAGCTTTTGCACTTTGATCCCAGTTCTCGGGAATGACTTTCCCCATGTGAGGTATTACGACTGATGTAAACCGTTGGTTTTGCTTTTTACGAAAATCGGAATGAATTTGAAAGAACAGTTCTCAGTTGTAGCTTGAAATTTGAAAGGTTTGACCAAGATTTGACATATTTGTATATGACCACGGATCGTAATTTTTATGATTTATTTAGCTCCATTAGGTGATTTGGGAGTTGGGAGCATGATTGGAATGTATTTTGGAAGGCCGTGAAAGGTTTAGGCTTGAATTGGCGAAAGTGAGATTTCGGCATTTTCTGGTTGATAGGTGAGATTTTGATATAAATGTAGGAATGGAATTCTGAGAGTTAAAGTAGCTTTGTTATGTCATTTGGAATGTATGTGCAAAACTTTAGGTCATTCGGAGGTGGTATGTTTTAGTCTTTGATCGAAAGCGTGTTTCAGAAGTTTTTAGAAAGTTTAGGCTTGAATCCAATGTGAATTGGTGAATTTTGGTATTGTTTGAGGTGTTTTGATGATTGGAACAAGTTTTAATGAGGTTTTATGATGTGTTTGTTCTTTTGGTAAAGGTCCCGGGCGCATCGGGTGAGTTTCGGATGGTAAATCAGGCTATTTTTAGAGTTGGAATGTTGCAGAAAAACTGTTCTGATGTTGCAGACATATAAGCCTTCGCGATCGTGTGGAGTATATCGCAATCGTCTAGAAGGAATTTGGAAGGTCAGGATTTAGACCTCCCGTTCGCATAGGTGGCCTAGCATTCGCGTAAGGAGGGGAACTTGTGCTTCACGTTCGCAGGAGGCTATCCGCGTTCGCGTATAAGGATTTGGGGTCCGGTGGAATTTACTCTTCACGTACGCACTAAAGGTATCGCATTCGCATAGTATGGAAAGTGGATGTACCACATTCGTAGTGCATATATAGCGTTAGCGTAGCGTGCTTTTTGAGTCTTGGAAATTTTCTCTTCGCGATTGCGAGGCCTGAGCCGCGATCGCGATGAAGAAAGAGCATAACTGGGCAGAAAGTTCTTAAGTTATTTCATCCGCCCTTTTGGGTCTATTTTCACCCATAGTTGATCATTTTGAGAGCTTATTGATGGATATTAAAGAAGAATTCAAGAGGAATCCATTGGAGGTAAGATATTTTAATTTAAAAATCATTTATGTTGTGAAATCCATCTAGAAATTCATGGAAACAAAGCCTAAAATTGAAGAACTAGGGCTTGATAAATTGGACTTTTGGTTTTGGGCTTGAAAGATCATTTAGCTTGGATGTGAGAACTTTTGATATGTATGAAGTCGTGGGGAGAAAAAGAATCTAATGATGTAAAAAAAATCTGATATTGTTCTAAGAGTGAGTCCAAGGAGCTTATACTGCTTTGAGACCCGATGGGCTGATATTGTTCTGAGAGTGAGCCCGACGGGCTGATAATATTCTGAGAGTGACCCCAAGGGGCTGGTACGTTTCTGAGACATTTCCCGAGGGGCGAACCTTTATGTGATCATCTTTCATATTTACTTGCCCTTTTACCTGTTAACTATGGTATTTGTGCTATAGGGGAAAATTTTCTGTGCTTATCGACACTAACTATTTTGCATTCATTTGCATATTCAAAAGAGGTTTAAACTGAGATAGATATTTCTAAAGATTTCACAGCTTCGCTGCTTTTCTCAAAGGGTTTTACACTGCTTCTATATAGCATGTTGGTTTGCTTTAGGTGATTTCTTTCTGCTTAGTTGTTATTTACCTTTATTACTCACTAGGTTAGAGTACTAACTTTACTCTCTGCACCTCTTGTGTAGATGCATGTATTTATTCACCTGGTAGAAAGTTTTGGGCTGATCGGAGGCAGAGTAATCAGAGTTTAGCGAGGTGACTGCCAGTGTTCGCAACACCATTTTTCTCCCTTTTGTTTATCACTCATGTTCTGTATATTTCAGACCTTGTAGTAGTATTTATACTCTAATAGATGCTCGTGACTTGTGAAACCCGGTATCGAGCTACATTTGGGTTGTATTCCGCACTTTATAAAGAAATCTTTTGCTTAGTTTATGGTTATTTAATTATAATAAAACTGTTCATTAATATTAACTATTCTGAAGAGGCAAAATGGGTTAGTTGGTTGGCCTTGTCTTCACGAGAGTCTCCATCACGACAAGCTCAGGGTTTGGGTCGTGACAAAAGGGTTCTTTATATTCACAAAAGATAATTACAAAGTACATATACAACGCCCACGAAGGGCTCTTACACAAAATAAAAAGAGAACCTAATCTATTTCGGGGATACATCCCCGAAAACGACGTCCTTAAGGATTGCACCTTTGGCAGCTTTATCTTAGGAAACCCCCTCTTCCGCGCAGGCACCTTCTTCACCTTCCCTGTCCCCGGAGCCACTCACAGCATCCTCGTCATCGAAAGAGACAAGAAACCCGGTGTAGATTTCCCTCGCATTTGCTTCGGCTATCTCTTTAGCAAGGTCAAATCCTTGGGCATGGATTTCTTCGAGAGTCTCCCTCCGGGCTTGGCAATTCGCCAAATCATTACTCTATTTTTCTCGGTCGGAGGCCTCCTTCAGATCCCCTCGAACAGCCTTGGCATCTCTTAAGTACACGGCAATGGTCTTTTCAGCCGTGGCCTTCGTCTTCTCAACTTCATCCTTGGCTTATGCAGTTTCTGCGCGGGATCTGGCAAGATCTACCTCTAACTCCTTGATTTTCTTAGCTTAGGCCAGACCCTTCACATTAAGGCCTCGGAGTTCTGTTTCAGCCGAGGTCAATTTGGTTGTAACAGCTTCCTTATCGGCAACAAGCTGATCCATATTCTTTTTCCATCTATGGCAGTCAGCCCTTACTTGATCGACCTTGCCGCGAAGCTACCAATTCACCTCCAACTTCTGCTAAAACTGAGATATCATAGTATTAGCCTCTGAAGTAAGGCCAATAAGGTTCTATTAAAATCACAGTTACTTGCTCATCTAGCACTGTCTCATTTTTTGAGCTTTGGCCAATTTAGCCCGAAGGTCCTTAAGCTCTTCCTCTTTTTGTCCATATAGGAGCCTTAGGGCCTTCTCTTCACCTGAAACCCTCCTGAGCTCGGTATCACATTGGCTCAGCTCATCTCTAATCTTAATGATGGCCTATACATGAAATGAAGATATCTTAGTCGAAGGAAAGGAAGAAAATGTTACAACAATGAAAGCCAGAATTTACTCGAGAGAGGAGACGTTGAGCCCTCTTCGAAGAGGGTGGAAGCATCATTAAGGTCAACAGCATCGTCGATCCTGGCGAAACAACCCCGGAAATGTTCTTCCTCGAAGACATTGCTCGGTCTGTGTGTTTTCAGAACTTAAACATCTTTTGTGGTCTTCTAGTAGTAAGCTGGTAGAGGTGGTGAGTGACCCATTTTCAAGGCCCCAAGCTCCTCACTCAGGGTGCTCTTATTAGCTACAGCCTTCTCAGCATTTATCTACTCAGGCGCACTTATGGAAGGAGGAGGAATGATCTTAATCTCCAAGGACTCGAGGGCTTTACCCAAGTCCTTTTCCAGAGCTCCTCCACCATAAGACGAAGTATCAGGTTCGGAGGTCTTGGTGACCTCGACTGGTTCCCTAGTTCAGGGTACTAACATCGTTTCTCCACCCTTGTTCTCTTTATCTTCTAGACATTGAGTGGCGGAACCCAAATTTGCATGTACAATTTTCATCCTCGGCTTTCGAGTAGGAGTCCCCTCATCTTGTGAATCTTCGGTCTTTGAAGCCCTCTTCTTTTTACAGTCCTTCCCCGATTTCGGGATCGAGGATGTTGTCTTTTCCTTGGGCAGTGCTGGCCTCATTTCAGATACATCCCGGATACTTGGACAAATAAAAATGTATGAGTTTACACCACAAATAAATGAAAATTACATGAGACTTGGGAAGAGAGTTTACCATGATGTTTGGCCTCCCATTTTCCCCTCGATAATTCGATCCATTTTCACTCATCATACGAGTAGGTTGCAGCTAACTTTCGGACCCAGTCCTCGAGGTCGGGGATGACATAGGGAGGCCAACGAGTGGCTACATAAACGGTAAAGTCATTATGAGATATGGAAGCTGAATACAAATAGATATTGGGAAGAAGAACTCCACTAATGATTAAAATTCCATTTCTCCTGGAACAACATTATATCCCTAGGGATGACATCTGAAGTCCTTAATCTGACGAAGCGGCTCATCCAACCTCGATCATTGTCTTTATCATTGCTAGCAAAGAAGGCTTTCTTTGTACAACATTGCAGCTTAATGAGCCCTCGAGCCAGCTGGATCGATACAGCCAAATAAGATGGTTGAGGGTGAATTCCAACCCCCTGCCTTTGCGGAAAAATAACGCAGCATGATCACGATGCGCCAAAAGGAGTGACGGATCTAACCGAGGGTGATCACGTATGCTTTATAGAAGATCACTACCAGATCTAAGGGACCTAGTGTGAAGGGGTAAGTGTAAACACTTAAACACTCCTCCACGTGGGTAGTTATACTCTCCTCGGGGGCTGGGATTTGAACCACTACCTCGTCCCCCTAGCCGCAGTCCTTCTTTATGGTTTGACATATTTATTCAATATCGAACTGATATATCGAGAAACATGTTTGCATCAACCTGAGGTAACGGGAGGATTCTCAATATTGAAGTCCCTTTTTATCATACAAGGGTCGGGGAGTGATTTCGTGAAAAGCCAGCGGCGCCACAAATTTTACCATCCGGGAAGTAGAAGAAGACGAAGCTTTCTTTTTTTAGGAACTTTTTTGGAAGTTTTAGCCATTATTTTTTAGAAAAGAAATACAGACGGTAGTGGAGAATGGTGTTCTACGAGAACTTGGCATTTTCTGGCGTACAAAAGGGGCGGTGAAAACACGTGATTAGGCAAATAGATGAGGAAGATAAAGAATCAGAATAAATGTGATGAAGGAGTAAAGTTCTTTACTCAAAGGAGTTAACTCATATTTATAGAGGGGCGGCGACGGTTCGGCGGCGCTAATGGCTGACAGTACTGGCATGCACTTAATGTTTGGGAGAAGCAGACTAACGCGATTTTTTAGTCACTTCGAGCGCCTACATCATGGGAATGACATCATCATTATAGAATCCAAGGAATCGAGGTTCAAATCGTTTCTTATCATCTTACTCTAAGAAACGCGGGGACTATCGGTATACAGTCGAGATTGTATGCCTTCGATCTATAGGATCGAGAGGTCATCTAAAGCCTGAGTTCAAGTAAGTTTGAGTTCGAACTCGAGGGACCATATCCGAGTTCAAGGCCAGAGCACAATGTGCGAAGATAGGAGTGCGAGAAACACTGAAGTTAAGTAGGCTAGATTCCAAAATTGTACCGTTATGGATTTGTAATAGGATGAGCTAGATTTCTGTCACGTCCCCAAAATCATGGCGCAAATTCTGAAATATGATTGTACAATTATGTACTAGGTGGTTAGATAGTTGTACCAAGAATATTCCTTACTATAAATAGAAATATACCTTATTTAGGGTTCCCCTATTATATAACGGAGACCCCAATCATTTGTAACATCCTTATTGAGAAAATAATACACTCTCTACTTTTTGCCTATTGTCATCAGAATTGTTCTTTACATTTATTGTTCTTACTTTATTGCTCTTAATCCCTCTCGAGCTCGATACTGCTGAGTAACATTGGTTTGATTTACTTGTTTCTTTCATTTCTACTTCATATTTCTTGATTATTAACCGGTATTGAAATAAATCATATTTCTTTTAAACCACAAATTAAATTAAATTTTTATTCATATTTTCGAGGTAAACAACCTATTTGAACATAAAACTTGTGATTCAGGTCTGACATCCTTTTGAAAATGAGGGCTGGTGTTTTTGGTAAGTTATGGGCTTCAAAATATTGTTAAGAAAAGTAGATGAAAGAAAATATAATATGGTATAAACAAGTGTTATTAATGAAATGGGTATTAATTATTAACTGATTGTTTTAGTTCTATGTTCTTTAGGGCTTACTAACTGATTAATTACCAACTAATGCGTGTAGCCTTATTGAAAAAGCCCTAACTAAGCATCCGATGGAAGATAACTTTTAGTCTCTCACTCCCAAAAAGTCCAAAATAGATCTCTCAAGCTCTCTAGACTCTAGCATGTTGCCCATGGCAGGTTCATTAATTTGAACAACATGGAAAGCCTCAATTGCAAGGTTAAGGAACTCTTCGACTTCCAAGTGTGAAAAAAAATTCTTTCTCTGCCTCCACCAAAATTATATGAATCTCTTGCAAACTATTTTATGAAAATCTCCATTCCCAAAAACCTAAAAAATTAAAATCTCTAGTTCTTAGTAAGTATATTTTTCTGGATTGTGCTCTGTTTGATTCTATTTTCTTGTGTAAGTCTATGGATTTTCTATGTTGTTCAAAGATACATAGCCCGAAGAGTTTGAAATTTCTTTTGATCAAGCAAAAAGAGGCATAACTAAGTTACCCACTAATTCCCTTCCAGTCAATTAGGTCCTAGTAATGTTAGTTTTGGAACTCGGGTTGTAGCACACATTGTGGAAACCACTCTACTTCCATGTACAGGATACTTCTTAACTTTCTCCCAACTAGATCCTTTCTTTGTTTACTATCTCCCAACAAAGAATAAAGTCAAATTGTCCTCCTGGGTCATCAATTTCATGATCGAGAGTGCCGGTGAAACCACAAGTCTTCCATATAAAGTGGTCATTACCCGGCGTCTCGCAACCCGCAACATTTCCCTTTCTAAACATCCCTATGTCATTGTCACTAATCCTACAAATCCAGAACTTTTGCTAGCATGGAATATGTTATTGTGAAAGGCACTTGGATAAAGAAGCAATAAGGTAAAGCTAAGACTGCCCCAGCTGATTTGAAAGCCAAGGCCTATATTTCTACCCCAGTGTATGTGAACCCGATCTTGTGGAAAAGCTAAATTCTATCAATGACAAGTTAGCCATCATCAAGGATGTACTGGTCTCCATGCAAATCACAATTGGAGATATTCATAATGTATCAAAATAGATAGGTTCTGATATATCCGAGATAAGAGTTCAAATTTCTCACAGCAGCAGAGAATGCAATAAAATCTTTCAAGGAAGTGCATGATAAAATCGATGGGATACCAGTCATAATGAATTCTAGCATTGATTGTCTCAAAGAGGCTATTTGCATCACTCTTACTTATTTTTTGCGATGTTGATGAATGGATGTTTAAGATAATTTTGTTTGTTTATTTTTGGACTGAGTATTCAGTCATGGGGTTGTATAGCTAAGACAATTACTTACTTTTGCATGCCTAACTAGTTAGATATTACTTGCTTCGACATATTATTTGCCCATATGATGCCTTTTTATTGATGCCAATAGGGAGAAAGATTATAGGAAATTACATGAACATAAAACATTTTTAATTTTCTGGTTGCTGCCCAATTGAGGAGGAGTCGACTATAATAGACGAAGAGGCAACTAACATACAGGGAAGTAAAGAGATTTTATTTTGTTATTTTGTCATCATCAAAACAGGGGAGACTGTTAGATCCAAGTTTTAATGATAAAATTTAACATATCTTTGCTCGCGGGAACATTCTAGGAGTAGAGGAAATGAAGGAACAAAGGAAAGAAAGATTATCAAATATCCGCGAAGGAAGACAAGAAAGGAAAGATCAAAGAAAAAAAAGAAGAGAAAGATCTTCTAAGATCTGACAGTCTGTACGAAAGAAGATAACAAAGGAAAGACCAAAAATCAGAGGAGATCGAGATTGCTTAGAATCCGCTCTATATATCTATCAACGCATTGGATACCCGCTTATTAAAGATTTTTTTGTTGATTCCCAATAACAAGGGGTCTATTTTAGGCTTTTCGAATGAAAGAAGTATTTGCTTACAAATGGAAAGTTCTATCAAGATCATCAGTCAAGATAAATCAACAAAAACTCCACACTTATTCTTGAAAAGAATCATTCTACGATTCATTCCAATGATTAATTCCTTGGGTCTGTAATCTCTCAAGATCTGCCACAATCATGAATCAAAGCACAACCCTTGAAGTTTATATATATAGTGAGACGACCGATAGAAAATGCATCCTTTGATCGAACTAACTTCGTGCTCTTTGCTCTGCTTTAAGAAAGCGTTATAATCTAAGTGTGATTTACGGTGTAGCTAGTAGAGAGAAGACAGAAAAATATTTGTGAGATATTGTATCAAATTACAACAAGTGTTAGAACAAAAACGGCAGTTGGTGTTCATGATAACATCAACATACTTGTACGAAGTTGAGCTTTGAAGAGAGAACCAGCTTGCAACCCAGAGGTATTGGAGTAGGATTCACATTGAATTCGTAGCAGTATGAAAATACTTGGCATTATTTAAATTCTGCACTTTACATTCTATTAGCTTTTACCTCACATCTACTTCTAGTTGACTAATTAGTAAATAGTCAACTACTTAGCTATAAAAACAAAAATTGATAATTCATACATCTCTTGTACTTTCACAGTCTTGTTGGGCCTTCGTTCATTACGCCCGACGTGATAAGAAAAGTAAAGAGAAATTTTCATAAAGCACTATCTTTTAGTAGTAATTAGTCATCTGTAGACATCATTGCTATATTACGGATTATAGATACCTTCTATGTGGTTATAAGATGTATTTGATGTATTTAAGTTATTGTATTCATGAATACAGTAGCAAAAATAGACGTGAATCAAGGAAGTCCAGCTAATCAGTTGTTGTATTCGAGTGTATTCGACTGTATTCATAGAGTGAAACATGGGATTACAGCTGGACAGATTATTGTATTCGACTCTATTCACGGCATGAAATAGGGGATTACACTCTTTTTAAAAGGGAATAACATAATAGACTCCTAATATAACTCAACAAACTCAATTATAACACACAAATTTTGTATTTTCAGTTGTAAAAAAGATTCTCAACCGAAAAACATATCAATCTTCATAAAAATTATTTAATACATCTGAATATAAATTATATTAATTAAAGAAAATCTTATGAATACATTCATGACATATAACGAGACAGTGAATACAATAAAATACATAGAATACAGCGGGACACATTGAAATACAAAGAGAAAAAAATAGTGAATACAATAAAATGTATGGAATACAACAAGATACATTGAATTACAATGAAAAAAAATCTTAGAGCATGAGTTTAACAGTAGAAGAAAGAAAATGATGAACAAGAATGAAATTTTCTAAATATCAATCTGGTGGAGGGGATGGGTCTTGCGTTTGAGATACTTCAAATTCATGATAAGCATCTACATATCTTCTTTAGAGTTATAATCCTTTGGGGTGAATTTTCAGAGAAATTGTTGAACGGTGAAGATACATAGAAGAATCTGGTTGAGTTCGATGAGTGTTTAAGCTTTTAGATCATACGATTAGTATTACAAATTTAGCCATCTCACACTTTCAGATGCATATTTCCATGGTTGGTGAAGACAAGATGAGGATTTCATGGATTAAACAAGACTCCGGCACGTGCCATGGCAGTACGATACAACTCTGGGAATCTACCCATTTTCGACAAATAGGGAAATTACATCATACAAATATATTTTGTACAAGTCAGGGGAAATTCATAATGTTGTATCAACGAAGGAGAAATCACAAGCGAACTAGGCAGAGAAGAGGAAGAGAATCGAAAATTTTAATGGGATGAGGGAAGAGAATGAGATGTATCAAAGTACAGAGAGAAAGAAAATATTGTCCGTGATTAGCATATTTAGTGGCTTAGGGCTACGAGGTATTTATGTTTCGTATGTTTAGATAATTATTTATGCTATTTACGCTATTTCTATTGGAGTTACTAATGCTTTATTGTTTTTGTTTTTGTCTTTGTTTTTGTTTTACTGCTGTTTTTCCTTTTTTACTATGAGCCGGGGGTCGATTGGAAACAGCCTTTCTGCCCTTTCGGGTAGGGGTAAGGCTTGTCTACATATTACCCTCCCCAGACCCCATCTGGTGGGAGTATACTGGATAGTTGTTGTTGTTGCTATAAGCCTTAAAAGGTATCTATATAGTAAAAAAAATTTAAGTGGTATTTATTTAAATAAATAAAATATTAACTTTTGTTATAGAACTAAAAATTCCTTTAAATACAAAAGAATAGCAAACGCCACACAAACAACAACAACTACCCAGTATATTCCCACCAGGTGGGGTCTGGGGAGGGTAATATGTAGACGAGCCTTACCCCTACCCGAAAGGGCAGAGAGGCTGTTTCCAATCGACCCTCGGCGCATAGGCTAAAATGAAAAGCTGCATCAAAACAAAGACAAAATTAAAAACAAAAGCAAGACAAAACAAAATAATAAAGCATAAGTAATCCCGCAGAAATAACGTAAATAATTATGAAAACATAGAAAACATAAATACAGTCGCATGCAATAATAACAAGCAGTAACTACCATACTAACAACCATAAGGGGACATAAGCTAAAACACTAATCATCTATGGGTAACCCTACTATCCCACACCCAGCCCCGAGAGAGGCGTACGAAGAACTCTATGAGCCCTTAGCCTCCAACCCTGATACTAGACCTCCAGACTCCCCTATCAAGGGTCATGTCCTCGGTAACCTGCATTCTAGTCATGTCCTGCCTAATCACCTCTTCCAATGCTTCTTAGGCCTCCCTCTCCCACGCCGACCACCAACAATCTCCAGCCGCTCGCAGCTCCTCACCGGGGCATCGGGACCCCTCCTCCGTACATGCCCGAACCACCTCAGCCTCGCTTCCCGCATCTTCTCGTCCACCGGGACCACCCCTACCTTCTGACGAATAACTTCATTCTTAATCTTATCCAGCCTGGTGTGCCCACACATCCACCTAAGCATCCTCATCTCCGCAACCTTCATTCTCTGAACATGAGAGTTCTTCATGGGCCAGCACTCCGCCCCATACAACATCGCAGGTCTAACCACGACTCTGTAGAATTTCCCCTTGAGTTTGTGTGGAATTTTCTTGTCGCGCAGGACCCCTGAAGCAAGCCTCCACTTTGACCACCCCGCTCCTATCCGATGGGTGACGTCCCCGTCAATCTCTCCGTCCCCCTGAATCACAGGCCCAAGATATCGGACACTGTCCCTCTTGGCGATGGCCTGAGAACCAAGCATCACTTCCCTGCCTACCCCACTCGGCTCGTCGCCAAACTTGCACTCCAGATATTCTGTCTTAGATCTGCTTATTTTGAAACCCTTAGACTCGAGGGTCTGTCTCCATACCTCTAACCTTTCACTAACACCGGCCCTCGTCTCGTCTATCAATATTATATCATCAGCAAAGAGCATACACCAAGGCACATCCCCTTGGATATGTCGGGTTAGAGCATCTATCACTAAGGCGAACAACAGGGGGCTCAGCGCCGATCCTTGATGGAGCCCCATTACCATAGAAAAATGGTCTGATTCGCCACCCACCGTCCTAACCCTAGTCTTAGCTCCATTGTACATATCCTTGATTACTCTGATATAGGCTTCTGGCACACTCTCCACCTCCAAGCACCTCCATATCACCTCCCTCGGGACCTTGTCATACGCCTTCTCCAAGTCGATAAGCACCATATGAAGGTCCTTCTTCTTATCCCTGAATTGTTCCGCCAGCCGCATGACTAGGTGAATAGCCTCTGTGGTGGAGCGGCCCGGCATGAAACCGAACTGGTTCCCAGATATAGTTGTCGCCTCCCTCACCCGCGCCTCAATCACCCTCTCCCAAACCTTCATCGTGTGGCTTATTAATTTGATACCCCTATAGTTGTTGCAGCACTGGATGTCCCCTTTGTTCTTGTACAAGGGCACCACTGTACTCCACCTCCACTCATCCGGCATCCTTTTAGTCTTGAAGATCGCATTGAACAGCCTAGAGAGCCACTCCCCTCCAGATTTACCCATGCACTTCAAGAACTCCACCGGGATCTCGTCAGGCCCGGTCGCTCGACCCCTACTCATCCTACGCAACGCCCCTAAGACCTCCTCCACCCTAATGCGCCTGCAGTACCCAAGGTCTCTATGACGCTCTGAATGCCCCAACTCCCCTAGCTCTATGCTCCGATCCCCCTCCTTGTTAAGGAGGTCCCGAAAGTACGCCTGCCACCTCTGTTTGATTTGCGATTCCCCCATCAGAACTCTACCATCCTCGTCCTTGATACACCTGACTTGGTCTAGATCACGTGCCTTCCTTTCCCTTGCTTTAGCCAACCGGAATAACTTCTTATCCCCACCTCTCTCCCCTAGTTCCTCATACATGCGACCGAACGCGGCGTTTTTAGCTTCCGTGACTGCCATCTTAGCTACTTATAATCATTAAACTGGTAAGACTAAAGGAATATTTTTTTTTGGTGGGTTCCAGGGAGGTGGGGAAAGAATGGGTTCAATTGGAAGAATTGAACATTCTAGTAAGAAACCAACTTCATCAACCACCAACGTACTTCACTTATTCAATGAGCTTCTAAAATGCTGCAATAAATAGCTAACTACAATGATTGAAATTAGTTTGATTTCATTTGGTGCAGGGGACCAAGGCGGGCATCGAGAAGGATGGAGGGTGGGGCAGAGAAAAAAAGATAAGGTTAAAAATATTTGCTGTCTTGAAATGGGCCGTCATGCCTAATCAACAATCATACCTGCCCTCTTAAATAATCATATACTTTGATACTAATGATACGGAAATCACCACATCATTGGCCATCTCCAGAATGTTAAACAAGCAACTACTTCCTTTCCTTTTCATTTGCATCGTGGTGGCCGTAGCTGTCATCACAGCCGCAGCCACCAACACAGCAGCAGCTATAGCTGCCGATGCAGCGGTCACGTGCAATACGGTGTATAATAGCCTGGAACCATGTCTTGGCTACGTGTTAGGTAGCACAAGTGTGCCGCCAGAATGCTGCAGTGGACTTAAATCTCTCCTCAGCGCTGCACGTACGCGCACGGACCGCCAGAGCGCTTGCCAATGCGTGAAAAGCGTAGCGTCAAGCGCTACCGGAGAACAAATCAGCCGTGCTGCTAGTATCCCTGGAATATGTAAGGCCAAGCTTCCTTTCAAGATTAGTGCAAATGTTGATTGCTCAAAGATCAAGTAAGAGACTCTTTGTGAGTGGAATAATGTTGAATTCGATAGATCTAGCCGTTGTGTTTACCTTTTTTTTGTCAAGAGTTACTCAGTGGCTGTTGTACAAGGAGATTCATGTTTGTGTTAGTGAGAGTGGGATTATTTATATATGTCCCTTTATTTCCTAGACGCTGTTGACGTCCAATATTATTTTCTTATAGCTAGCACACTATAATGTTGCTTCTTCCTATGATTTGTAGAATTAAATAAACTCGAATAATCTCACAATTTGAAGAAATTTGCTACTTTAGTCTAATTATGCTCTGTCCTTCTCTAAGTGTGACTTTGCACTTTGTAGCATGTTTTAGCAGAATGAGGTTTGAGTTGTTGCTAATCTTTTTTATTCTTTATTTTTTATAGTTTTATCTGTATATTGGGCTATCAGTTAGATTAATATGGAGTATGCTAAATTAGCAAGCATATTATTCAAAAAAACATAGGAAAAATCCAAAAAATTATATTCAACAAGTGATACAGATTCAAGGAGAGCGTTGCTCGAAATTTTAAGCAGATTTCCCTTCAAGCAGGGCATGATTAAGGGTTATAACTTTCAGATAAATTTGCTCTGGCATGAGGCTCATAACTCCAATTTCAACCTTCGAATACTTTTTATGTCTCATTATACTACGTCATCAATGCAATCAATCAACTAAGTCCTTATTCGTAAGCTAGTTAGGGTAGGTTATATGAATATTTCTTTACAACAACAACTAACCACCTACGTAGTTAGGTCTGGAGAGAGTAATGTGTACCAGACCTTACCCTGTCCCGATGGGGGCAGAGAGACTGTTTGACCCTCGGCTCAGTAGGATATATGAATATTTCTTTGTAGTTCATTATTCATTCCATTCAAGCTTATATTATGTCATTCCAATACTAAACAAGTTAAACTCTATATCGAATTAAGAGTTTTTAAACATCTCATACTCACCTCTATATACAAGACTAAATAAACTATAAAGAACTCCTGGAAATACTAGATCTAATATAAGTTGTGTAACCGCAGTAACTAGGCCTTCAGTTCAACTAGTTGTATTTCCTACTCTGTTCAAAAGCTACATTTCAATTTGTTTTTGACTAACTTAAGTCTCTGAAATAAATAACTTCCATGTGATTTTAGTTGTAGCTTGTGTAATTTAGCATATTCAGTGTTACACGTACGGACATCGGCATGTGAAAGTCTATGCAGGAGAGCAAAATTGTCATAAAGCAATTTTTATTGATAACATTGATTTGGCATGCCTCTCCATGGGGAGGTTCAGAGCCTTACAATGACATTCTCTCTTCTCTAGGGAAGTTTGATGAAGAAGAAGGAACAACCCCCTTTAGGGTTCTTTCTCTTAGTATTTATAGTTGTGCGCCTTGCCAGCTGGCGTTAGACGGCCATGTTATGTCGAGTGGACGCCCGCCAATAATTGGATAGATCAAGGTCTCATTGATTAAGCTGAGTGATCTTCGAGTACTTATTATTAACGATTAGTTATGCCATTTCTTAGCCTGAATATGCTTAAGAGCGAATTAATCTAATTAATTATTACGAGCCAGGTTTTGACCTATACAAGCAACATTCTCCCGATTTATCTGCTGCCTACACCCTCTATAACAAGGGCTCACGATGCACGTCTTATAGTCAAATGTTATGATGACAGGGTCAAGGATTTGCTTGGTAAACACCAACCTAGTTAGCTATTTATCACGGGATGAGTATTTTGCGCAGCTAACCCGTGCGGCACTTAGACAACTTTGCCAAAGGTTTCTAAGTAAGCCTTGAGCTTCTCGAACTAGAGAAGAAAGCAATGAAGCCAAATGAGAACTTGTATTGCACTAAAGAGATTTACAAGGCTTGAGTTGCTTGTAGTTTCTTGTTGTTGTGTGTTCTGCAAATGCCAAATGCCATCCCATATTTATAGGGGAGGCTTACAAAGCTCTAGTGAGTCTAGAGAGTTCTATGACTTTCTAGCAAGGTACATGTCCTAAAATTCGATGGAGAATTCTAGAGAGTCTAGATATTTCTAGCTATATACATGTGCTAGAATTCTATAGAGAATTCTAGAATATTTACAAGGTCAAATGGACTAGAGTGGTTTAGAACTTTCCGGAATTGGGCCAAGCTAGGACTCTTGGCCTGGTGTTGGATCTCTAGCCAAGATTGTGGGCGATTGGGCTGCCGAATTGGGCTGTACGCAACATCCTCCCCCACCTAAGCTCGCGGCGTCCTCGTCGCGCTCTCATGCTTGAAATTCTGGATGTGCTTAGCGAATTGCCACAGATCTTCTTCTCGTTCCCATGTGGATTCGCTCTCGGGGAGGTCTTTCCACTTTACCAAGTACTCGTTATGTGCTAGCACGCCCCTTCTCGAAACCACGCGATCCGCAATGATGTAGTCCACATCTTTGTCGAATGCGGTGACAACGGCGGTTGGTGCACGGCTTGATTTTTCGCGACTTGGGTCTCCCATGTCTTCGTGATATGGCTTGAGAAGACTCACATGGAAGACCGGATGGATCTTAAGTCTTGGCGGCAGCTGGAGTTGATGCGAGACGCTGCCCACATGTCGAATAACTTAGAAGGGTCCCTCGTAGCGTCTCACTAACCCCTTGTGGACTTTCCGTAATGTCTTGAATTGTTGGGGTAGGAGCTTGATCATGACTTGATCACCTTCCTTGTACTCAATGTGTCGTCTCCTTGTATCCGCCCACTTCTTCATTTTTCTTGCGGCTTTGACGAGGTAGGCTCGCGTGATGTCTGCTTCCTCATGCTATTCGCGGGCGAGCTTATGTGTCGCGGGGATTTTTCCTTCATAAGTCGAGGCTATGGCATTAGGTGTCATGGGCTGGAATCCCATGATGATCTCGAATGGACTCTTGTTCGTAGCCTCACTTCGTTGTAAATTATAAGAAAATTGGGCGATGTCGAGTAACTTTGCCCAATCCCGCTGATGAGCGCTCACATAATGCCTCAAATACATCTCGAGGAGGCCATTAATGCGCTCTATCTGCCCATCCGTTTGTGGGTGGAAGCTTGTCGAGAACTTGAGATCGGTCCCCAACATCTTGAAGAGTTCTGTCCAAAAACGTCCAGTGAACCGAGGATCTCGGTCGCTCACAATGCTCCTTGGAACTCCCCAAAGCTTCACAATGTATTTGACAAATAGCAGGGCTGCCTCGGCCGCTTTTCAGTCGGCAAGTGCGGCGATAAATGTGGCATACTTGCTGTATCGGTAGACAACGACCATGATGCTTCCGCAACCTTCAGACTTGGGCAGTGATGAGATGAAGTCCATGGAGACACTTTCCCATGGTCTTGTTGCTATTGGTAGCGGCTCCAATAGTCCTGCTGGAAGTTGATGATCTATCTTGTCTTGTTGGCACACAAGACATTTTCGCACATATGCCTCGATATCGTCCCTCATGTGCAGCCAAAAATACGAGGATTGGGCTAGTGCGATGGTGCGCTCTATTCCAGGGTGACCAGCCCACTTGGAGTCGTGTCACTCCTTGATAATTTCTCTTCGTAATTTTCCCCACCTTGGCTCAAATAGCCGATCTCCCTTGCTGAGGAGGATGCCTTCCTCTTGCCAAAAGCGCCTTGTCTTTCCTTCGAGTACCTTCTCCAACAAATCCTTTGCTAGCGAATCCTATTGGAGGCCTTCCTTGATGCGTGAGACAAGGTCGGACTTCGGTTGGCTCATGCTAAGTGTTGCCAACTCTGCCTTGCGGCGTAGAGCATCCGCAACGACATTGGCTTTCCCTGGCTTGTACTCTAGCCGATAATCGAATTCTGCAAGGAAATCTTGCCACCGTGCTTGCTTCGGTCTCAACTTCTTTTGTATTTGAAAGTAGCTTGTCGCTACGTTATCCGTCATGATCGTGAAGTGTGAGCCAAGCAAGTAATGTCACCACACTCTTAGGCAATGGATGATGGCTGTCATCTCCTTTTCTTGCACCGTGTAGCGGCGTTCAGTATCATTTAGCTTTCGACTCTCGAACGCTATAGGGTGGCTGTCTTGCTTGAGGACTCCTCCTGTGGAGAAATCTGAGGCATCTGTTTGGACTTCGAAGGGCTTCGTGTGGTCCGGAAGTGCGAGTACGGGTTCCTCCGAAATGGCCTTCTTTAGTTCTTCAAGTGCCTGTTGATACTTTTCGGACCAATGCCATGCTCTATTCTTCCTTAACATACCCGTCAAGGGTGTGGCCTTAGCTGAATAGCCCTTGATGAAGCGGCGGTAGTAATTCACCATCCCAAGGTATGAGCGAAGCTCGGGCACTTTCGAGGGAGGTTCCCATTCAATGATGGACTTTACTTTGCTGTTCTCCATCATAATCTTCCCGCTCGCAATCTTGTGGCCAAGGAACTCCACTTCCGGTTGGGCAAAAGAACATTTCTCTAGCTTGAGGAAGAGCTTGTTGTCTCGGAGTACTTGGAGGACTTGTTGAAAATGTTGAGCATGATCCTCGAGTATGGTGCTATACACCACTATGTCGTCCAAGTACACGACTACGAATCGGTTGAGAAATGGTTGGAGTACTTTGTTCATAAGCGTGCAAAATGTGGCGGGTGCATTAGTAAGTCCAAATGGCATCACAAGGAACTCAAAAGACCCATATCTTGTAGTGCACGCCGTCTTTGGTTCATCTCCTTCGGCGATGCGCACTTGGTAGTACCCGGAGCGTAAGTCGAGTTTGGTGAAGTACCGCGCTTTGCTAAGCTGGTCGAACAAGTCCACAATCAATGGAATCGGATACTTGTTCTTGATGGTGATCTTGTTGAGCGCTCTATAGTCGATGCACATCCGCAGCGATCCGTCCTTTTTCTTTTTGAAAGAGGACTGGTGCACCGAATGGGGCCTTTGAGGGACGGATGTATCCCGCATCCAGCAAATCTTTGAGTTGTCTCCGCAACTCCTCAAGTTCGGGTGGCGCCATGCGGTAGGGCGCCAAGGCTGGTGGTTTTGCGCCTTGTTCCAGCTCGATCGCATGATCTACCTCTCGCCGAGGTGGGAGCTTCTTCGAAAGTTCGGGCGGCATCACATCCTTGTACTTGTTAAGGATGGATTGAATTTCTGGAGGGACTTGGCTCGGCGACATTCTGCTATTTCCTTCCTCGTTCAGTTCCCGAATGGAGACCAAGAAGCTTGGGTCCTTCTTGAAATCCTTCTTAAATTGCATGGCGGAGAGGGTCTTCTCCTCGGGCTTGCCTCTCTCCACGGGTACCGTGCATGAATTGCTCCCGTCGAGTATGCTTAGGGAGTTTGTGGCGAGCAGCAGGAAGGCATGGGCTTGGTCGAAGAATTCCATGCCAAGGACCATCTTGAAGTCATCCATGGGCACAATAGAAAAATCGAGCTTCCCACTCCATGTTCCAAGTGTTAACTGCACGCCTTGTGCAGTTCCTGCAATTGGCTCGGCGGGTGAGTTTACCGCCTTCATTGTGCCTCCTTCCTTGGTGGCCTTGAGGCCTAATCGCTTGGCCTCGTCTATGGTCACGAAGTTGTCTATCTCTCCCGTGTCTATCATTGCGCGAACGGACTGGCCATTTATCTTGCCGCTTACATACATGAGCCCTTTTTTGATGGGTGTGGGCAGTTGGTGATTAAGTGCGCCGAGACGTTGGAGAGAACCCATGCAGGGTTGGGGTTCCTTCTGAGGACATTGTGGGGGTTGCTCTTTAGTTGAGCAGCAAGAGCGTTGAGCGACTTCTTTTCCGGAAAGTCGCGTACCCAATGAGGGCCATTGCATATAAAGCATGGGCTTTGCGGTTTCGGTGCATCCTTCTTGCCCTCCGATCTACCTTGCCCACTCCTGTTGCTAGGCGGCTTTTTCTGCACCCAATCTTTGAGGTTGTTGCCCTTGTCCTTGCGACTCTCTCCCCCACCTTTGCCTTGGTTGGCCTTTTTGTCTTTAGATTGGGTAGAGTATTCTGTGAGAGATTCGGCAACGGCGATGGCTTCATCGAGCGTTTGAACACCACGCCTATCAAGCTCGGTCTTGGCCCAATCCTTGAAGCCATCTTGGAAGTAAAAGAGAGAATCCTTGTCCTACACGTCGCTTATCTCCAACATTAGGGTAGTAAACTCGTTGATGTAGTCCCGCATACTACCCGATTGTTTGAGGCGACGTAAGCGCGCTCGTGCTTCCTTTTCCGCATTTCTTGGTGCGAATTGCTTTCGGAGTTCTTGCTTGAAGTCGGCCCAAGTTTCAGTGGTGCAGATTCCCATGCCCATCTCGCCATGCTTGCGACGCCACCATAGTTGTGCAGCGCCTCTAAGATAAGTGGGTGCAGTGCCCACTTTCGATGCCTCGTCTCGTACACCAAGGGCATCAAAGTATTGATCAAGTCCGAATAGGAAGTTATCCACGATGGTGGCATTTCGTGTGCCATCATAGGTATCGGGCTTCGGCACGTCAATGCGGCGCGCATCACTCGAGCTGGTGGAAGCTGTACTTGAGGAGAGTGTGCGCTTGTGCCATGCCCATTCCGAGCGGACTTCCTCCACTTCCGCACGGACAGCGCGTGGTTCGTCCTGGACAAAACTACGAAGCTTTAGCAACTCATCATGAAATGAACGAAACTCCCCTCGGAGAAGGTTCCCTTGTTCTTGGATGAGTGCTTTTGTTGCCACCGTGAACTCGGCATATTCCCCCTCGAGACCATCCACTCGTTCCTCCAATCCCTCGAGGCTTTCTTGAGTGGCGGAGAATATATTTTCGAGAGTGTTCACACGAGGCTCCAACGCATCCACAGATGGGGCCTTGGACTTGCTACAAGTCTTGCCTTGGCCTCATTCTCCATCACGGCCGCGGCTTGGCTCTGGTGGAACATCCACACCAACAACACCCTCTTGTGCTATGTTCGAAGTGTTGGCCATTTCTTGTGAGCTAACTTGCGTGGGTGCAAACCATAGCTCTGATACCACCTGTCACGGGACGAGTATGTTGCGCAGCTAACCCGTGCGACACTTACACTACTTTGCCAAAGGTTGCTAAGTAAGACTAGAGCTTCTCGAACTAGAGAAGAAAGCAATGAAGCCAAATGAGAACTTGTATTGTACTAAAGAGATTACAAGGCTTGAGTTGCTTGTAGTTTCTTGTTGTTGTGTGTTCTGCAAATGCCAAATGCCATCCCATATTAATAGGGGAGGCTTACAAAGCTCTAGTGAGTCTAGAGAGTTCTATGACATTCTAGCAAGGTACATGTCCTAAAATTCTATGGAGAATTCTAGAGAGTCTAGATATTTCTAACTATATACATGTGCTGGAATTCTATAGAGAATTCTAGAATATTTACAAGGTCAAATGGACTAGAGTGGCCTAGAACTTTCTGGAATTGGGCCAAGCTAGGACTCTTGGCCTGGTGTTGGATCTCTAGCCCAAGATTGTGGGCGATTGGGCTGCCGAATTGGGTTGTCCGCAACATATTGCTCAACGAGTAAATGATCTCTTGTAGCAGTTGCAATTTGAATGGAAAAAAATGACTTATTCAAATCTCTTGTGCATTATTTTCAGATCTCTTGTATGTAAAAATTAAGATTTCATGTAAATAAAACATAAAACTAAAAGTAGATCTGTAAAGGACTAAAAAAACTAATTCTCCCCTCCAATTTTGGAGCGCAGAAACTTGATTGGGAAAAACTGAAACTCTACCAAAAATGAATTGCAAGACTTCTTGAAGAGAAGTTGTGACCACTTATGGACCATGTCTATCAGACGTAACAACTTTGAGTAGGTAAAGAAATCAACACAAGCTCAAAGAAGACGGCAAGAGGTCAAGTTCCAGAGTTCATTCCTTGGGTCTGGAGAGCTACTTGTTTGACTCAAAAGATATTAAAACTTTTTTGAATAAATCAACTAAATAGAATGAAGGGGTAAATCTTAGCTATGTATAATAAACTCTAGAACGAAAGGTATAAAATATGAACATTGTGGATAATGTTTCTTGATCTTGTGAAGATGAGTGATTGAATATTAAGGATGCCAACAATTTATGCAAGGAAGTATTACAGTCACTAAATCCTAGCTAAGAATCATAAAAGCTCCCCTTACAAGGTTGTTTTCCCGCTATATATGAGGGTCAGACCCCTTCTGAACCCTAAAAGTTATATCATGGGTTCGAAAGAATATTTCTAGTGCCCCTTGTTGGACCTACACTATTGTAAAAGTCATGCAGTCTCTGTTCGCTCGTATGTTGTCCTCCATAGGACGTTGAGATATGAAGACCTCGTGGTTCATCGTATTCATCCATGGTCGTGGTCGTCCAAATTTGGACTCATATAGTTAGTCCCTCTGCTTGTCGAGGTTGCAACTTGGTGCGTCCTTGATAAGCGAACACCACCCACTCTTATGGAGAAATTTGGTTTTACAAAGTATTAGGGCTTGGCCAACAATGGGAAGTTAGCATGCTTAACAAGCCAGCAGATAGTGCATCGTATCGGGAAATGACATCATCTCCACGTGCATCATCACTATGCATGTTTTCGAGACAGGGGTTGAGGGCTTTTCACTTCGATATCGGTGCCACTCTGCAGCCTTCCGCTTCGATTCTGGTGTCACCTAATCCTATAAATGGGTAGAGGGTTTGCTATTTCAAAATTTCTTGGCCATTTCATTTCTGGTTATCCTATCTCATCCCTCCCGTGTTTTCTCCAACGATTTTCTACTTCCTCTTCTTTCATTCTTCGTTCATAGCTTTCTCTATTATTTTAACTCATTTCCCATCGAAGAGATGCCTAGAACACATCCATCTCATGAGGGGGTTCCTGATGCCACCCCTTTATCTGTGGGGCTCCCCTCTAGCAGTGAGGACATGACGGTGGAAGACGGGGACAGCTTTCCCACAGTGGAGGAGTTGCAGCCGAGACACCCCATGTCTTGAAGCGTCTTTCTCAAGGGTCCTCCTCCTACTCCTATCCCCGTGCTCTCTGAAATGGAACAAGTTCATATCAATGCTCTCCGTATAAAATATAACATCCCCGCTCATGCTGATATGGTTCCAATGGAAAGGGACTTCGTGAATTCTATAGGCCTGGGTACTGTGCTTTTTACGAGTATCCCTTCACGATCGCTCATTCTTCCCCCCTTCTCCCATTAGCGGAAGGGTTTTGTCGATTCCATCAGGTTTGCCCGGCGCAACTTTTTGAATTCCACTGTAGCTCGTGATCCTTCCTTATTACATTGAAAAGTTTATGGCGTCTGTCTAATGATCGTGAGACGAACCTCGACAGGGCGGCTATTCGTCCTGTCAATTTATGTACCTATATTTTGCTTCAATGGCCCTGATCTGATGCGGGTTGACCTCGATACCATTTTGTGACACCAAAAAACCAAGGAACTTTCATGATGTTACGCCAAAGGCGTATTTTTAGGGATTTAGTTTCATTCTGTATCGCCTCAATATTTCTAAGGCTTCCTTCAGATGACCAATATGATATTACTTCCTTTTTGACTTCAGTAGATGTCTTCGATGTAGACCTCCATAGTATTTCCGAGTTGTTATTTGAACATCTTGGTGACTGACCTTTGATATGTCGCCCCTACGTTCTTGAGTCCGAATGGCATGACTCTGTATCAGTACGTTCCTTGATGAGTGGTGAAAGTGGTCTTTTCTTTTTCTTCTAACCACAGTAGGCGGCTAAGAAGCTTAATAGTCCATGGCCTACCGTTGCATCGATGAGCTGGTCGATATGTGGTAACGGGAAGGAATCTTTTGGGCATGCTTTATTCAGGAAGTGAAGTCGACACACATCCGCCACTTCCCGTTCTTCTTTTTTACCATGAACACATTGGCGACCCACTAGGGATATTTTGATTCTGGTACGAAACCATTAGCAAGCAGCTTATCAACTTCTTCATTGACTACCTCATTGATTGCGACATTGAACTTTCTCCTCATTTGTTGTACTATCGAGTAAAAAGGGTCGACATTCAACCTGTGTGTGGCGATGTCCTTTAGGATTCCCGGCATATCTGTATGGGAAAAGGCAATCAAATCGGCATTATTAGTTAAGAACTCATTGAACTTACTTGGTTCTGAGAAGTTGTGTCCGATATAAGATTTTTTTCGTGATGTTAGTGTTGTCCAATTGAATGGGGTCGAGGTCTTCCACAGTTGCCTTGCAGGCTTCTAACACATCCGGGTCTTTGATGGCCTCTATTTGTATGTCGGTTTGGTTCACGATATGGCTGACTGCCATGCTTTTGCACTTGCCCCCTTTAGTTGTCAAATGTGTGCGCAATCTTGGGCGATTCGATAGCACTCCTGGGAGGTGCGTTGCTCACCCTGGATGCTGAATATTCCCCATGGGGTAGGAAATTTAATTACTTGATAGAAACTTGACGGGATGGCTTGCTTGGCATGTATCCATGGACGCTCTATGATAGCATTGTAGGTTGCTTCCTAGCTCATGACATGAAACATCATTTCCAGAGTGACTCCTCCTGCCAGAACGGGTAGCACTATCTCTCTAGAGGTTCGTTCCACTGCATTATTAAAACCCATTAGTGTTATGCAGCGTGGTACTATCTTATCCTTGAATCTCATATGTATGATAACTCGTAGATGAATAATACATGCGCCGCTTCCGTCATCCACCATTGTTCTTTTTATATCGGTATTTGCGATACGTAAAGATAACCAAAGCATCATAGTGGGGAAAGACAAACTGTTAGTATCTGACTTATCGAAGATGATACTATCTTTAAGGTCATCGTATCGTTTATGATTGACTGTCCGATTGAGTTTGTGTGTGGTGGTGAATTTCACATGGTTGATTACCAAATCATTGCCTCTTCCAAGGATCATTTGTATGGTACAAGCTGGTGAAGGTGGTTTTAGGGATCCTTGAGGTTGATCGTGTCCACGAGCGAAGTTAACCCGCCCTCGATCGCTCAGCAATTCTTTTAGGTGTCCCTGGTTTAGTATTCTCACTTCCTATTGCGAACCTATGCAGTCTTCGGTCTTGTGTCCCCTTTCCTGGTGGAATTCACACAGAACGTTCCATCTCCGGGTGTTCGTATCTTACTTTATCTTTTTCGGCCACTGCACCTTTGTACCGAGCTTTTCTTGTGCATACACTATTTCTGAAGGAGAAATGCAAAAGTTTTGAGCAGATAACAGTGGAGGCATACCTCTTTCATTTTAGTATGGCACAGTGTAACGAGGCATGACGTCTGCATGTCGTGAAGGAGGAAGGATAGATGTCCGGTTGTAGGGCTGATGCCTTTCTCGATTGAAATGGGATAGTTGATCCCTTCGACCATCATTGTGGAGATCACTCCTTGTTTTGATTTGGACCGATGTCAGTTGTTGGGTAGGATCATTTAGGTGTAGACGTGTGATATTTGACCCTCCCGAGATTTTTCATATTTTTGGCATAAAATATTTAATTTAGCCTTAATAGAGGTATTTGAGCTAATTTTAACTCTTTAATTTTATTTCGTCACAAAATGAAAAAATTACCAAAAAAAGGATATATAAACTTTAGTTTATGTATTTCTTATAAACTTGAAAAATACAAAAATAGCACCTTTTTTATCTTTCTATAATATCGAAAATACAAAAAAATAGTTTATTAATGTTTTGGTAGTCATTGTAATCTTGAAAAAATACCCCAAAAATAGTTTTATTTTAATTATCAGTCTTATTTTGATAGTTATTTTGCTTACGTAGGATTAATAAATAAGATCATATTTTTATTTTTTGGTTGCAGGGAAAGAATAACATTCGTGTTCAAATGACCCGTTTTAGGCCTAATTTTCAGACCTATCCCAATAATACCCAAGCCAAACATCCTAGGCCCACTATCCTAAACCTAGACCTACAAATACACTACTATACCCTCAGCCGACACTCACTCTTGAGACACTACACTCTCATTTTTGAACACATATTTGACTAACACTTAGAAGAGGTTCATCTGTTAAAAAAATATACAGAAAAAAAAAAAAACCAAAACCTCCCCCCATCCAGGAAAACCAAACGAACGACATCGCCTTCTGCTCGACTACAACTCGTATCTCCCTCACATTCAATCTTGGACAGAATTGGGGACTGGTCTTTGAATCTAAAAAGGTCATTAATTAAGAGCTAAAAACTGAAAGAGTGAGGTCTTCCTTTAACTACTGAAATTCAGAATTAGTGTTCGTTATTGCTAAGCAGAGAGTCAGAAATCTACTATCCTATCGCATTTCTGGTTTACAGTGTTTCTGCCTGTGATTGTTGTTGGTATTTATGGGGTATCATTTGGTTTGTTTCCTGAGTTTGGTTGGTTATTTGGTTACTGTTCCACTGGTTGTTGCTGGAATTTGGCCTGCTGGTTTCCCAATCTGTTACTTGGTTATTGCATTACTGCTTTGCTGGTTGTTGCTGTGTTGTATTGTTACTACTACTACTAATTCTCGTCTTCCTCTTCTCTTGTTTCCAATACCAGGTACACGACTGTAACACTGGCTATTGTAAGCTGAAAAATGTAGAAACATGAATACATATGAAAAACGGAAGTTTGAAGTTTTGATTTAACTTTTTATTCTTTGCATGATTGTATTTTAGAACATTTCTTATACTACTGTAATGTAGATTTCTGCCAACTTTGTATAACTGGACTGTATTCGGTTTGATTTGGATTAATTGAAGTTATAATTATAATGAACTATTAGGATATAGTTACCATTAGTGTTTGTTTGTATTTAACGCGGACTTTAGGACTGTGTATCCTAATGGATTAGTGTTAGTCATTATTCCTGGTGCATTGTAGCTTTAATGGTTTAGTTAGCTCTACCAAGAAGCTAATTCCATTATGCAGAATATAGGCCAGTATTTGGATCAAGTTTGATAACATCTTCTAGTAGTAAAATCTGTTGGACAATACGCTTTACGCTAGAGGGGGGGGGTGAATAGCGTTTTAAAATTATTAAGCGTTTTAGTGCGGAATTTAAAAACTTTGCAGAAATTAAAACAAGTGCAGTAGAATAAACTTACACAATGATGTATCCTGGTTGGCCACAAACGTGGTTAGTCCAGTCCCCGAGAGACTCTCTCGAGATTTCCACTAAACTTGTCAAGCTTGCGGGTGCTTAACAAACCGTTACAGCTGAGGACACAAGCCTCACCTAGGTGCTCGGGGATCACAATCCCAAAGACTTCAATTGCTCGGGGATACCAATCCCAAAGACTTCAATTGCTCGGGGATAACAATCCCAAAGACTTCAACTGCTCGGGGATAACAATCCCAAAGACTTCAACTGCTCGGGGATAACAATCCCAAAGACTTCAACTGCTCGGGGATAACAATCCCAAAGACTTCAACTGCTCGGGGATAACAATCCCAAAGACTTCAACCGAGGAATCACAAGTTCCTCAACAAACGAGAATCGCAATTCTCTTACAAACACAAAACACACTCACTTTACAACGCACTCCTTAATGAGTAGATATGAGTAGAAATAGTACGCTCAAGATCACAACAACTTAGCTCAATAGAATGGCTCTTCAAAAAGCTTTATGGATGAATGGAAAATGATGATCAATGTAAGAAAGCTTTTAGCAATGAAAATACTCAAAGTGTATATGTTGTTGTTGTGAAAACACTGAGTTGAAGCTGTATTTATAGGTGAAAAACTCAGTCTTACCGTTGTCTAATTGCCAATTAAGGATTGCTGAAATTACTCAGTGACAATCGATTGTCAAGACTAAACAATCGATTGTTTGCCTATCAGATTAAAAATTCAATCCCAGATTTTACGTCAACAATCGATTACTTCAAATCAATAATCGATTATTTATAACGTTAAGAAATCCTTTCCAATTTTTGGCATAAAACATCGATTGTCCGGAAATCAACAATCGATTATTTTAACAACGTTCAAAAAATCTTTTCCAGATTTTACGCAAAACATCGATTGTTAAATATCAACAATCGATTACCTGAAGGTAATTGAAAATATATGACAACGGTCAGCTTCAACAATCGATTATCAAATGGAATAATCGATTATTAATTAAATTCAAAACTCTCTGTCTCAGATATAATCGATTATCAAAAGCCACAATCGATTATCATTTTATTTAAAATCACTGGGAGACATTTTTCTCATTCTAATCGATTACCATTAGTTCATAATTGATTTTTATGAGTTTTGAAAACTTTGCCTCAGTTAACAATCGATTATCATAAGTACACAATCGATTGTTATGCAGTTTGCAAAAACCTGATGTTAACTGACTTACTCACAATCGATTATCACTAATTCACAATCGATTGTCATGCAGTCTTGGCTTAGAGATACTCGATTATCATAAGTACATAATCGATTATCTTAGCCCAGATTTTTGAGGCATGTTTGGAAAACATTTTAACAAATGTAAATATGCATAGTTTAAAATCATTTGACACTTAATTTAAATATGCATGATTTTGGAAAAATAATTTTAGTAGAGAAGCCATGTTATGAGCCAAGTTGAGGAATCAAGATCACAATTAATATTGACTCAATTATAACATTTCTAAACTTTGTCTTGAGCTTCTTGTAATGCATCCATTTTGTGCTTGTCCTTGAGCACTGCTATATATCGCTTTTTGCTTTGTTTGACATTCATCAAAACCTACAAAAGAACACACGTTTAGTATATTGCATTTGAAACGTGTTTCCAACAATTTCCCCCTTTTTGATAATGGCAAACATAAGCGGGATATATGCAATAATTATTTTGATAATCCAAGACAAGTGTAAAGTATGCAATTTGATGTTCCCCCTCAATTCATGTTCCCCCTCACTTTAAGCATGAATGAAGTTGAGAGTGATATAGCATACTTCTTGATATCCCGTTTCTTCCCCCTTTTGCCATTAGCAAAAATATATACAAGGGAAGAATATGAAAAAAAACATATGAAATAAACAAAAGTTTATTTATTGGAAAATAACATTACATGGGTGGAACCAAACACAATAAAACGAACAACAACTAACCAACCAAGGAAAGACAAATCAAAAACAACAATTTCACATCATCAAAAACAACAATTTCATCATTCATCACCCCCATCCCCTTCATCATCATTGGGAGGCGCTTGATATGGCACCACCTGAGCATAGGCATAATGCACGTGATCAAAGTAACCATGGACCTCACGGGTTAATTGAGTAATTTGGTCAGAGATAGTCCGGAGGGTAGGCTCCTGAGGAGGATGAGCACGACGGGCTTGCCGATTTTGAGGAGGAGCGGGAGCATGATCACCATCATGATGAAAGGAAGACTCCGAAATTTCCCAGATTTTGGTGCTCTTTTTGAGAGGACCATTAGCAATATTGACCCCGGAAGCTTCAAGAAATTTCATTATTAAGAGGGCATAGGGGAGAGGTATGTCATCTCTGGTGGCATTGAACATATGAGATTGAATAAGCTTGCACCAATTGATTTTAACACCGGTGACAATGGCATGAAGAAATTTGGCATCCTCTTGGGAAATGGTGGTGTGATTGAGTTTACGGGGTTTGAGAACACGAGTGATGAAATAGAGAATGAAACGATAATTCGGGTCCATACCCTTTATGGTGGGACGACGGGAAGAAGACTCATCATAGGCGACTCCGGCTTGGCGGAAGAGATTAGCTTCATCAATCATGTCCCCGGCATCATTTATGTACTGGTAGATGTCTTCACCATCATGCGGAATGCCGGCAATGAGGTGGAGGTTATCTTCAGAAATTAGAATGGAAATGCCGTTAACATTGGTAACGAGTTCACCCTCATCATCTTTGTGAAGGTTGGAGTAAAAAGCTTCAACCAAAGTAGTGTTGTAGTAGGGGTGAGTAAGGAGTAGGAAATTGAAAAGTTGGCACTCTCTTAGCATATTCGCGGCTGGAATGAATGGTGCAACAAGAGCGTTTGTTGAAAAGCGAGGAGGGAGAATAAGGCGTTTCTCAAATTTGGTTAAGAGACGGGTGAGCTCTTCATCGGATTCAAAGAATAGAACCGATCCATCTTGATATGGATGGCGAGAAGAAGAAGCACCTTGTTTGGAACGAGCACGTTTGGAGTTGCGGCTTGACATTTTTGAAAAAGATGTGCTAGGATTTTTCAAAGATAACAAGATAATTTGATGCTTGGGAGGCTTGAGTGAGTATACAAGAGCATATGTGCAGCCTATATATAGAGAAGGAATGAATCTTACACTTATTGGAAAAGATTTGAAGAGATTTGAAGAGCTTTGAAGTCTGAAACGGTAAAAATAAATTCACTGACCGTTCAACAATCGATTATTTGAATAGAATAATCGATTGTCATTAATGAAAATGATCTGACACATCGATTACACGCCATAACGGTAAAAAAATTTGAAAAAGATAGTCGATTGTCAAACTTGGTAATCGATTGTTTTTCATATTTATGACCTGACAGGAATCGATTGTAGAGCCAAAACGGTAACATAAGTTTAAAACAGATAATCGATTGTCAATATATAGTAATCGATTGTTTCACTCACAGAGAGTTTGGATTTTGGCAAATAATCGATTGGCAGAACAAATAATCGATTGTTTGGAAGGGGGATGCTAAAATGATGAGACTTAATTCTATCAAGCAATGTAAACATTCAACAAGATTTCATGACAAAAAATTGAATCAACAAATAATCGATCATTGATACTGATAATCGATTGTAAGCATAAATAATCGATTATGATCGATTTTTCTTGTATCAAGACAATTTATACTTTCCTCTTACCTTTTGGGGGATACCTGCAAAATAGAATTAAATATCTCCGACGCTCAAGTCAGTAATCTATAAATGAAATAATAACTTTGAAACTAGTGTAGTCGGGTGAAAAACGTGAACTCTTAAGAATTTTGTCCTAGGATGTTCTTAAGAGGGTTTAGGGTACTTACCTTCCCTTCGACTTTGCCAATTACCTGATTTTGAACATCCTCCTTTCATTTTGGTCTTTTGGCTCATTCTTCAATTTAAGAAGCTTCTTCCACAATTTTGCCTTTGTCTTCCTTGTATTTTGTCTTTTAAATTTTTCGAAAATACTTCCGAAAAAAAATGCCTAAATCGACTTTTCCGTCTCTTCCTCCTTCTTTGTGCTTTAATTGAAGGAATTTTGAATTCGTCTCCCGTCAAGTGTTTGGAGCATCCACTACACTTGATTCCTTCAAGCACACCTGCAAAACAAATCAATGCTCTTTTGGTACCCAAGCCATTTTGGGTCCTTGAGGGTTATGCATACTATAATGATATGTTTGAGTAGCATGTCTATGTCTAGTAAAGCATGCGGGAGCAATATGACCAATTCGTCTACAATAATGACATGTCACATTTGGATTATGCATGCGTCTAGGCTCATAGTAGCTAGAATAATGCACATTGTTTACTCTATTTTCATTTCTCCTAATTTGAGCACCATAATCATTTCTAGGTTGAACATTTCGGGATCTTCTAGCATGATCACTGTTGTGCCTAAAATATGCATCATGTCTATGGTGACGATTGCTAGGCGGAAGGTCATGTCTAGGTCTCCTAATATTTTGTCTAGCATGCATGTTTGTTTTAGGAAAGGCATTTTTGTTATTAATCCTAGATTGAGCTCTAGGTGGTTGGGTTTTTGCATCAACCTCTTCTTCATTTATGAAGCCTATTCCATGCTTGGTTGATTTCAAGTTATCAAGCACCACATTCAAGTTTTTATGAGAGGAGTTGAATTTATCTAGTGTGCCTTTTAATCTACCTACTTCATTCTTAAGGTCTACACAAGAAGCACAATTTTTTGTAGAACTCTCGGGCTTGTCAGAACTTCTTTTCCCATAAAACTTGTTTTGTTCTAGTAGCTTCTCATTTTCCAAAACCAATTTTTCTAATTCTTTTTCTTTTAATGAAAACTGTTTTTGAAAAACTTGTTCTTTTAGAGAAGCACTTTCTCTTAAACTAGTGACGGTTTTTGTAACTTTGAGAAATTCAGCATACAATTCATCAAAGGCATTTCTCATGTCATCAAGAGTATAAAAATTTTGAGAAGAGATTTGACTTACCTCACTTTGATTTTCTTCCTGTGTCATGAGGCAGAGATTTGCCGCTTCTTCATTTTCTTCTTCACTGGATTCGTCTCCGTAATCTCCTCCCCAAGATATGTATGCTCGTTGCTTCTTGAAGGGTTTCTTCTCCTTTTTAAGATTTGGGCAGTTTGTTTTTATATGCCCTGTTTCACCACATTCATAACATTTAACTTGCTCACCTTGCTTTTTCCCTTTGCGGTCATATTCTTTTCGCATGAATTTTTGGAACTTTTTGATGATGAGTCCAAATTCGCTATCTCCATCCTCTTCAATTGGTGATTGACTTGTGCTCGCCTTTAGAGCAATCTTTTGCCTTCTTTGTTCATCAATAACAGGGTTAAGAATAGTGGATTCATAAGTCTTAAGATTACCTCTAAGAGCGTCTATGGTGACGTTCGTGATTCCAATTGACTCTTGAATCGCATCGGCCTTTGATCGCCATGCCGGTGTTAGACTCCTAAGGATTTTTCGAACTAGTTCTTTGTCTGTGAACGTCTTCTTGAGCGCGTGGAGATCATTCACTATTGATGAGAACCGCTCAAACATCTCGTCTACCTTTTCGCCTTCTTTCATATGGAACAATTCGTAAGCATGAGTTAAAAAGTCAATTTTAGCTTCTCTTACCTGGTCAGTCCCTTCGTAAGTGACCTCAAGCTTGTCCCACATTTCTTTCGCTGTTTTGCAGCAGGAGATTTTCCTGTAATCATTAGCATTAACAGCACAAAGTAATAAATTAATAGCTTTAAAATTATTTTGGACCATTCGATTATCCTCGGCGTTGAATTCCTCTTCTGATTTTGGCACCCATTTTCCTTCCACCTTTTTGACAGGAACCTCATTTCCTTTGGTGTACACCTTCCACAAGTAAGGGCTGTTTGATCTGACGAATATCTGCATCCTTTCTTTCCAATATGAATAATTAGTCCCGTTAAACAAAGGAGGTCTTGTGGGGCACTGTCCTTCATCAATACCTGCAAAAGAGTCTAGAGTAGAAGCCATGGAAAGATTCTCTCAAACGGTTAAGTCTTTCAGAGAGTATGGCTCTGATACCAATTGTTGGACAATACGCTTTACGCTAGAGGGGGGGGTGAATAGCGTTTTAAAATTATTAAGCGTTTTAGTGCGGAATTTAAAAACTTTGCAGAAATTAAAACAAGTGCAGTAGAATAAACTTACACAATGATGTATCCTGGTTGGCCATAAACGTGGTTAGTCCAGTCCCCGAGAGACTCTCTCGAGATTTCCACTAAACTTGTCAAGCTTGCGGGTGCTTAACAAACCGTTACAGCTGAGGACACAAGCCTCACCTAGGTGCTCGGGGATCACAATCCCAAAGACTTCAATTGCTCGGGGATACCAATCCCAAAGACTTCAATTGCTCGGGGATAACAATCCCAAAGACTTCAACTGCTCGGGGATAACAATCCCAAAGACTTCAACTGCTCGGGGATAACAATCCCAAAGACTTCAACTGCTCGGGGATAACAATCCCAAAGACTTCAACTGCTCGGGGATAACAATCCCAAAGACTTCAACCGAGGAATCACAAGTTCCTCAACAAACGAGAATCGCAATTCTCTTACAAACACAAAACACACTCACTTTACAACGCACTCCTTAATGAGTAGATATGAGTAGAAATAGTACGCTCAAGATCACAACAACTTAGCTCAATAGAATGGCTCTTCAAAAAGCTTTATGGATGAATGGAAAATGATGATCAATGTAAGAAAGCTTTTAGCAATGAAAATACTCAAAGTGTATATGTTGTTGTTGTGAAAACACTGAGTTGAAGCTGTATTTATAGGTGAAAAACTCAGTCTTACCGTTGTCTAATTGCCAATTAAGGATTGCTGAAATTACTCAGTGACAATCGATTGTCAAGACTAAACAATCGATTGTTTGCCTATCAGATTAAAAATTCAATCCCAGATTTTACGTCAACAATCGATTACTTCAAATCAATAATCGATTATTTATAACGTTAAGAAATCCTTTCCAATTTTTGGCATAAAACATCGATTGTCCGGAAATCAACAATCGATTATTTTAACAACGTTCAGAAAATCTTTTCCAGATTTTACGCAAAACATCGATTGTTAAATATCAACAATCGATTACCTGAAGGTAATTGAAAATATATGACAACGGTCAGCTTCAACAATCGATTATCAAATGGAATAATCGATTATTAATTAATTTCAAAACTCTCTGTCTCAGATATAATCGATTATCAAAAGCCACAATCGATTATCATTTTATTTAAAATCACTGGGAGACATTTTTCTCATTCTAATCGATTACCATTAGTTCATAATCGATTTTTATGAGTTTTGAAAACTTTGCCTCAGTTAACAATCGATTATCATAAGTACACAATCGATTGTTATGCAGTTTGCAAAAACCTGATGTTAACTGACTTACTCACAATCGATTATCATTAATTCACAATCGATTGTCATGCAGTCTTGGCTTAGAGATACTCGATTATCATAAGTACATAATCGATTATCTTAGCCCAGATTTTTGAGGCATGTTTGGAAAACATTTTAACAAATGTAAATATGCATAGTTTAAAATCATTTGACACTTAATTTAAATATGCATGATTTTGGAAAAATAATTTTAGTGGAGAAGCCATGTTATGAGCCAAGTTGAGGAATCAAGATCACAATTAATATTGACTCAATTATAACATTTCTAAACTTTGTCTTGAGCTTCTTGTAATGCATCCATTTTGTGCTTGTCCTTGAGCACTGCTATATATCGCTTTTTGCTTTGTTTGACATTCATCAAAACCTACAAAAGAACACACGTTTAGTATATTGCATTTGAAACGTGTTTCCAACAAAATCTGGTAGCCCCAATGATGTTAATAAACGTCAATACCATACAAGAGGGGGATGATTTGTGTGGTATCTAATTTTAACGTTAGAATAATCTGGTTCTTCTAAGTGTTCTAACTACAGCAGTTTGCGGAATAATAAGAATTGAAAGTAAAGTGCACAGAGATTTTTACGTGGAAAACACCTGGCTCAAAAGGTGAAAACCCCACGACCTACTACTCAGTAGGATTTTCCAAACTCCACCAACAATCAATGAGCTAAAAACAGCATTTACAAAGACTCTTTGCAAACCTAAGGATTAAACTCAAACCCCAGTGTGGCACACAGCCTCAGCTGTTGCGACACTATCAAGTTAACTCTAACTTGATAACACAAGGTACCTAATACAATTATTTCTAATAAAGTTTAAAGGTAAAATTTGAAAGGCTACTACAATTGAACTAGAAATAAACACTCAGATGAAACTGGTTCTTCTCTCTTAGTTCATGTAGCTTCACGCGTACACACTTGTATCTTGCATATATTTCTTGCAAAACAGACTTGCTTTATTTGCTCTTAAATATGCTCTTCTTGTGCTCAAGTGTGTTACCTGTAAAAGAGAACCAACACAATAATATATTGAATTAGTAGTTAGAGTTTGATTACAACTCCACTCCTTATCCGTAGTCCGTTTAAATCCTTAGCCAATACAAACTCTAACTTTTATCCTAACTTAGGATCAAGTTCTCTTCACATAAGGAGACTGTCCTCCTTATCCCAAATACAACCTTTTCGATTACGTTCAGAAGATATTGACGTGTGATCTTCACTGCATTTCTTCCTAACGTGCTTCAGATGTGCACTAGTTGATTCATACTGTGTAGTACAAGATGGACCAGGTCCTTCCATAAGTTCATTTGTCAATCTTCAAAACTCCAACTGAAACTTGGTCCAACAATTTCCCCCTTTTTGATGATGACAAACTCTGTGCTTATTGTGATCAAGAAACCTGTGAACTCAGCTGAAAATCAACACTTAGAAAATTGTAACTTATCATCAAGGAGGTCAGATTGTCAGATTTAGTTCATAAACATCACTAGTACAGTTAAAGAATTTTAAGCAAAATATCTTTCCCCTTTTGGAGTCATCGAAAAGTTACATTAATACTGTGAATCTTCGAAGTTAATTAATACTCATGGCCACTGGGGCAATTGCAAGTAAACATAGTCAAGTTAATCACAAATCAGCTTAAAATAACTATTTAGAACAATTTCAACAAAAACAAGAAAAGCGGCATTCATTGATTAAAAGGGTGTTTCTATAGTGCAGTCCACAAAAAAAGAAAAACAAAACATCCAACCATGAGCAAAACACAGAATAAGAACATAACAAGAACTTCCTAGACTGGAAACTGGAAACTGAAGGGTTACTAGACTGGACACTAAGGACAGGACATCTAAGGCTTGGAAGTGCTGGAGAGTTGGGCTTGTAGTATATTTAACATTTGCTGGAGCATGCCTTTATTTTTCTCCTTTCTTTGGCGAGTTCAGCTCTCAGCCCATTTCTTTCTCCCTCCAGATCAGCAATTCTGGCATTTAGCCTAGCAATTTCAGCATCCTTTGTCCCAACTTCTTGAATCAAGGCTCTTACCTTGCTGTTCACAGGAGTCTTGGCAAATGAACTGGGTTCAACATGGGCAACATTGAGCAGATATTCACATGCTTGAAGAGTCTTGACACCAAAGTATTCCTTGCTGGAGGCCATTTCCCACTTTTTCAAAGGAACATTTAAGCGTTCAAGCAAAGTTAGGATAAAATCATAGGGAATGGCACGAGACTTTGAACCATTTATCACCCTTTCAAGAAGCTTCACCATAAAGACAGGCCAGTTGATTTTCTTCTTTTTATTCATACATTGCATGAGCACCGGATCCATATAACTGTATGCCTTCTTTTCTGTCTGGGCAGAAGGCACTTGTTGACAAATTCAAAAAACACTTTGTGATCTGGCCTCATTTTACTCTTCTGGACTGCATTGGCCTGAGGCACCTCTTTACCTATGTTGGTGCCACAGAAATTCCTTGTTATTTACAGCTCAGAAGGCAACCCATCCAAGCAAGGCCACCTCTGCCTAGTATAATCATCATATCCCTCACAAGGAATACCCACAATTTTTCCCAATTTTTCAGCATTGAATTTCACTTTGACACCCCTCACTGTACTGGTCACCTGACCATTGTTCACATTTTCATTGGCCATAAACTCCACTAGTTCCTTTCTTGCCAATTTTCCATCAATCTGAAGGACCATGTCCTTCCAGCCTTGTGCCTCTAGTGCTGTGACAAGCCTTATCATGCCTGGCTCCTCCAGGTCTTTCAGCAATCTCCTCTTCAATATCTTTCTTTTGTCAAAGTTTACATACCTATCATGTTCTTCTTCAGACTCACTTTCATCTTCTTCTTCTTCTATGGTTACTTTCACTTATTTTCCCTCAGACATTGATCTTGTTCTCTTGGCTAGAGAGGATTCAGAAGGAACTGGTTTTGAGAGCTTCTTTGACGAAGTCATAGTCTCCTTTGGTTTTGCAAGTGGAACATGCACAATAATATTTCTTGCTTGATGGACCAGTTCCATCTCCTCTCCATCCTCTTCTGCTGTAACTTCTGAACTTTCACCTATATTCCCTTTCCCCTTTTCTTTACTTTTTCTCTTACTCTCCTCTAAAGCTTTCTGCAACTCAGATTCACTCTCCCTAACCTTGTTTCTAGTTTTCCTAACCCTAGGAGCAGACTTGGGTGTTGAGGGTTTGGATTTCTTAGTTGGTTTGGACGCAATAGAGGTCATTTGTGAGAAAGCCTTGCGTTTCTTGGGATCATAACTAGCCCCAACCTTCTTCATCATCTCAAATAGAGTTTCCTCTGCATATAGACCAGGTTCAACAGATTGTTTGCTCAAACCAACAAACCTTTAACAGCCTCTCCAGACTCACTTCCCTCTGACTTCGAGACCCATTCTTCCCCACTCCCGCATATAGCTAGCACCTTATTCCTCTTATTTTTCTTCAGTTTCACAGAATCACCCATAGCAACTTCTTTAACATCCTCTATCAAAACATACCTATTTTCTACCATTTCCCCTATGTCATCATAAACAACACTTGGATTTACCTCTTTTGGGGTTTCTTGATGAGTGACATTGTCAGAAGGCCCAGGTTCATCTCCTTCACTGGCAGAGATATAATCATCAGACTCAGAACTAGAATCAATTTCTTTTGCTGGAGACTCTTTCTTTTGACTTGCCTTCAATCTTTCGTTTAGAGCTTTCCTCAAGGGACTAGTTGCAACAACTTTTCTTGCTATCATTTTTGTGCGACGGAATTTGGGCTTTGGGGATTCACTAGGAGGTGTGAATGATGAAGTGGTGTTTGGTAACACTGGTGGTGGGGTTCCAGGATTATCTTGGGGATTCGACATTTTTGGTGAAGAATTTCTGTAAGTCTTGAGAAAGTTTTGGACAATTTTTGAGGGTTTGGAGAAGAGAGTGAATGATCAGGGTTTTGAGATGAAGGCTATGAATGATGTTGAAACACGTTCTCAAGGCACTATACTAAACGTGTGTTCATATTTGTAGGTTTTGATGAATGACAAACTATGCGCAATTGACATATGACGAGGTCCAAGCACAAGCGCGCAATTGATATGTAACGAGATTCAAGCACAAGGCCAAGATCAAGCAAAGATATAAATTTATACATGAGTCGTTCTTTAATTGTGATCTTGATCCAATAACTTGACTCAAGACTTGGCTTCTCTCGTAAAAATATTTTTACAAATCATGCATATTTAATTTAAAGCAAAATGATTTTAAATCATGCATATTTACTTTAGTCAAAATGATTTTTAAACATGCCTCTAAAATCTGGACTAAGATAATCGATTATGTACTTATGATAATCGATTATGTTAAGTCAGCTGCATGACAATCGATTGTGAACTTATGACAATCGATTGTGTTAAGGCAGTGTGCATCAGATTTTTCAAATCTGCATGATAATCGATTGTGAACCTTATGACAATCGATTGTGTTGAGGCAGTGTACATCAAAGTTTTTCAAAGCTACAAAATAATCAATTGTGAACTTATGACAATCGATTGTGTTGAGGCAGTGTACATCAAAGTTTTTCAAATCTGCATGACAATCGATTGTGAACCTTATGACAATCGATTGTGTTGAGGCAGTGTCTATCAGACATTTTCAAAGTCACTAAATAATCGATTGTGTACCTTTGACAATCGAGTGCATTGAGGCAGTGACTAATTGATTTTTCAAAGACTGAGATATAATTGATTGTTCTCATAGCATAATCGATTGTGGCATTTTGACAATCGATTGTCACTGAGTAAAATCAGCAATTCTTAATTGGCAATTAGGCAACGGTAATGCATGGTTTTGCAACTATAAATACAGCTTCAAATCAGTCTTCTAAATAAAACAACTGATCATATTATTGCTATAGCTTGCATACTCTATTGCTCATCACTTTCTATTCATTACATAAGTTTTGAGAGCCAAAATTCTTGACGAAAGTTGTTGCGTTCTTGAGCGTATCTGTTTACTCATATCTACTCTATTAAGAGAGTCTTGTTTAAGTGAGTGCTAAGTGTTTTATACACTTGAAGGGAAGTGTTAGTCCCTTGTATTGTAAGAAGGAACTTGTGTTTCCTTTGGTTGAAGTCTTGGAGTGTTGTATCTTCGAGCAAAGTTTGTTGAGGCTTGTGTCCTCAGTTTGTAAAGGTTTGTTGAGCACCCGTAAGCTAAACAGTGTTAGTGGAAATCTTGAGAGAGTCTCTCGGGGACTGGACTAGCCGGGTTGTGGTGAACCAGGATACATCGGTGCGTTCGTTCTTATTTATTTACTTATCGCACTTATTTCTTTCCTGCAATTTTTAAATTCCGCAAGTTTACGCTAATTTTTATTATAACGCTATTCACCCCCCTCTAGCGTTAAGCGTATTTTCTAACAATTGGTATCAGAGCCCAACTCTCTGAAGACTTAACCGTTTGAGAGAAACAATCCATGGCTTCTACTCGTGATTTTTTTGCAGGAATAGGTGAAGGACAATGCTCCACCCGACCACCACTATTCGACGGTACATACTATACATACTGGAAGGAGAGGATGAGAATATTTGTTCAATCAAATAGTTTTCATCTTTGGAAGATAATAATGAATGGAGAACAAATTCCAACCAAAAAGGTTGAAAATAAAGATGTTCCAAAGTCCGAAGATGAATACGATGCGGATGATATCCGAAAGGTGCAAAACAACGCTAAAGCCATTAATTTATTATATTGTGCTGTAAATGCTGATGATTATAGGAAAATATCATGTTGCACAATGGCGAAGCAAATGTCGGACAAGCTGGAAATTACGTACGAAGGTACGGACCAGGTAAGGGAAGCTAAAATTGATTTCCTAACCCATGCATATGAATTGTTTCACATGAAGGAAGGCGAAAAGGTCGATGAGATGTTCGAACGATTTTCAAAAATCGTTAATGAATTACATGCTCTTAAGAAGACCTTATCGGATAAGGAACTTGTCCGAAAAATTCTCCGAAGTCTCACTCCGGCATGGCGATCCAAGGCCGACGCGATTCAAGAATCTATTGGCGTTTCAAATGTCACCATCGACGGATTAAGAGGTAATCTTAAAACTTATGAATCTACTATACTTAACCCTCTTGTTGATTATCAAAGGAAACAAAAGATCGCTCTCAAGGCAAGCACAAGCCAACCTCAAAATGATGAGGACGAAGACAACGAGTTCGGACTCGTTATCAAGAGATTTCAAAAGTTCATGCGAAAAGAGTATGAACGAAAGGGAAAAAAGCAAGGAGATCAAATAAAGTGCTATGAGTGCGGAGAAACCGGGCACATTAAATCAAATTGCCCAAATGCTAAAAAGGAGAAGAAACCCTTCAAGAAACAACGAGCATACATATCTTGGGGAGGCGACTCCGGTGACGAGTCGAGTGAGGAAGAAGAAGACGAAGCCGCAAATCTTTGTCTCATGGCTCACGAAAACAATCAAGAAGAGGTATGTCAAATTTCCTCCAAAAATTTCTATTCTCTTGAGGAAATGCAAAATGCTTTTGATGAGTTGTATAGTGAATTTATCAAAGCTTCCAAAACTGTTAAAAGCATAAAAGAAAATGCTTCTTTAAAAGAAAAAAGATTTTGAAAAACAACTCTCTTTGAAAGAAAAGGATTTGGAAAAACTGATTTTGGAAAATGAGAAGTTGAAAGAAGAAAACAAATTTTTTGGCAAGAGAAGCGCCGACAAACCCGAGAGCTCTAGTAAAAGTTGTACTTCTTGCATGCATCTCAGAAATGAGGTAGAAAGACTTAAGGGCACCCTAGATAAGTTTAATTCTTCTCATAAAAATTTGAATGAAGTCCTTGTTAATTTGAAGTCGACCAAGCATGGCATAGGTTTTAAAAATGAGCCTAAAGAAAAGGTTGAAGCCAATCCCCAACAACCTAAGGCTCAACCTAGGATAAATAAAACAAACGCTCATCCTAGATATAACAAACCTAGAAATGGCTTTCAACAATCACAACCTAGAAATAATCATTCTAGAAATAATGCATATTCTAGGCCAAACACTAGAAGGAATTTTGAACATTTTAGAACACCTAGAAATGGCTTCCAACCTAGAAATAACTACTCTAGAAATGTTGCATATCCTAGAACAAATAGTAGGAGAAACGACTTTCACGAATTGCGCAATATTCATATTGTCAAGAATAGAGTAGATGAATTTCGTCCGTCCAATTACTATCAACCTAGACGAATGCATAATCCTAATGTTGTTTGTCATTATTGTAGACGAATTGGACATATTGCTCCTGCTTGTTTTACACGACATAGACATAACACTCAATCACATCACTATGATTTGCCTAACCCCCAAGGACCCAAAATGGCATGGGTACCTAAAACTCATTAATCTGTTTTGTAGGTGTGTTTGAAGGGGTCAAGTGTACTTTGGTACCTTGATAGTGGATGCTCCAAGCACATGAATGGAGACGAATCCAAGTTCCTTCAACTAGAACACAAGGAAGGAGGAAGCGTTATTTTTGGTGATAACAACAAAGGAAAAATTATCGGCATTGGATCGGTCGGTAAGGATGACTCCTCTTCCATTAAGCATATATTGCTAGTTAAGTTTCTAAAACATAATCTCTTGAGCATAAGTCAATTATGTGACAAGGGAAATCTTGTTTTATTTGATTCGGATGAATGCTTAGTTTTTCGCCGTAGTGATTTTAAAATTATCCTTCGAGGTTTTAGAATGGATGGTTGATCTTGCAAATTCTTCACCTGAATATGTGAATTGTCTTATGAGCAAAGAGGATGATACATGGTAATGGCATCGTAGAGTAGCTCACATCAACATGCATCTTTTGAATAAATTGGTTTCACAAAATTTAGTCATTGGTCTTCCAAATTTGAAATTTGAAAAAGACTCTATTTTTGATTCTTGTCAAAAAGGGAAGCAAACAAAAGCATCTTTTAAATCGAAAAATATTGTTTCAACTACTAGACCTTTGCAATTACTCCACATGGACTTATTTGGACCATCTCGCATTGAAGTCTTGGTAGAAATCGTTATGCTTTTGATATTATTGATGATTATTCTAGATTTACATGGACTCTATTTCTTGCTCATAAAAGTGAAGCTTTTCATAATTTCAAATATTTTCTTAAACGTGTTCAAAACGAAAAGGGCACAACCGTCACTTCAATAAGAAGTGATCATGGGGGAGAGTTTGATCACAATCTCTTTGCGGACTTTTGTGACGAACTCGGTATCGAGCACACCTTCACCGCTCCACGAACACCACAACAAAATGGGGTGGTGGAAAGGAAAAATAGGTGTCTCGAAGAGATGGCTAGAACCATGCTCGATGAGGCTTAGATTCCCAAACACTTTTGGGCGGATGCCGTGAGTACCGCATGCTATGCTTTGAATAGAGTAGTCATAAGGCCAATACTCATGAAAACCCCTTGTGAACTCTACAAGGGAAGGAAACCAAATATCTCCCATTTTAGAGTATTCGGTTGTAAATGCTTTATTCATAACAATGGAAAAGATCAATTGGGAAAATTTGATGCCAAATCCGATGAAGGATTTTTTCTTGGATATTCATCACGTAGCAAAGCTTATAGAGTATACAATAACAGAACCAAAACTGTTGAGGAATCTCCGCATATTGTGTTTTCCGAAAATAATGCTCGCTTGGCGAGAAAGGATTCTGGTTTTGATCTTGCAGGTACACTAAATAATATAATCCCTCAAGTCAAAGTATATGAGGAAAATTCAAATGAAAATCAAGATGAATTTTTGGAGCAATTATCGGAGGAAGCTCCACAATTGGAAGAAGAAACCAAATTACCCAACGCATGGAGGACAATCAAAGACCATCCATTCGAACAGGTAATTGGCGACGTCGGTGAAAAGTTAAGTACCCGAAACTCTCTTAAGAACACCTTAGGACATACTGCTTTTGTTTCTCAAATTGAACCCACAACCATCTCCGAAGCAATTGGGGATGAATTTTAGACCTTGGCAATGCAAGAGGAGCTTAACCAATTCAAACGGAATGACGTTTGGGATTTGGTGCCAAGACCCGAAAACCATACCATAATTGGCACGAAATGGGTTTTTCGAAACAAATTAGATGAAAATGGTGTAATCACTAGAAACAAAGCTAGGCTTGTAGCAAAAGGCTACAATCAAGAAGAGGGTATTGACTATGAAGAAACATATGCTCCCGTAGCAAGGTTAGAAGCTATTCGTTTATTACTTGCCTTTGCATCTTCTATGAATTTCAATTTGTATCAAATGGATGTAAAAAGTGCTTTTCTAAATGGTTTTATTCAAGAAGAAGTTTATGTTGAACAACCCCTGGGTTTTGAAGATTTTAAATCTCCAAATCATGTTTTCAAACTTAAAAAGGCTCTTTATGGTCTTAAACAAGCTCCCCGAGCTTGGTATGAAAGATTGAGTAAATTTCTTTTGGAAAATGATTTCATTAGGGGGAAAGTTGACACCACTCTTTTCGTTAAGCATAAAAACAATGATATTTTATTAGTTCAAATCTATGTGGATGATACTATATTTGGTGCTACTAACAATGTTTTGTGCAAGGAATTTTCCGATTTAATGACAAGCGAATTTGAGATGTCTATGATGGGTGAGCTAACATTCTTTTTGGGGCTGCAAGTAAAGCAAATGAAAGAAGGAACTTTCATTTGTCAAGCTAAATATTGCAAAGAATTTGCTGAAACGATTTGAAATGACCAACGCAAAAGCAATGGCCACCCCCATGAGCACATCCGATCATCTAGACAAAGATGAGAAAGGTAAGGAAGTCGACACCAAAAAGTATCGAGGTATGATTGGATCTCTCCTTTATCTTACCGCTAGTAGACCGGACATCATGTTTAGCGTGTGCTTATGTGCTCGTTATCAATCGTGTCCGAAGGAGTCTCACCTAACTGCGGTGAAACGGATATTGAAGTATCTTGTTGGTACTGTAAATGTGGGTCTATGGTACCCCAAAGGTTCTTCATGCCAACTTGTTGGCTATTCCGATTCTGATTTTGCTGGATGCAAATTGGACCGCAAGAGCACTAGTGGCACTTGCCATTTGCTCGGTAGCTCTCTCGTTTCTTGGCTTAGCAAGAAACAAGTAAGTGTTGCATTGTCCACAATCGAGGCTGAATATGTAGCCGCGGGGAGTTGTTGCGCTCAAATCCTTCGGATGAAACAACAACTCTTGGACTATGGCCTAAGTCTTGATCATATCCCTCTTAGATGTGACAATACTAGCGCCATATGCTTGACGAAGAACCCCGTTCTTCATTCAAGAACAAAACACATTGAAACTAGGCATCATTTTATAAGAGATCACGTTCTCAAGGGTGATGTCGAAATTGAATTTGTTGAAACCAAAGATCAATTGGCCGACATCTTTACAAAACCCTTAGAGAAAGAGTCCTTCCGAATTCGTAGTGAACTCGGGATTCTTGACTCCACGTTGATCTAAGTCATGCATTGCATTTTCCCTTTCACATGATTTCTAACTTGAGCGTCGGAGACGTCTAACGAATTTTTGCAGGTATCGCCCTAAAGGTAGGGGGAATTATAAAGATTGATGCAGAACAATCGATTTCTCCTAAGGATAATCGATTTCTCTTTAGTATATAATCGATTATCAAGTATCAATAATTGATTATGTTGATATTATTTGCTTTATTATGTATTTTACTTTTTCCATTTTTGCTAATGTCAAAAGGGGGAAGAATAAGGGATATGCACTAATTTTTTATTGGCATATATTGAGGGGGAATTCATATGTTGAGGGGGAACTAATTGCACATCTAGAGACTTGTTGCATATTGTTGCATATCTTTACTTGTCTTGAATCGTCATTATGAATTATCAAATATGCATATCCCGACTAAAGTTTGCCATTATCAAAAAGGGGGAAATTGTTGAAACACGTTCTCAAGGCACTATACTAAACGTGTGTTCATATTTGTAGGTTTTGATGAATGACAAACTATGCGTAATTGACATATGACGAGGTCCAAGCACAAGCGCGCAATTGATATATAACGAGATTCAAGCACAAGACCAAGATCAAGCAAAGATATAAAGTTATACATGAGTCGTTCTTTAATTGTGATCTTGATCCGATAACTTGACTCAAGAATTGGCTTCTCTCGTAAAAACATTTTTATCAAATCATGCATATTTAATTAAAAGCAAAATGATTTTAAATCATGCATATTTACTTTAGCCAAAATGATTTTTAAACATGCCTCTAAAATCTGGACTAAGATAATCGATTATGTACTTATGATAATCGATTATGTGAAGTCAGCTGCATGACAATCGATTGTGAACTTATGACAATCGATTGTGTTAAGGCAGTGTGCATCAGATTTTTCAAATCTGCATGACAATCGATTGTGAACCTTATGACAATTGATTGTGTTGAGGCAGTGTACATCAAAGTTTTTCAAAGCTACAAAATAATCGATTGTGAACTTATGACAATCGATTGTGTTGAGGCAGTGTACATCAAAGTTTTTCAAATCTGCATGACAATCGATTGTGAACCTTATGACAATCGATTGTGTTGAGGCAGTGTCTATCAGATTTTCAAAGTCACTAAATAATCGATTGTGTACCTTTGACAATCGAGTGCATTGAGGCAGTGACTAATTGATTTTTCAAAGACTGATATATAATCGATTGTTCTCATAGCATAATCGATTGTGTAATTGACCGTTGCCAAAATATCTTCAAACACCGTCAGGTAATCGATTATAGATTTCTAATAATCGATTGTTTTAAATAAAATCTGAAAAAGATTATTTGAACGTTGCCAAGTAGTCGATTGTAGATTTCTGACAATCGATTGTTGTAAGTAAAATCCGGAAATGATTTTTTGAACGTTGCCAAGTAATCGATTGTAGATTTCTGACAATCGATTGTTTTAAGTAAAATCCGGAAATGATTTTTTGAACGTTGCCAGTAATCGATTATTGATCTTAGATAATCGATTGTTAAGCGTAAAATCTGGGAATGATTTTTGGAACGATTGGCAAACAATCGATTGTGGCATTTTGACAATCGATTGTCACTGAGTAAAATCAGCAATTCTTAATTGGAAATTAGGCAACGTAATGCATGGTTTTGCAACTATAAATACAGCTTCAAATCAGTCTTCTAAATAAAACAACTGATCATATTATTGCTATAGCTTGCATACTCTATTGCTCATCACTTTCTATTTATTACATAAGTTTTGAGAGCCAAAATTCTTGACGAAAGTTGTTGCGTTCTTGAGCGTATCTGTTTACTCATATCTACTCTATTAAGAGAGTCTTGTTTAAGTGAGAGCTAAGTGTTTTATACACTTGAAGGGAAGTGTTTGTCCCTTTTATTGTAAGAAGGAACTTGTGTTTCCTTTGGTTGAAGTCTTGGAGTGTTGTATCTTCGAGCAAAGTTTGTTGAGGCTTGTGTCCTCAGTTTGTAAAGGTTTGTTGAGCACCCGTAAGCTAAACAGTGTTAGTGGAAATCTCGAGAGAGTCTCTCGGGGACTGGACTAGCCACGGGTTGTGGTGAACCAGGATACATCGCTGCGTTCGTTCTTATTTATTTACTTATCGCACTTATTTCTTTCCTGCAATTTTTAAATTCCGCAAGTTTATGCTAACTTTTATTATAACGCTATTCACCCCCTCCCCTAGCGTTAAGCGTATTTTCTAACAAATGATTATTGGGGTTTTTAAAGAGTGGTCATTATAGCTCCAGGAAGGGCAGCTTTTCAGGTGTCAGCAGAGGTCTAATCAGCTTACAGTTCTGATCTCCCTAGTTATTTATTAGGATTAATTAGAATACCTAAGGTTTAGGAGATAGAGTTCCACTACACTTAGAATTCTAACTTCAATGAAACTGGTTCAATTTGCCTCAACGGATAGAATTTTGAGACGATTGGGTTTTCTTGGACATTTGCCCATAATTGGAAACTAAAATTTTTCTATTTGTGCAAAGTATAGAAACATACCTGACCTTTCTCATGAGCATGCATTGATGAACCAGGTTCTTCAAATGAAACTTCTCTTGATTATGTCTCAAATGTCAGTGAGTCACATAAACATATGTCACAGGAGTATATTATTTACAGTATGAGACTGAGTAGAAATTAGTCTAATATTCACAAGAGTTAAGAACTCCTAACCAAAAAATAGTCATTGTTCATTCTGAACATGACCTCTTAGGTGATCTTAATTATCTCTAATTCCAACATGTTCCTCCCAAAGTTTTCTCTACTTTTTTCCTTGGTGAAGATGTCAGCTATTTGTTTATCAGTGGCACGGAATTCTATGAAGATTAGCCCTTTTCATAGTTGTCCCTTAAAAAGTGGTGTCTAACATCTATGTGCTTAGTCCTTTTATGATGAACATGGTTCTTTGTCATACTGATTGCACTAGCGTTATCACAAAATATAGGTATGCATCCCACTTCAATACCAAAATCTACTAATTGTTTCTTGATCCAAATCAACTTAGCACAACATGAAGCAACAACAACATACTCAGCTTCAGTAGTAGAGAGGGCCACTGAATTCTTATTTTTGGTAGCCCATGATACAAGACAACATCCTAGGAAGTGTGCCATACCTGAAGTACTCTTCTTATCCACTACGGCATAATCAGCATCAGCATATCCAATTAAGTCAAAATTGCTACATTTGGGATACCACAACCACATATCAGTTGTGCCTTTTAGGTATCTTAATATTCTTTTGACAGCAGTCAAGTGTGACTCCTTTAGATTTGCCTGGAAAAGAGCACAAAGTCCTATACTAAAAACAATACCAGGTCTGCTGGTAGTAAGATACAAAAGTGAACCAATCATACCCCTATACAACTTTTGATCAACTGAAGAACCAGGTTCATCAGCATCTAACTTTGTGGCAGTTGCAATATGAGTATCTATTTCTTTGGATTCATCCATTTTAAATTTCTTGATTAGTTCTTTTGTGTACTTCTGCTGATGAATCATGGTACCTTTTGGACTTCGTTTGATTTGCAAACCTAAGAAGAAATTGAGTTCTCCCATCATACTCATTTCAAACTTACTACCCGTTAGTTTTGCAAAGTTCTTACTCAACCTCTCTATAGTAGTCCCAAAAATTATGGCATCGACATAAATTTTTACAACAAGAAGGTCTTTACCTTTTTTCCCTTAGGAACAAGGTGCTATCAATATTACCTCTTTTGTACCTATGCTCCTGAAGGAATTGTGACAATCTTTCATACAAGCTCTTGGAGCTTGCTTGAGACCATAAAGAGCCTTATCCAGCTTGCATACATGGTCAGGACATTCTTTGCTTTCGAATCCATGAGGTTGCTTCAAAAACACTTCTTTTTTGAGATAGCCATTTAGGAAGGCATTTTTCACATCCATTTGATGAAGAGTGAATTCCATATGTGCTGCAAAGGCTATGAGAAGTCTAATTGTTTCAAGTCTAGCTACTGGAGCAAAAGTCTCATCATAATCGATGCCTTCCTCTTGACTATAACCTTGAACCACCAACCTTGCCTTATTTCTTGTAACTGTTCCATCTTCATTCAGCTTGTTTCTGAAGACCCATTTTGTCCAACTGACTAACCTGTCCTTAGGTCTTGGAACCAAGTGTCAGACTTGGCTTCTTTCAAACTGATTGAGTTCTTCTTGCATAGCATTGATCTAATCTGCATCTAGTAGAGCTTCACTCACATTTTTAGGTTCAATCAAAAATAAAAAGGCATCAAATGCACACAGGTTCTTCAGTTGTGATCTAGACTTGACTCAAGATGTGGGATTATTGATTATGTTCTCAATGGGGTGAGAACTCAAGTACCTGTAAAATTTCCCCACCAGTTGGTTTCTGCTAGCTTCTCCTTCATTATTATGCTTTAAAGGAACAGGTTCAGGTACATGATCCTTCAGAGAATTTTGTACAGTTTCTCTCAGATTGGTTCCCCCTGTCAGGTTTCCCAGGGTGAAAGGACATGTTCCATCACCTGTTTCTTCCTTGGATGCCTCCTTGAATTGTGTTGTAACTTCAGTCAGTTGTCTCACTAGTCAAATGGCTTCATCTTCATGTTCCTATCTCTCAAAAATAGTGTTAGATTCATCAAACACAACATGTATACTTTCTTCAACACATAGAGTTCTTTTATTAAACACTTTATATGCTTAGCTATGTGAAGAATATCTCAAGAATACTCCCTCATCACTTCTGGGATCAAACTTGCCTACGGAGTCTTTGCCATTATTCTGCACATAGCACTTGCAACCAAAAGCCCTAAGATGGTATATCTTTGGTTTTCTCCCTTTAAATAACTTATATGGAGTTTTCTCTACGAGATTTCTGGTCATACATCTATTAATTATATAGCAAGCAGTGTCTATAGCCTCTGTCCAAAAGCTATGAGGTAGTTTACTGGAAAGCAACATGGTCCTTTTCCATTTCCTCAAGGGTCTTGTTCTTCCTTTCAACTACCCCATTTTGCTGAGGAGTCCTAGAGGCAGAGAAATTATGATCTACTCCATTTTCATCACAAAATTCAGCAAACTATGCATTTTCACATTCAGTTCCATGATCAAACCTAATGGATGCAAGTTGATTTCCTAATCGTTTCTTGATCTTGTGAAGATGAGTGATTGAATATTAAGGATGCCAACCATTTATGTAAGAAAGTATTACAGTTAGAGTTCCTAGCTAAAAAGGCATAAAAGTCCCTCTTACAAGGTTGTTGCATCGCTATATATAAGTCAAACTCGTTTGAACCCTAAAAGACATATCCTGTCCCTTTGTGCCTACACTACTGTAAGAGTCATGCAATCTCTGTTCGCTCGTCTGTCGTCCTCCATAGAACATCGAGCTATGAAAATCTCGTCGTTTGTCGTATTCATCAAATGGCCGTAGTCGTCCAAATTTGGACTCATACACTCCTATTGGAGATATCTAGAAGTATTCTCTATTCTAGCCGCTCCATTAACTTAGCTGCTGGCTCAAAAAGAGGTCAAATTCTAATAATGGTCCGATGCTTGGGAGAAGCGCTTTCAGTAGCACAAGATCCATTTGATCAGGGAATTGGTATTGAAAATTTGTCCGCGTGGTTTTACTAATGCTTCTCATGTATTGTACATAGGGGTGTATGTTGCTTATATAGGATGGGAAGAAATTCGCCAAGGTAATTAAAGAATTGTCTAAAGTAATTCTATGAGAAAGATTCTATGGTGACTTGATTTCTTTCTGTAAAGCTCACCACTTTACTTTGCTCCATAAGTAGGCAGGGACGTGATAATTGGATCGCTGGTCATCGCCAAGAGGGACAGTGTCAGATATCTTGGGTCGGTGATTCAAGGGGACGGAGAGATTGACGGGGACGTCACTCATCGCATAGGAGTGGGATGGTCAAAGTGGAGGCTGGCATCAGGAGTCCTGTGTGACAAGAAAGTTCCACATAAACTCAAGGGGAAATTTTATAGAGCTGTGGTTAGACCTGCAATGTTGTATGGGGCGGAGTGCTGGCCCGTGAAGAACTCTCATGTTCAGAGAATGAAGGTTGCAGAGATGAGGATGCTCAGGTGGATGTGCGGGCTCACCAGGTTAGATAAGATTAAGAATGAAGTTATTCGAGAGAAGGTGGGGGTGGCCTCGGTGGATGAGAAGATGCAAGAAGCGAGGCTGAGGTGGTTCGGACATGTGCGGAGGAGAAGTCCTGATGCCCCGGTGAGGAGTTGTGAGCGGCTGGCGATTGTCGGCGTTCGGCGAGGCAGAGGGAGGCCTAAGAAGTATTGGGGAGAGGTGATTAGGCATGACATGGCTAGAGTGCGTGTTTCCGAGGACATGACCCTTGATAGGAAAGTCTGGAAGTCTAGTATCAGGGTTGTAGGATAGGGGCTCCTAGAGTTTTTCATACTCCTCACCCGGGGTTGGGTGAGGCTTGGCAGGGCTATCCATAGATGATTTGTATTTTGGCTTGTGTCTCCCTTATGGTAGTTATTTATGGTAGTTACTGTATGATATTATTGCATGCTATTTTATTTATGTTTCTATGTTTAGATAATTATTTACGCTATTTCTGCTGGAGTTACTAATGCTCTTTTGTTTTTGTTTTTATTTTTGTTTTTGTTTTTGTTTTTGTTTTTGTTGTTCCTTTCCTTCACTGAGCCGAGGGTCGATTGGAAACAGCCTCTCTGCCTTTTCAGGTAGGGTAAGGCTCGTCTACATATTACCCTCCCCAGACCCCACTTTGTGGGACTATATTGGATAGTTATTGTTGTAGTTACTGTTGTTACTATATCACACACACAGCAGGTAGGGCCCACAGACATCATTTGTGTTCAAGCTTTAGTTTATTAACTCTGTTACTTGTTGACCAAGGAAGACATGAAAGCTAAAGCAGGTCTTCTACTAAGAGCAGAAAAGCAAAGGAAAATTAGCAGAAGGCGTACTTGTTTTGCTTTTTTGGATTTGCTCATATTTAAAAGTATTAAGTTTGCAAACCATAATTTAAATTTTCTGGCTTGCTGCTTTATTGAAAAGGAAGACGAAAATAAATTGCACACAGATTGTTTAGAATACTAATAGTTACTATTATTGTAAAACAGTCTCTCTTTGACAAGAAGCAACCCCACTTCCAATCAAGAGGTTGTGAGTTCGAGTCGGAAGTTTTTGGAAGGAAAGATGCTGGGGGTCTATTTGGAAACAGCCTCTCTATCCAAGGGTAGAGGTAAGGTCTGCGTACACACTACCCTTCCCACACCCCCACTAGTTGAGATTATACTAGGTTGTTGCTTAAGACATTCTCTCTTTCGAGACTGTTAAGTTGCTTGGATGTTTCCTAAACGTTATCTTTATATTCATCCTTCACTGTGAATTTTTCTATAGTTGAACATCTTTCTGTACGGAACTACTCAATTATTAGCGTGTTGAATTCATTTTGGCTGCCTTTTTTCATTCAACTCCATCGGGATTTTCTCATCTTCTTTTTGTTAGAAAGTATCTAAAGATATTCTTTGTGCTTCTGTTCATCTTTTGACCTGCCTACTACGACACAACGCATTCAAATAGACATAGTCCAACAATCAGAATATGTCTGTGGCCACACATTATTCAGACTTACGTTTTCTCTGATATTTCTTGCTTTTAATTAGTAACTGATAAAACGTGGCACCAATGGTGGCTCGATGCAGTACGGTCTTTAAAGCTAAATCGCTATTAGAGGCCTTTCCAGGAAAAGATATTTATTATATTTACAGTCAATTTCTTCTAGTATTTTTTTCCTAATTGATAATATAGCCAATTTATTTAATCATTGTTAAGATAATTTCGATCTTAACTAAACTTTTATTAATTTCTCTTTCAAAAACATTTTTCCATTGATTAAATGTCTTCATTTTTATGTGAAAAAGGAATCAATTCTTTTTATTTTATTGAGTATATAAATTAGATATTATTTTTCGTCGTGCTGTTGTTACAAATAAGTCCAAAAATTAATATGGAGCTAATTAGCTCAAAGTCTGTACATATGCTTCGTAAAGTGGAAATTAATCCAAGCTCAATCAAATTCATGCTTTGTAAAGTGAAAATTAATCCAATTAATCCATAAATTCATGTTATTCATGTGTTATAGCTCAATTAAATTCCCCCTAAAACATAGCATAATGTTTGGAACTATGCCATAATAATTATTGACATAGCAAATGATTGCATTGATCAAAGGATCTACTTATCAATTATCATTATAAAAAATTTAAGAGTAATTATTTAAAATATACTTAGTAATGTAATATGAGTAATATCTGGGGACCTAAAGCTTTTAGCCTGGCTTGGGGTTGAGCCCCCCTGGGTTATATATTCCCTCCCCACCCCACACCAAGTAATTAAAATAGTGTCTCAAAATTTCTCACTTTGGATACTTGAACCATTAAGTTATCGAAAGCAATTACATCATCTATCTTATACACCTAATTAAACTTATGTGGATAAAGTTACGCTATATATATATTGGTGGGAGGTAACAGAAATTCGATAGAACCATCAAGGAGTATGAAAACAAAATCACCGTTATTATTGTGCTGTAATGCTTACACTTCCAAAAATGTTCCTATATATCTCGCAATACTATTAATAAATTTTGACTCTCCAATTACTATCACACACTCTGACACACAAGCACTATAGTGATTAGAGCCACTTGGCACACGAGCACTGAAACAATACAATAATGGGTGCTAAGCTCACTGTTATAGAGAACAGGTCAAACAATGATATAGAAATTAGAGTATGGGTTCCTCCGGCTAGACCAGACAAATTTCAAAGCACAATCAGAATTAAAGCTGGTTCATGGAAAGAAGTAAAGTCTAAAGCTTTCAGCTTTGGACACCTAAGTCCTGAGGGGCTTGTGTCTAGTTTGTTAATGATCTATGTTGATGGAGTTTATTCTGGAAATTACTTGCTTCCACTCCACTTGATAAAATATGCGAAAGTCATCTGCGACATTAATGAAGATGGAGTTTTTGTTGTTCAAGGGATTAAAGCAACATTTGATTTCTGCAGATTCAAGTTCACTCTTTTTCTATTCCTCTACCTTAATTTGATTCAATTTCATGTTACTGGAAAAGGACAAGAGGGGTTGCTCTGATGGTAAGCAATCTCCACTTCCAACCGAGAGGTTGTGAGTTCGAGTCTCCTCAAAAGCAAGGTAGGAAGTTCTTGAAGGGAAGGATGCCGGGGGTCTATTTGGAAATAACTTCTCTACCCTAGGATAGGGGTAAGGTCTGCGTACATACTACCCTCCCCAGACCCCCACTAAGTGGGATTATACTGGGTTGTAGTTGTTATTGTTGTTCATGTTACTGGAAAAATGTTATTTGATTTCTTTAAATGAATTTTTTTACAGGGGTTGCGCCTTCTTTCCCTATCTCAGAGGAAACAACAAGGAGATGGTTTAATCTGTAAGATGGTAGTCTCCTTGCATTGTCTCTACGTTAATTCTGATCCAAGTAGAAGCTCAAAGTTGAAGATGCTATACTCTTCATGTCCAATGATGGCCTAGCTTGTTTATGACATGAGCTATGCTACCATACCATGGATTTTGGTGTTTCCATATTATATATATAGTGCTTCAATTTATTCTGTCTAGCTAATGTTTTGTGGGATTATGTTTATGTTGTAATGTCATCCCTATTCCAACTTCATCACAATGTAATGAAGAATGAAATTTCAGTTCTTCTTTTGTACTACATAGTACACTACTAGAATTCGGTCAAAATGCGACCAACAAATAGCAATCAAATTTAGTTTGTCAAAAAAAGTGATCAAAGTTGGTCGTCAAACTTACGAAAATAATAAAAAAAATATTTGAAATAATTAGCGACCGCAATTGGTCGCTATTTGGACGCAAAGTTAATCAAACTGTTGACTGGACTGGTCAGACTAGCTTGGTCAAAGATATTCTGAGTTTAGCGACCAACATTGGTCGCAATAGTGGGACCCACAAAAGTTTTTTTAATAATTTTATTATTATTTTATAAAACTTATAAAATATAAATATATATAATTTAAAACTTGCGACCAAAGTTGGTCGGTAACTGAAGGATAAGAAGTTAGCGACCAGGTTTGGTCGCTAAAGCGGGACCCAGATATAATATTTTAATAAATATATAGTAATTTAAAAAGTTTAGGAAATATAAATAAATATAATTCAAAGTTTAGCGACCAAAGTTGGTCGCTTAATGAACTAGAGACCAACGTTGGTCGCCAATGTGGGACCAAGTTCCAACGATTAATAATTTTTATTTTTTTAAAATATTATATAAATATAAATAAATTTGATTATATTTTAGTGATCAAATTTGGTCTCTAAATTAAATTCGTGTACAGTTAGTGACCAACTTTGGTCGCTAAATTAAATTAATTTAAAGTTAGTGACCAAAGTTGGTCTCTATATGGTCAAAATTAAAAATCACTTTTGTATTTACTATGTAAATAATATAAATATAAGTAGTTAATACTTTTGTAATACAAGGGATAAATAGTAGGCGTGTGTGTCTATATATATAATATAAGTACTTAATTACGATATACTATGCACTAAGTATAATAGTATATGAGGTAATACAGTATCGAAAACAGCTTTTATATATATATATATATATATATATATATATATATATATATATATATATATATATATATATATATATATATATATATATATATATATATATATATATATATATATATATATACTGTGTATATATATACTGTGTATATATCAAAATAGAAAAAAATATTTTATTTATTTATTTTGAAATATAGCGACCAAAGTTGGTTGCTTTTTTGGTCAGACGGTCTAACATGGCGACCAACTTTGGTCGCTAATTTGGTCAAACAGTCAATACTTATATAGCTACCAATTTAGCGACCAAAATTGGTCGTTTTTTTTAATACCTGATCTCAAAATTGGGTTTCCCCTCCCAAAATCTTATTTTCATTTCTAAATTTCCCCAAACTCTCACTGCTCCCCTATTTCCCTCACACAAATCAATCCCCCTACCCAGCGCCACTATTGTCGCCTCGTGCCACCACCGCCGGAACCACCGCTGTTGAAGTCCTCCCTCTTCGATTTGCCGTTGTTCAAATCGTTGTGCCACCACCGCCGTTGCCACTTTCCGCCGGAGAACCATATGAAAAGCTTTTTAATTCTATTTTTCATCTACCAATGTTAGTAATCTACCTTATTAGCTTTTTAATTTATAATTTTTGCTATACAATTTTATGTAATTGGTTCATGTTTTTGTCTATTTAGTATTAGGCTTTTGTATAAATTATTAACTTAAGGTAGAAATTAGGAACTACCTTAAATTATGAATTTGTGGTTCTTAAGAGAACTCAAATTAATGTATTAAACTTTTTTGATATGAATTGAACTTTTAGTTAATGAATTGAACTTTTAGGATGTGAATTAACTAATTTAATTTGTTCTTGCTTTATTTAAATAGATGCAACATCGTTCTTGGATGTACAATAGGAATTATCCTAATCGGCGGGGATTGCGGGAGGATTTTGTAGAAGGGGTTGAGGACTTTATCAGACATGCAATGTCACTTCCGCCATTCATAAAAGAAAGAGTAATTAGGTGCCCTTGTGTTAAGTGCGACTGTATGAAGTTTGGAAAACCGGAGGAAGTTAAGGTTCATCTTTATAGGAAAGGGTTTATTGCGAATTACTTTGTGTGGACTTATCATGGAGAGATAGATGGTAGCCATGGGATATTTCATAACTTGGTTATTGGTGAAAGTAGTGGGTCGAGGGAGAATAGAAATAGTGATTCCAGAATGCATGATATGGTTGCGAATGCTTTTGGAATGCACTTTGGGGGTGAGCCCAACGAAAATGTTGAACAAAATCCTAATGATTAAGCAATACATTTTTATGAACAGTTAGAGGAAGCTAGTCGTCCACTATGTAAAGGACGTCCTCACTCTGAGTTTTCTGTTGCAGTTAGATTACTAAGCATCAAATCTGATTGGAATATTTCTCAAGCAGCCATGGATTCTTTCATTGACCTTATGCATGAACTAGTTGACGAGGAAATCGAATTACCTGGTGATTTTTATAAGGAAAAGAGAATAGTTTCTAAGTTAGGACTTTTGTCAATGAGAATTGATTGTTGTGAAGATAGTTGCATGTTATATTATAAAGATGATGCAAATTTAAGTTTTTGTAAGTTTTGCGGAAAGCCTCGTTTCAAGAGGCTTTCCAGTGGAAAGATGGTCGTTATCAAGGCGATGCATTATTTACCTCTTTTACCTAGGTTAAAGAGGTTATATGCTTCGATGAGTTCTGCTCCTCATATGAGATGGCACTTTGAAAATAGAAGACCACCTGTGTTATGTGGCATACTTCATATGGAAAAGCTTGGAAGCACTTTGATATGACATATCCAGATTTTGCTAATGAACCAAGGAACATTCGGTTAGGTCTGTGTGAGGATGGATTCACGCCTTTTTCTGTATCTGCGACACCGTATTCATGTTGGATTGTCTTTATTACACCTTATAATCTACCACTCGAGTTGTGCATGACTAGTCCATATATATTCTTAAATTGTATTATACCCGGTCCACGTAATCCGAAAAGTTTGTTAGATGTATATTTGCAAACTTTGATTGATGAGCTAAAACAATTGTGGTACGATGGTGTTGAAACATATGACATATCAACCAAGCACAATTTCAATTTGCATGCTAATTTAATGTGGACAATTAATTTTCCTGTGTATGGAATGTTGTCTGGGTGGATGACTGTTGGGAAGCGTTCCCTAGCTTGTCCTTACTGCATGGAAAATAGTAAAGCGTTCACTTTGAAACATGGCCGAAAGCAATCATGGTTTGATTGTCATCGTCAATTCTTTCCTAAGGGTCATGAGTTTAGAAGGATGAAAAATGCTTTCAAAAAGAATAAACTGGAATATGATTATCCACCTCCGATACGTTCAGGTGAGGAAATTTGGGAGAGGGTCCAGAACTACTGCAAAGTTACTGAAGTTTCACCGCACAGATTCCCCAGATACGGTGTTACTCATAACTGGACCAAATAGAGTATATTTTGGGAGTTACCTTATTGGAAGGATAATCTTCTTCGTCACAACCTTGATGTCATGCATATTGAGAAGAACTATTTTGACAATTTGTTCAACACAGTGATAGATGTTAAAGGTAAGACAAAGGATAACCTCAAGGCTAAACTGGACTTACAAGAATATTGTAGGCGACCTGAATTACACTTGCAGACAACAAATAATAGTAAGTTATTCAAGCCCAAAACAAGTTACACATTCACTTTGGAGGAAAGGCGAAAGATTTGTGATTAGGTAACGAAATTGAAGATGCCTGAGGTTTATGCATCAAATTTTGAGAAAAAAGTTGATATGAAGATAGGGAAGTTGAGCCATTTGAAAGGTCATGACTGCCATGTTTTCATGGAGACTTTGGTGTCTATTGCGTTTTCTGGTTTGCCTGAAAGAATCTGGAAACCCATCACTGAGATTAGTTTGTTTTTCAAAGACTTGTGTTCTTCCACATTAAGGGAAGAAAACCTACGCCGGATGGATCAGAACATTCGTGTAACCTCGGCTAAGATGGAAAAGATATTTGCATGTGGGTTTTTTGATGTGATGGAACACCTTCCAATCCACCTTGTACACGAGGCACGACTTGGAGGGCATGTTCAATGCAGATGTATGTATCCCTTTGAGAGGTAATACTATAGTCCATATATAATTTTCTGTTTTATTTGAATGTTCTTGGCTAACCCGAAATTATGCAGGTCAATTGGCAAATGCAAACAATTTGTTAAGAAGAGGAATAAAATTGAATGATCTATATGCGAAGCTTATCTTGTAAAGGGAACTTCTCATTTTTGTTCTTATTATTTTGAGAGGAATGTGCCATGTGCTAGGAATAGACCCAACAGGTACACGGTCGACCTTACGAATGATCCATTATATCCGCCTATGTCCATATTCAATTAACCAGGCTGATGTTCTAAGGATGGTAGAAAGAGAAGTTTGAGTGATATAGAGTTCAAGTCAGCTACACTTCATGTGTTGCTAAATTATCCCGAAATAGTACCATTTCTCAAGTTAGTATTGATTTAATAGTTATCAAAATAAAACATTTGCTATGATTACATCTGAATGCAACTAATAAAAATATTTGATGTGTCATAGTCACTTCGTGGGTCAATTTGGCCAAGATATTGTATATACGACATTTCTTAGGTGGTTCAAACAATTTGTAAGTATATCCTTAAAATGTTCTAACACTATGTAGGTAAACAATGTTTGAAAGTTATGCTAACTTATGAATTTTGTTAATAATATGTAGGTAAATGATCCAAATAATAGTGTAAATTAACTTTTTGAAAGATATATCTTGGGGACCTGGGGTTGAGGTCACAACATATTCCAAGTACGTTGTGAATGGTTATAAGTTTCATACAGAGGGTGGCTCTTAAAAAAAGCAACAACACTGAAGTGTGGGTTCAAGGTGGTGATGGCAACCAAGTTGGAGATATTGATTATTATGGTGTGCTCAAAGAAACAATAGAACTAGAATATTCAGGTAGGCCATTTAAGAAAATTATTCTTTTTAGATGCAAGTAGTTTGACCCAAATCCAAAATGAGGTATGAGAGTTCACAATCAATACAACATAATTGAGGTTAATCATACGAGAGAGTATGATCGATACGATCCTTTCATGATTGCACATAATATTAGGCAAGTGTATTATGATCCTTATCCATTTCGGTGGAATAAGGCCGATTAGTGGGTTGTAATCAAAAGTAAGGTTCTAGGTAGGGTCGAAGTGGAGAATGTGTTGGATGTTGCATATCAAAACGATATCTCCAGTGTTCACGAAATAGTGGACGAACTTTTAGAAAATAATTTGGAACATCCTAAACACATATTGGAAGAAGTTGACATAAATAAAGTAAGAATTATAGAAAACAAGGAAGAAGAATCAACTGATGAAGCTCAAACTAGTGAGGAAGAAGAATTCTCTAACGAGGAAGAATACGTCGATGAGCTTTAAAAAGTTCGTTTCTGCGATACCTATCATTTATAGATAGTTTACTTATATGTTTCAATCTAAATTATGTATTATCTTATGCAGATGACAGGAAAAGGTTGAGGTAACAATGAAGGTAGTGGTTCTCGGGGAAAAGAAAAGGCTAGGAAGCAAAAGAGGGGAGGTAGAAAATAGTACTTATCAATCTTTTCCACACTCTTCTGATTTGCCTGTCACTATGCCACATCCTCTACCCCATGGCTATACTGAGCTGCCACAGCATTACCAGCCCTACAACTTTGTGCAGACCCTGGATGTTTCTTCACAGGGCCATCAGACTATGCGTCCGACATACAGTCCACCTACCTCACAGCCACGTGCATCCCACCCAGCAGCATCACATGGATCACATCGATCCATTTCATAGCCACAGGGATCAAATCCATTAGTCTCACAGCCACTCAGGTCACAGCCACTCGGGTCACAGCACTCAGTATCACAACCACTTGTGATCCGTGCAACTATGTCGCAGTCACATGGATCACATCTATCGTGATCAGCGACTCCACCTATTGGAGGCCTTCGCTTGCGTGATAGTAGCTCTGACCCCCTAATCCGTCCACGCATGCCTCTGATACACATGTTTAGGATGATGATGATGCTGATGTTGCTGGTGAGGAGGTGAATTATGATCAGTATGGCAGGATCATCATAGTCCCTGAGGGTGATGGGTAAGAGTTAGTTGTTATTTTTATGTTTATTATTTTGTACAGTTTTTACTAAGATATTAATTTATTTTTTTAATTAAATTGCATGTTTCTCCAAGTAATATTACTACGAGGATAATCACCAAAGCAACTACAAAGCTATATGATGCCCCTTATGCGTCTTGGCGTGAATTCCCATTCTCACTGAAGGAGGAAATTTTCAATGAATTTAAGGTATAAATGTTCTTTTAAGCAATATAATTATTTATATTTAGGATATTTACATATAATATTTAACTTTTGAAATACAGAGCAAGTGTGTATGGGAACACCAGTATAGCCCGGACGTGGCTATCAGTTTTAATGTCAAAGCTCGCAAACGGCTGTCGCATGCTTTCTCCATAGCTAGACAGCTGAACCAGAAGCCTGGCTGGTTCCTTCAAGAGTATTGGGATGATTTTCAAAGGCAATGGCTTACTGCAGAGTTCTTACAGAAGAGTGAAAAGGGGAAGAAAGCTCGGGCATCTGAGAAAGGAGGATCCTTGCACATCGGAGGTGCGGTCAGCCAGGGGACAATAAAAAGAAGAATGGTACGAAATTTCCCAATATATTTTAATTTTTAAAGTATATCTATTCTATTTATTAATTAAAATTTATGAGTTTCAGGAAAAGAAGTTGGGCCGTCTGATGAACCAAGATGAGCTATTCAAGGAGACTCATATTGTGAAGAAGAAGAAAGAGACGGATGACGAAAGGTGGGTCAAGGGACGTGCCTCGAATGTACAAGTAAGTTTTCACTTTTCATTTACTTTTTCTGATAGGATCGCTTCAGAGTTGAAGCTGATGAATTCATACGCAGCCAGCCACTTAGTCTGTCGGGCGAGCCATTCCAACTTTCAGCCGAGGATATTGAAAGACTATGGAGGCGGGCTGCAAGCGGTCCAAAATGTGGGAAGGTATACGGCCTTCCTACTAAGACATTCTATCGCTATAGGTGTGGAATGCAAGGAATAGGGACTTCCTCGCAAGCCGAGCAACTTGATGGGGAGAGCCTCTTCTCTATGCGAGAGACTGTGTCAAAGCTCACATCCGAGCTAGAAGAGTCCAAGAAAAGAGAAAAGCTTAGAGATGCTCAGTATGTTGGCGTGGTCACTCAGTGCCAGAACATGCAAGAACAGATAAAAAATCTCCTAGCTGGATCTTTTTCGATCCCCTGGTCTCGGCCATCATCGCTAGAGGCTGCCCGTCCCCGTGCTCGTTCGTCCCGTCCTCCAAGTGGTCGTCCCTCCCGTCCTCACCATGATCATTCTTCCCGTCATCGACAAGTAGAACCTTCTCAATACCGTGATGATGATGATGAAAGTTCATTAGACGGTGATGATATTGATGTACCAAACATTGAATGAATTGCAGACAATTTTAACTAGACAAATACAATTTGTTTTCCATTGGGTTGTAATAAGAGTTAACATAATAGCTTGGTAGTTTGAATGTTTTCCATTGGTAGTTCTATTGAAATTAACACTTTCTTGGTTTTAATGTAGCTTTTAATGTTATTTTTGTGTTGTTATTGGGTTATTGTTTGGTATTATTATTATAATCATTGTTTGAATTGTTGTTGTTGTTGCTTGTTAGGGTTTTGGTATGACTGGCAGGTGGTGTAGCTGTCAAAATAGGCAGTTTCTACAAAAATAATACACAAAAAAGCGACCAAAGTTGGTCTCTATTTGGTCGCTTTTCAAGTTAAAAAAAAATTTCTGGAAAATAGCGACCAACTTTGGTCGCTATTTTCCCAGATTTCGTAAAAGAGCGACCAACGTTAGTCGCTATCTCATTAAAAAAAATCTGCTAATATAGAGACCAAATTTGATCGCTATTTTATAAAAATTAAATTAAATTCATGTAATTAGGGACCAAAGGTGGTCACTAAACTAATAAAATAAATAAATAATTGAATAAAATAGCGATCAATAACGGTCTCTAGTTTCCATATTTTAAAAAATATTTGGATTAGAGACCAAAGTTGGTCGCTTTTTGACGATTAATAACAAATAAATGAATAATGTTTTTTTAATTAGAGACCAACATTGGTCGCAAAATTTATATTATTAAATTAATATAGCGACCAAGTTGGTCTCTATAGTCAACATCCGAAGAAATGGGTCCATTTAGAGTAGAAACCGAAGTTGGTCGTTAATTAGCGACCAACTTTGGTCCCTAAATAAAAGGGACCATCAATATAGCTACCAGACCACTTTGGTCGCTTTTTAGCTAAAAAGCGACTAACTTTGGTCACTTTTTGCGGTCGTTTTTCTCCGAATTTCTAATAGTGTTAAGAGTTATTTACGTTATACACCCCTAATGCATGTTGTCTTTTAATTTATTTGCACCATATATATATATATATATATATATATATATATATATATATATATATATATATATATATATATATATATATATATATATATATATTATGACTTTATATCCCTTATCTTTTCATTTTCTTCTTTGATTTGTAGTATAAGTGCGCTCCTTTTGAGTTACTCCTCGTTTTCCAAAAGGAAAAAAAGAGTAACGCAACTTGTCGTTTCTCCTCCTGGTAATAATGAGTGGGACTTGAAATAATATGTCTTTGGAAGTAGACATTTGAATTCCATCATATTTAACTTCATTTTTATGAGGATTTCTGTTTTGGACTTGGTAATAGCAAGGGCCGAGGAATATTAAATAAATTAAGTAATTTTCTTTACATCCGATAAAATTGGATCCATATAGACAAACATGAATTGATAACTAATTGAAATTCCAATGTACCCAAGACTTCACAAAATCACCCCTGTGATTTGATGAAAAATGACCGCTATAACTTGTGTTTTAGAATGTCGCACACGTTAGTCACTAACATAATCCCTTCAAAATAAAATCGCTCTAATCGACCACTTAAAACATACTTTATAATTTTATAAAGGCTTACTGAATACGGTATCCGTTTTTACTATTTGATCGAGACAAGGGAGTTGTATCGGGTGTAACCTGGTAATGAATCATACCCGAGCTCGAAGACGAGGCATCGAGTCTAAAGGTCGAAGTGTCCTTTGAGACCAAGGCCAGCAACTATCGAGATTAAATTGATCGACTTCGACTGAAGTGCAATAACGGAATGGCGAGATATCCGTACCCGGTCAAAGATCACGAGAGAAATCTTGGAACAGATAAAGTCAATGGTGGTTATTTGTATCAACCATGGGATTTATTTCCGTAATTAGAATTGTACAACAATTAGGATTCCTCTAGTTTATAAAGAGGGGTCCCAATCATTTGTAAGCACCTTACATTTACAAATATCAAGGCAATATAATATTTCTTTCTTTTGCTCATCAACTTATTGCTCTTTATATGTTCTTACTTCACCATTTTCGAGGGTTCATCGGCTCGAGGGCAATGTCCAAGCATTGGTGTGTTTTACATTCTTATCAATTCACATAATTTATCTCTAAGTTAATCAATTGGTTTTATGTGAAAACATGTATCCTTAAAACAATATTACTACTTCAATTATTACTCAATTTTTAGGGTAAACAGTTTGGCACCCACCGTGAGTCTAAGGATAATAGTGATTGCTTAATATTAACCTTCATAACACACACTGCTCTTGCACTTGTTCTCGTAAGTGTTTTTGATTTAAGGAATCAACATGTCAAACTCTCAAGCAGTACATACTCGCACTGACACCGGTCTTGGTCTTCATGGAGAAAATGAACACGTAGTCGCCCCCAGTAAATGAAGTTCCTCTAATCAATCCCGATGCACCACAGGTTGTGGATCCGTTTGATGTCAATTCTCATGTCACCATTCGTGGAGATTTAGGCACTGACCCTGAAAATAGCATCAGCAGATATGCTCGGGCAGCCGATCGGAACACGCAAAATGGTGAGGAAGGCAAAATTAGCTTTCGAATGATATTTTACATGATATAAACTGAGTAGGCCGCGATAGCACAACTCCAAAATCAGAAGCGAGGCCCAAGCAGAATCGAACTTGATATATCATACAAAGTTTCTCATAGGGTAGAACCGGTGCACGAAACCTTTGACATTTGGGACAATACAACATGAAGCTCAACATCGAGAAATATGCATTCGAGGTCGCTTCAAGCAAGTTCTTCGGATTTATGGTGTCAAATCAAGGAATCGAGATCAATCCCGATAAAATCAAGGCAATCAAGGACATCACAGTCATGGATAGCGTTATGGCCATACAAAGATTAACAGGGTGGATAGCCTCTCTAGTCCTATTCATCTCGAGGTCTTCAGATCGAAGTCACAAGTTCTTTTCACTGCTCAAAAAGAAGATCAATTTCATTTGGACCCTGGAGTGACAACATGCATTAGAAGAACTAAAATGGTATCTTTCGAGCCCGTCGTTGCTTCACTCCAAAAAAAAAAACAAGAGACTCTACTTATTTGGCAGTCTTAGAAGTTGCGGTAAGTGGTGTCCTAGTTCGAAAAGAGCAAGGTATGCAATTTCATATTTACTATGTTAGCCGAACTTTAGGTGAAGCACAGACCCGGTACCCACACTTATAAAACTTAGCGCTTGCCCTAATAAGCGCCTCTCAGAAATTTAAACCGTATTTTCAATGTCACTCAATTTGTATTGTAACCACTTACCCCTTCGTAATATTTTGCACAAGACCGAACTCCCGTGCTCATTGGCCAAATGGGCCATCGAAATTAGTGGGTAAAATATCGAATATCAACCCCGAACGACCATCAAGTCCTAAATCGTAGCAGACTTCGTGGCCGGCTTCACACCAGCCCTTGTACTCGAGGTTGAAAATGAATGCTTGATAAAAGCGGGTATGTCTTTGGAGTGTGGACCCTTTTCACAAATGGTGTGTCAGATGTGAAGGGGTATGGCCTAGGCATCATTTTGAATCCACCTAGGGGAAGTACAAATAGACAATCTATCAAAACCTGTAAGTTAATTAACAATGAGGGTGAATATGAGGCCATGCTTGGAGGTCTCAAGTTGGATAAAAGCCTAGGATCAGAGGTCATTGAGGCCAAGTGTGACTCCTAACTCGTGGTTAATCAAGTCAACAAAACCTTCGAGGTTCGAGAAGATTGAATGCAGAGGTACTTGGACAAATTGCAGGTAACCTTATACCGATTCAAATAATGGACCCTACAATATGTACCTCGAGAGAACAACGGTAAGGTCGATGCCCGTACAAACTTGGGATCATCAGTCAAAGACGATAAAATTAGCTCGGGGACTGTCGTACAACTTTCAAAGTCGGTAGTCGAAGAAGGCCACACCGAAATAAACTCCACCAGCCTAACTTGGGATTGGAGGAACAAATACATTGACTATCTGAAGAATCGGAAACTTCCGTTGGATCTTAAGGAATCAAGGACTCTACAAACGAAAGATGCACGATTCACATTGGCCGATGATGGAACATTATACATAACGATGTTAGATAGGTCGTAGGTAATGTGCTTGGGTCCGGGAGACACCGACTACGTCCTACGAGAAATTCACAAGGGCACCTACGAGAACCATTCCAGTGCAGAATTACTGGTTCACAAAGTCATCAGAGCTAGATATTATTGGGACAACATGGAAAATAATAGTAAGGAGTTCGTTCGAAAATGCGATAAATACCAAAGACATACATCGCTGATTCATCAACTTGGGAGTCGCTTCATTTAGTTTTATCCCCATAGTCGTTCATGAAATAAGGAATGGTTATCGTCAGACATCTGTCATCGGGCCCAGATAAAGCTAAGTTCATTTTATTTATGACTGATTATTTCAATAAATGGGTTGAAGAATAGAGTTTCGAGAAAGTCAGAGAGAACGGAGTTATAGACTTCATCTGGGATCACATCGTATGCTGATTCGGGATACCCACCAAGATAGTGTGCGACAATGGAAAACAATTTATCTGCACCAAAGTAACAAAGTTCCTCGAAGATCACAAAATAAAAAGGATACTATTCACGTCGTATCATCCTAATAGGAACAAACAGGATGAATCAACAAACAAAAGCGTCATTTGAAACCTAAATAAGAGGTTGAACGATTCTAAGGGGAAGTAGAGAGAAATTTTGCCAGAAGTTCTCTGGGCATATCGGACAACAACAAAATCCAGTACGGGAGCAATGTCGTTCTCATTAGTATATGGCACCGAAGCTCTGGTCCCGGTTAAAGTTGGGGAACCAAGCGTCAAGTTTCGATAGACAATGGAAGAATCAAATCACGAGGCTATGAACACAAGCCTCGACTTGTTAGACAAAAATTGGGAAGTCGCTTTCGTCAGAGCAGCCGCCCGAAAATAGCGAATCCAAAGATACTTTAATCGTAGAGCCAATCTTCGACACTTCAAAATAAGGGACTTAGTTCTGAGGAAAGTCACCCTCAAACTCGAAATCAAAATGAGGGGAAACTCGACCCAAATTGGGAAGGACCATATCAAGTCCTCGGTGTCATCGGAAAGGATCTTAAAAGCTTGGCAGGATGAATAACGAACAACTACCAAATAATTGGAATATATCACTCCCTAAGCGATACTATTGCTAAGGTATGCTTTTCTCCTTTTTTTCATCAATATTCGATACTAACTTATTGCAGGTGTTCGATTAATGAAGTCATAAATTCCTCAACACAAAGACCTCGGGTTTTAAAGCATGCGTTGCACTCTTTTTACCTTAGATAGGTTTTTATCCCAAATGGATTTTTCCGGCGAGATTGTTATCAAGAAAACAATTATCTATGCTACCTGGAGACGATTCAACAGTATCAGAGACTTCTGTTCAATCAACCTCGAATACTGGGGGGGGGAATCACCCTCGAATGTTATATTTTCAAAAGATTCTTCATGTCAACAGGTTCTCAATTGGAAAATATTGTAAAGGGCCAAACGGTTAAGTGAACTGTTCCCATGTAGATTGCACGAGCCCTAATGACAAAACATGCACGCATGAATGATCCATTGAAAGAAGTACCTTTTCCTGAGATGTTCCATGCCTTAGTGAATTTTCTACTTTATAATTTCATACTTACGATGTTTTATGGAAATCATCTCAAGAGCCAATCGCAACTAAATCTCGAGCAATTAATCATGTACTCGGGGACTGTCGTCCAAAAATCCACATGCTTGAATTTTTAAACTTCAAAATCTTAAGACCTTAAGAAGGCAATCCTCGATTTTATAGTCCATGGCCACCCCAATCGGGGACTGATACTTCGAACAAGTTTGAAGTATATCTGAGAGACAAGACCGATGGGAAAATATCAAGTTAAAGGCTACGGCCAAACTAACATGGTTTTGAGACATCCGAATTCCGTAGTCAATCGAGCCTTCAAATATTTTCATAAAGCCGGTTAAATAAGGGTTCCCTCGGCAAATTTACACAGTGTTCTGATAACATAGACCCTCGAAAACCTTAATAGGTACCAAAATGAACAAACTTATGCTAAGGCATAGAAAAGTTTTTCTACAACACTTAATCCTAATGTGTAAAGATTTATCTCATGCTAAGGCATAACAAATTTTGATTTGATTAAATTTTTAAGCCAAAAAAAAGGGAAAAGGCCACTATTTTGAGGCCATATCTGCCTGATTCAAGAGCCTAAGGGCCGTTACATTGTCGAGCTTGAGGACTCGCCCTCGCTTAACTAAAACCTAAGGGTTTTTCTACTCCGAGTTCGAGCAAGTACTCACTCGACAATAGAAACTATAGGAATCCGATTTCAACAAAATTTTCACAAGGCAAGGAAGTGAGTCAAATTTCTCACAAGACCTAAAGTATATCAGAATTATCATAAGGCGAAAGCAAAACAAAGTTTTTGCAAGACAAATATAAGAGACAAATCGGAAAGAAAAAGGATCTTCATATATACAAAAGTATTTACAAAGACTACTTGGGGTAAATTGCACAAAAAACCCAAAAAAAGAAAAAGAAATTTTTTTAAGTGCCTAATATTCGCCGGAAGCCTCAGTTTCATCTTCTCCGCTCTCAGATCCACCTGTGTTCTCAGAGTTATCATCATCAGAGAGAAAAGTTTTGGCTTTGTCCTCGAGCACTTTCACGTTCTCGATATCGGCAGTGAGGTCAAAACCACGAGCATAAATTTTTTCGAGAGTCTCTCTCCGAGATTAGGAGTGGACATGCTCGGCAACACAGAATGATCAGACCTTAGCTGTATCAGAAATTTCCTTTGCTCGAATGTGAGAAACTTCAGCACCAGCCCGATAGACGACTATGACTGCCTCCACCTGGGCCTTTACTTTTTCTGCCTTAGATGTGGCCTTTGCAAGCTCAGCGGCCAGTCGAGCCTCGAGCTCCTCAATTTTCTTGGATCAGGCCAAGCTCTCCTCCTTCACTCTTTGGAGTTAGACGCTCAGCCAAAGACAGTTGGGCTCGAGCCGTATCTTTCTCCGAGGCAAGGCGGTCCATGTTATGCTTCCACCCTAAAGTCTCAGCCTCTTTCATATCAACCTCCTCGCGGAGCTGCTCAATCATTTCGGCCTTCTACTGAACTTGCAAGATCTAAGTGTTAGTCACCAATATCAAATTGATATAACAAGCTCCCAAAAATTTACATTATCTGCTCGATGAGATCTGTCTGCTCTTTATGAGCTATTGCCAATTCAGGTCGGAGGTCTCTGACATCTTCCTCTTTGTGCATATAGAGGAGTTTGAGGGCGTCTCTCTCCTTCGTGAGCCTTTTGAGATCGGCCTCACATTGGTTTAGATCAACTCAACATTTGAAAAACATTTTGCGATGAAGCACCATGTCCTATGGAAAAAGGAGGGAAATCAGAAAAAAGGAAATAAAAGCAAACGTAAACTTAATAATAGGGGTAGAAATCTACTTGGTTCAGGATTGGCTGAGCCTCATCAAAAATGATCGATGCATCTAGGTCAGAGACATATCGACCCCCGTGAAGCATCCACAGAATAAATAATCCTCTTTGTGGGTCGTTCCCACATCGGGGGTCTCCATAGACTTGGCCTCCCGAAATTGGCCTTCAGAAAATGTGGGGCGGGGATGTAAATCATCAATATTGATTGCGCCAAGCAAGACACTTGGGGCACTCTATCCTTTTTGGAGGACCTTAGAATCTGACCCTTCAGGTGCACCCACTGATTGTTCGTCATGGCGGACAGGCACACTCGCTGGTTGTTCGTCACGACGGGAGAAATCCCACGATGACTCGGGGACCTTGCTCTATCTTTCGAGATATCCTCAGTCCGAAGATTAGCCTCCTCGGCCATCACCGACTTAGTTGCTTTTGAAGCTTCGGTGCTTCTCCTCTTTCAAGCTACCTTCTCATAGTCAACATCTTCTTTCTCTTATTTTTCATCTTGTATTTTTTGGACTACATCGGGAGGGAGAGCGGCAAAGTCATTCTTCGACTTACGAGCCTTGCTCTTCTTAGGCTTTAGAGTATTGGAAGGCGCCCTTCTCCTCTTCTTATCCTTAGCCGGTTTCGGGTCCTCCACTTCTCTTAGGTAGGGGAGGCCTCATTTTGGCAACATCCCTGAGACCTGCATAAAAGAAAATCAAGTAAAAATGAATGTTTTAGAGAAGAGCATCAAAAGCGTATAAGATAAGCTTACCATGATTCTTGACCTCCCATCGGCCCCTTGCTAAATCGCGCCACGAGTGCTCAGCATATGTAGAAGTCAGAGCCAGATTCCGAACCCAACTTTCGAGGTTTGGGATTGCACCGGCAACCCAGGAAAATGCTACATCATAAGAAAAGACGTGGGTGAGGGAAGATAAAAAGAACTAAGAAATCAACATAATATATTGATAGGTTTGCACTTGCGCTTCACGTTATATTCCTTGGGGAATGGCATCTTCTCGGCCAGGATTATCGGAGGTCCTCACACGGACGAACCGACTCATCCAACCTAAATCCTTATCCTTGTCTATATTCAAGAACAACACCTTTGTGGCTTGGCGTTAGAGCCTTATTAACCCGCCTCGATAGAGACGGGGGCTATATAGTCTAATGAGGTGGTCAAGGATAAATGGCATCCCTTCGACCTTGCTTAAGAAGAATCGAAGTAAGATAACGATGCGCCAAAAAGAAGGGTATATCTGGGCAAAAGTTATTCGGTATAGTTGCAGAAGTTGAAGATAACTTGATCAATGGGACTTAGCATAAAGGAGTAAGGTAAATACTTAAGAACCCTTCTATGTAAGTGGTGATGTCCTCTTCAGGGGTAGGAATCACCACCTTTTTGTTTTCCCAATGGCAATATTTTATAACCTGCTCGAGATCGCCTTCGGTTATCGAACATATGTACCTCGACATTAGTTCACAACAACCAGGGACCGACGAGGGTTTTTCAACTTTTATATCGAAAGTAAGGTCGCATGACCCGTGAACGCACTCTTCGATGTGTGGCTCCACTGATGTTTTATTATCGGCCGGCTACAAAAGGAGGTTTTTTCTTTTTGAGGAACGGTTTTTGATATTTTCGCTATTGTTATATGAGTTCAAAGAAAGAAGAAGACGAAACTTATTGTTTTAAGAAAATATTGGCGAACGGGATTTGAAGAACCTGCAGAATTGATAAGCTCGAAGGGAATAAAAGAGTTTTTGAAGATTAGGGGAAATTTTGAAAGTACAAGTTTGAGAAAATTATGAAGATGGTCTATTTATAATATCTGCTATGATGATTTGAAAAAATGAGTGGTCGACCACCAACTGGCACTAATTAATGATCTTGGGAATTGCGCAGATGTGGCGCTTCGATCGTCTCTGTCGCTTACATCACTAGGGTGATGTCATAATTGATAGAGGTACTAAATCGAGGGCTCACTGCGTTTCTTCTCGTTACACTCCAAGAAAGGATGGGACTGTCTGTATACAATCATAATCGGCCTACCCTATTTTACTATTTGATCGAGACAGGGGAGTTGCATCAGGTGTAGCTCGTAATGAATCAGAACCGAGTTCGAAGACGAGGTATCGAGTCTAAAGATCGAAGTGTTCGTTGAGACGGACGACAGCAGGAGGGTAAGTATGACTGACTTCGAGTGAAGTGTAATAGCGGAAAGGCGAGATATTCGTAACCGGTCGAAGATTACATAGGAAATCTCCGAACAAATCAAGTCAAGGGCGGTTATTTGTTTCAATCACGGGATTTACTTTTGTAATTAAAATTGTACCAATTCCTCTAGTATATAAAGAGTTGTCCCCATCATTTGTAAACACCTCACATTCATGAATATCAAGGAAATATAATATTTCTTTTTTCTGCTCATTAACTTACTACTCTTTAATTGTTCTTACTTTACCATTCTCGAGGGTTTATCAGCTCGAGGGCATTGTCCAAGTATTAATTTGTTTTACATTCTTGTTAATTCTCATAATTTATCTCTAAGTTAATCAATTGGTATTAAGTGAAATCACGTATCTTTAAAACTAAGTTACAAATTTAATAGTTACTCGATTTTTAGTGTAAACACTGAGATAAAGCATCTTATAACAAGTCAAGGGAAATGCAAGTGAATAAGGCTTTGGATTAGATATAAGAGTCTAAGATGCCTTAACTAAGCAATTGAGGCTGAGCTCTACACAGCGGTAACATAAATTTGGCAGAGGAAAAGTAAAGCTCTTTAATTTACTGCCGTTAGTGGATGACACATGAAAAAATAGGGAAAAACAAAAAGAATTTGTGGATGGCTTTGGTTTAATCTTAAGGGTTTAACTTGCTCATTTCAATGACATATGAAAAATTAAAGAATGGAAACAAAGTAAGCTAACGTAATTAAAGAGGAGATCAAAAATTACATTTTTATATTTCTTATTCTTAGCAAGTCAGGTAGAAAATAGGCATAATACTTTAAAACAAAAAACTTCATTTATGGCCGTTTGGCACAAACTTTTGACAACCGCTAGCCATTATACTTAAATGTATGTTATAGCCAAAAATTTATTACATTGGCTACACACACCTGTCCTATCCGCTTCCTTCCAAAATCCATTATCCGGTCCACACAGTCCATCGTTCTATTTGCTAATGACATTAACACAAGTAGTTTTTGTGTTAATGGTTGAAGAAGAAGATAACCAAACGAAAAAATTCTTCTTCTCCATTTCATGAACCAAACAGTCCATCGTTCTCCCTCACGCCCTTCACGTCGTGAACGAACTAACCACCTTCGTCCCTCACAGCCTCCACGTCCCAGAGACGACCGGCAATCTGAACCAACCAGTCCAGTCGCTGCCATCTCCATCGTTGTTAGCTCCAGCAGCCATTCTCGCCGGAAAAATCACAAAACCTTCCGTCGACCACTATTACGTCCAAACAACCACCTCAAAATCACCAGTCAACGTCGACCAAAGGAATACTGAATTTTCGCCATGTTCTTCAATATTAGCGAGCTTAAACAAGATTGAGTTGTTCTTCTCATTCTCAAATCTCATTTTTTTCTTAACGAGTTTAAAGTGAAAAAAATATTGAAGAAGATGAAAATGGGTAAAAAAAGTACAAGGACTCTCTACCTACATACACGATGTCATTATTCTATTTAATATATGCAACATAGAATATTACTACACTAAAATTAAACAAAATAGACTATCACTGTACAATTTATATATAGTAGACTGTCACTATAAAAAATATGCTGTACAAAATATATACTAAAAAGACTGTTAATATACAAAACAGAATGTCACTATACAAAATAGACTGTCAATATACAAAAATTATACAAAACAGACTATAATAGTGCTTGATTCCTTCTTCAAAATTTGCTGAATTGCATGATAATTATAATAGAAAAATATATAAAATAGAGTGTCACTATGCAATTTATATACAAATAGAGTGTCACTATACAAAATATATACAACAATAGATGTAACTATACAATTTATATACAAAATAGATGTAACTATACAAAATAGGCTGTCAACAAATATATACTAAATAGACTATAACAACAACTACCTAGTATAGTCTCACAAAGTGGGGTCTGGGGAGGGTAATATGTAGACGAGCCTTACCCCTACCTGAAAGGGCAAAGATGTTGTTTCCAATATACTAAATAGACTATCATTATACAAAATAGATTTTCACTATACAAAATAGACAGTTACTATACAAAAAATATACAAAACAGACATTTCGGGCTATTAGATGCAATACGTTTGGGCCGAAGGGCCATCTTTTGCAAGTGGGCCAAAATATGGGCTATTAAATTTTTGAGGGGCTATAGAGGATAATTTTCTCTAAAAAAAAAACCCAGTAAACTTGGTACGAATTATTAGTTGCACTTCTAAACTATTTGTAGTCTTAGTTATCCCTTAAACTTGACTCTTTGATAATTGTTACCTTCTGGATACTGATATGGCAAAGAGCGTGGATACAATCACTTCTAATCGCGTGGATGTGAAGAAAAATAAAGAAAATAACCTTCCATACGAGCTATTTTGAGTTGTTAATTGTCACATGGTCATATATATTAATTTATTTGTTCGAGTTTATTTCTCATAAGGTCATTGAACTAATGAAAATTGGTTAGGAGAATCACCGAAGGATCACTTAATTTTGCTCTTTGTAACTGAAAAATCACTCTCTACTTTTAGGGGATATTTGTTATTTTTCTTTTACCTAACTATATAAAAAGAATGAAAAACATCCACTTAAAAACTATTTACCTGCTAGACCTTTTTCTAAATAAAAATTTGTATAATATACTGGTAAAATAATGATGTCAGCATTATACTTTTTTTATTTCTTATGCAGATGCAATGATTATTTATTTTAATTTTTTTTTTTTTGGCAAAATTTATAAAAAAACCTGCCATAAAATATTCGTTGTTAGGAAAGCTTTTCGTATTATGTTACAAGCCTAAATCATTTGCATTCTTCATCGTATTTTCCAAAAGTCTCAACATTAATAGAGAAATTCCTTGTAGGAAGGATCTTAAGCCCTTCCTATATTTTACCTCACACTCCAAAAATGAATGTTAAAATAAAACTCCAAAAAGAATGTTAAAGTAAAGGAATAATAGCACTTTTACTCCTTCGATTATTAAGAAATTCTTATTTTGGTCGTTGTGATATATGACTAAGCACATTAAGTGTTAAATTAAAAGGTGTGTATGTTGTCCAATTGAGTAATATACTCGTATAGCTGTTCAAAATTAAACCGAAATCGAAAACTGAATCGAAAGCGAAGCTTAATACTTTATTGATATCGAATTAATAATTTAACGGAGGAAGAACAGATTAAATTTTTTATTTATTAGTGGGTTATCTATATTGTACCGCCATTCAATTTCCTTCTTCTGAATGATATCATGTTTTATCTTTTTAGTTTGAGTGGGACACCTAGTTTTCACTTTAACTTTTTTCCCATTAACGATATTTATGGCACTTTTAACTTTGACCCAACAAGCTTGTTCACTGGAACGAGTTTCATATATTGAAGAAAGGTGTCTCAAATGTGTTGCTGCTGGAACTCTGTGTCTTATATTTTCACTTCGGCTTATTATACGATTTATTAATTCAAAAAACATAATCTAAACCGATGGTAAGCAACCCCACTTCCAATCGAGAAATTGTGAGTTCGAGTCTCCCCAAGAGCAAAGGTGGGAAGTTCTTGGAAGGAAGGATGCCGGAGATCTATTTGGAAACAACATCTCTACCGTAGGGTAGGGGTAAGGTGTGCGTACATACTACCCTTCCCTGAACCCACTAAGTGGGATTATACTAGGTTGTACTTTATAATCTAAACCGATACCGATAATAATTCACTCGATATTTTTGGGTAGCTAGCAGATTAATATATTTAAAAGCCAAAAATTGATAAGTCGAAGCATTAAGAGTAAATAATTGTTCAATCCGTCCGATAAGCAACCCTAATATAAATGATAACATGTTTAGACTATTTATAAAAAACTGAATTAGTCTCAAATATGAAATAATAGTACAAGGTTAAAGAAAACATGGGTACTTAAATGGTATTAGTAATAAATTGTTAAATCTATGAAGATCCACATAAAATGATCAAAAGTGCACATATAAAATAATTGAAGATTAAATAAACCAAATATTATTAAAATCAGAATTCCGCGAAATTAAGGGACTAAAATCGCAAATTCTGTAAAATAAAAAATAGAACATGGTGGTCTCTCGAAAAAGCGCCTGACACAAAATGGAAAAACAGAACGCGTTTAATACATCTAACGCGTACATAGACTTTATTTCATGGATACTCTATATATATGTATATGCTGGCTCAAGGGCATCTTTACTAACCCTAGAAAATCTCTTTGATTTCTCAGTCTCCAAAAATCGAATCGTTCCGACGCCTTTGATGTTCAGATCTTCCGGTGCTCCTGTCGCAGATGACTTTCGCCCTTCTCTACAACTACCATTCCAATCAAATATTTTGGAGGGTTTTTAGTGTGATAAGTGCGAGTCATCTGTGACAGGATAATGGAAGATCTAGTTATCAAAGGCTTATTGGGGGCGTTTTCATCCAAAATCTCCAACTCTATTAGAGTATTCTTCAATGTACCACTGGTAAATATTTCTTCTTATTAGTAGTTATTTAGTAGAGTATCATTTGCTTCCGATTTGGGCCTAGTCTGTAGAATTTTATGTTATGTTTACAATAGTTACTAGTGTTTTCTTTGTGTGTTGAGATTTGATTGTAAAGATTAAGCCTTTTATTTGTTTGGATATGTGTCAGCACTTTGGACCTTCTTATGTTATGTTTTGTCCCTGAATGTCCGCCTGTTCGTATATATACGTATACATATACATACATAGACAGAGCTCTTTGAGTGTTTACTCTGCAGTTTAAGATGGATGGGGTTACAGATATTAATACCTGGACGGATTGCTGCTTTAACTGCATTATATTTACATAATAATGTGATTTGTTATAGCCACATCTGGGTATCCTGGTAGTTGACTTGATGTTTTTTTTTGGATCCAACATTTTATTATGACTAATGCACAAAGTTATTTTAGGGGTCTCTCAAGCAAGACCTGAATTGTGTAAAAGGTTGAATGGAGAAGGAACTCAATTCAGGCAATTCTATATTTCTATTAGCAAGGGAAATGATGAATGATCAGAGGTGTATTAAGGATTTTGGGAGGATTGGTGCACAACTGCCATTTGAGTTGGTTCTCTAAAATTTTGCCATGACAAGGGCTTGACACGTAAGCAACAATCAAAATTATTATTACAAAAATGTATCATTTCGTTGATGAATGCCTGAATAATTTTCCTACCTTGGAGAATTAACAACGATAGCATCATGATTTACAATTACAAATACTTAGCTCTATTAGTAAAACTGAATAAATATTCGAAACGAGAATGGTAAATAAAGAGAGAGGGAACTTTAAATGGAATAGATTCAAATTAACTTAAAATCTTATATTTTAGAATTTTTGAAACTCAATTGAACCAAAAGAGAAATGAAGAAAACACAAAGAAGAAAAAAAAAAAGAAATTCCAATAATGATAATAGAAAAGCGGGAATTTAATTAAAAGATAGGTCAAAGAGTGAACCAGAAAAAGAGAAGAACACAGGGAAAAAAACAGAAAAGAAAGATAGGGCATGAGATTTCAATTGAAACAGAAAAGAAGGAAAAAGAGATAGGGAAGTGGGATTGGAAGTTTGGAACTCAAGACCTAAGAGATAGGGAAGCATCTTATCTCATGCTGGTTGAGTATGAGGTTAACTATCAATCATTTGGTTCATGTTTAGCTGTGTTGATGGTGGAAATTTCAGAAAATTTGTGGGCAAGAGCTTGACAGTTCTCTCCTGTACTATTGTTATTACATCCTGGGCATGTTAGCATTTCTCTGAAGGTCCAGGTTTTTCTTCCTCTGTGGTGTGTGATATATCATATCCTATTTGTATATGATAGCCTGTGGAGCCTTTAGTTTTAGTCATAATGTTCACCAGAAGTATTTTCTTTCGACTGACGAATAGCCTATTTGGCCAAGCTTATTTTTGGCCGAAAGTGCTTTTGTTTTTGCCAAGCTTATTTTTGGCCAAAAATGCTTTTGTTTTGGTCAAAAGCACTTTTGGTCAAAAACTGAGGTATTTGGCCAAGTTTATGGAAGGAAACAAAGTGCTTTTGAGGAGAAGCAGAAGCAGTTTTGGAGAAGTAGAAAAAAGAAGTTCTCTCCAACAGTATTTTTTGAAAAGCACTTTTGAGAAAATACATTTAAAAGCAGTTTTGAAAACTTGGTCAAACACTAATTGCTGCTCAGAAGTGCTTCTCAAACTAATTAGCCAAACACAAACTGCTTCTTACCAAAATTACTTTTGACAAAAACACTTTTGAAAAAAAGCACTTCTCAAAATAAGATGATTTTTGTAGCTTGGCCAAACGGGCTAAAAGACTGATTGAAAATTTTTCAGTTAGACGTGTTAAATTAGCTTAGACCGTCATAGTTTGCTTAGTTTTGTAGTTCTTAAAAGAATATATACACACCTGCTTTTAAGGCTGGTTTTGTTGTTCTTAAAAGATTATCTTTTGACAGTCAAAGATATGATATTTCCTTGTCTCACCAAATCCTTGTCTGTCAGAAACTTGATTTGCATGAGTTTGGTGCATCTAGTCAGTTTATTGTTCTAACAAAAGAACACAACTGCAATGATATCATTATCATATTACAACTAGTCTTAAGTGAACAACTCTGAGTTTTAAAATGGAGTTTTGGAGTTAAACTGCATTGTGTATATGCGCTATAATTAGCTAAGAACTGAGAGTTTAGCTCAGCATCTGAGTAACCAACTGCTTCTAGACTATTAATCTTTCTATATCCCAACACATTGTCGTCGGTGTTTCAAAAGATATCTTATGACTCTCTTGGTTGCAACTTTTAACCCAATGATCATGATAGGATTAATCAAGTTCCTGTCGAGGAAATCTACTGTGTAAGCTATGATATTCATCTAAGCGTATATCAAATTGTTCACTGCACTGGCATAAGGAACAATCTTTCATAGGTTCTCTTCATTTTATTTTTGAGGCACTTCTTCGTCCTATGATTTGTCTCCTTTTACCATTGGTACATCTTCAACCTTGTGAAATAATTTTTGGAAAATTCTCGCACATAAGACTTCTGAGATAACCCAAAAATAATGCAATATCTATTATCCTCAGAACAAGACAAGAGGGGTTGCTCTGATGGTAAGCAACCCCCACTTCCAACCGAGAGGTTGTGAGTTCGAGTCTTCCCAAGAGCAAGGTGGGAAGTTTTTGGAGGGAAGGATGCCGGGTTTCTATTTAGAAACAACCTCTCTACCCAAGGGTAGGGGTAAGGTATGCGTACACACTACCCTCCCCAGACCCCACTAAGTGGGATTATACTGGGTGGTTGTTATTATCCTCAGAACATTATTTATTACAATAAATCTCGATGCTTTACTGCTGGCAAGCAGAGCATTATCCACATGAAGTATGAGAATAATGGATCTTCTGCCAATAATCAAACATTTGATATATCAATTTATGCAATTACTTGTCCTGACAAAACGTATTGCATCAATCCATCAAATTAATCATTTGTTCAGTAGTTTCTGAATTAATCATGTTTCTGTAGTTTTCATGTAAATTATTAGTTACAGTTTACAAACTGTGTAGTCGCTCAAGTACAATAACCTAAAACCTTGATGCAGTCCCTGTAATGAACTTAACTTAATCGTTCTCCAGTAATTTGTAAAGTTAATCCATATATAAGGGTCGACTATTCACGAATTCATCCAATAATCATCAATTTATTGCATTCAAAAATTTGATACCCATATTATGGATCAATCCCCCAATTGACGAATTTCACAATTCTATAACGCCCATTGCATTACCCATTGAATTTCCATTACACCCTATGCTATCCATCTAATTTTATGACGCCTATTGCATAAACCATCCAATTTGATTTTGGAAGTCCAAAATCCCCAACCCTATACATGGGTTAAACCCTAACTCATCAATTAACTCAACTATGATGACAATTAATTATGATTTCCACTTTATACAAGTCTTAGTTTGGCAAGTCAAAAATTTTAAAGTGGGAAAGTATCTGGGATGCACTTTATGTTGGAACTGCTAGCCCATCTGTTGGCAGCTATGCAGCCGCGGAAAGGAACTTTGAATCTAATGGGAAAACTGATTCCCAGATTCTTTTGGACTGGTGGAGATTCAACAGGTAGATATCATTCAGCTACTTGGAAGAAGTTGTGCTTTCCATATAAGGGAGGAGGAGCCAACTTTAATGCCTGCTGTAAATATGGAGAGCTTGATCATATAGTCGATGATTGATCACAGTAAAAAAATGAATGAAAAAAGGAACATGTCAAGAAATAGAATGACCTAAAAAGGGACAGTGGATTTGGTTGTAGTTACAATAAAGCTCATATAGCTACAATAAAGGTTGCAGAGTAGGCTGTGAAGCATTTCTGGCTGCAGGTAAAGATAACAGTGTTGATCATCAGGATGAAGATGAAGAAACTAATGAGCCATTGTCCTTATTTGCTTTGACTGAAGGAGATGATCAACAAGTTTGGCCAGAGGGAGATCCAATAAATTGTCCACCCCCGTTTACTAGACAACACTTAGATTTGTGGAATGATATAATGAGAACCTTTATGCAAGCTTAAGACTTTTGACATGTGGATGATTGTGAATCAGAGACCTTCATACCAACAAAGATTGGTAACGAAGGAAAGAAAGTTGCCAAAATAGAAGAAGAATTCAATGCTGATAGCAAGATGATGCTAGAGAAAAATGCCAAGGCTAAGTTGATTCTATATAATGTTCTAAGTCTTGAGGAGATATATAGGGTTTTTAAATGCAATATTGCTAATGAAATTTGGAAAAGGCTACTCGTAATGCATGAAGCAACTCACTCAGACATGGCACTAATGATGTTGATAAACATTGATTCTGAGAAGGTTAATGCTAATGTGTCCGTGATAGGTATGAGTGACTCTGAATCTGTAAAGTAAAACGAGAAGATAGATATCCCTGACCTTAAATATAATCTTCATCCATTTCCTAAGAAAAGGCTGTTTATCATGGTGCTCTTATTAAATAATTATAAAAATTGAGTGCTGAAAAATATAATTAGAATGGCCAAACCAAAACCACAACAGAAATAAAACTTTCTTAAATAATTATAAAAATTGAGTGCTGAAAAATATAATTAGAATGGCCAAACCAAAACCACAACAGAAATAAAACTTTCTTACTATATTACAAACCTCTCCTTAAAGTTGATCCTAAGTATGTAACCTCTGCTTCTAGTAAGCGATGTACACATTGTGGAAATATTGGTCACTACAGTAAAAACTTACTTAGCAATGTCCAATGCAGAAAATAAAAGTGTTCCAGTTCAAAATCTAGAAAAAAGAAAGACTGACTTCTGTTGTAATGAATTCAAACTTATCAAGCTGGATAAGAAAAATATATTTGGTTCATCCTTTCAATTATAAGAGGAGAGTCAAGCTAGTCTGCGTTTTTAAATCTAACCTCTGATTTATATTGCAGGCTAAAGTGTAAAGTGAGAGGAAACACCCAAGACTGGTATATTGATAGTCGCTGCTCAGACACGTGATAGGTAGGAAGATAAATTTTCTTCAACTAATAGCCTTTGAAGGAGGGAACATGACTTTTGGTAATGGTAAGAAAGATAATATACAGGAATGAGTAAGATTAGTAAACCACTCCCTAAAAGTATAGAAAATGTGTATTGTGTGAATATATTGAACTAGTATCTGCTTAAGTGTCTCCCATATATGTGACAAGTGGAATAGGGTCCTGTTTGACGCTACTGGATGTCTTATCACAAATGTAAAATTTGGTGAGATAATACTTGAGGAAAAGAGACATCACACTGTGTACATTGCATCTATTATATTTCTACTTGAGGTTATATGTCTTACTATGCTTGATGATGATTCTCTATTATAAAAACATTTAGTTGTGGGATTGCCAAATATTAACTTTAAAGTAACAAAGTGTTTGATGCATGTGTTAGAATCAAGTATGTCAGTTCTTTCTTTATATCTAAATGAGGTACATTTGAAGTTATTACATATGGATCTTTGTGGCTCTATGAGGGTTATCAGCAGAGGTAATAAAAATACATTCTGGTTATAGTTGATGACTACACTAGATATACCTGGACCATGTTTCTTTCCAATAAAGATGAAACCTTTGATATTTTTTGCATATTTGTTAGAATGATCCAAAAAAACTAGGTCTTCAGCTTGTTAGTATTAGATCTTACCATGGTTCAGAGTTTGAAAATGTTAAATCTGCTGAACTCTGTAGCCTGCATGACATTGATCATAATTTTTTAACCCATAACTCATCAACAAAATAGAGTAGTGCAGAGGAAGAATAGATCTCTAGAGGATATGAGGGGAACCATGTTGAATGGTTATCTCAAGGAGAATTTTATGTAGCTCAACCTCCTGAATATCAGCAGGCAGGAATAGAAGAACATGTCTACAAGCTAAACAAAGCCTTGTATGGACTGAAACAAGCTCCCAGAGCTTGCCATGGGAGATTGTCTAAGTTTCTCCTGAAAAATGGTTTCGCTAGAGGTAAAATTGATAATACCTTGTTCCTTAGGAAAAAAGGTAAAAGTCTTTTTATTGTGCAGGTATATATCGAACACATTATATTTGGCGCTGCTGATGAGTCTCTATGCAATGCACTTTCAAGACTAATGAGTAAGAAATTTGGAATACGCATGATTAGAGAGTTAAAATTCTTGGGATTGCAGATTAAGCGAAATCCTCTGAGAACTCTGATTCATCAAAGAAAGCATATAAAAAGGTTACTAAAGAGGTTTGAGTTGGAAAATACAAAACATAGTGACACTCCCATAGCTACATCTACCAGACTAGACATTGATAAACATAGAAATTCAGAAGATAAAAAAAAGGTACAGGGGTATCATTTTTATCTTTTTACATAAATGGTAGTAGACCAGACATAGCATACAGTATAGCATTGTGTACCATGTTCTAATTAAATCCTAAAGAATCTCACAGGAAAGGTGCTAAGAGAATTCTTAGATATCTAAGAGGGACTCAACATCTAGGACTGTTATATCCTAGAATTGGAAACTTTGAACTTGTGGGCTTTGTTATGCAGACTATCTGTTTTATAGGAAAAGTGCCTCTAGAATGACTTATTTTTTTGGTTCTTTCTTAGTTTCTCGGTCCACTAGAAAAAGAATTCAGTTGTTCATTCCACCGTTGAAGCTGAAAATGTATCTTCTATGTCTTGTTTGCTTAACTTTTATAGCTTAAGCAACAATTAGAGGATTATGGCATCTTTGGTTAAGTTATTTTCATTACTTATATGATTACTCCCATATTGATTGGTTAGAAATAGGACTGCTAGTTAAAAGTCTTTCTTAGTCTTATACTGTGCTTAGCACATGCAAGTCAAACGTTGATTTCGGGGAGCTGGGCAAAAGGAAAAGAGGCTCCTAGCTAAAGGTAGCTTGTCTCTCCCAAGAGGTGAAAAAAGTTGAGAACAAAGTGGTGAAAGGATGCGTAACGCGTCAGAATCTGCAGTTTGGGCCAAATCCTGAAGAAAGGTAAGCATTCAGACCAAGGAAATCATGTTCTTATAAAAGTCTGATAATGTTACCCTTATGGTCAAGAATGGAGATTCTTTGCATTGAGAGATGAAACAAGAAGAGACCCAAGGTCTCCTGTATACAAGTATATCTTCATTGTGTACTTAACTGATGTCATATACTGCATTTACTAGTGCCACATCATCCATTATCAATTCTCGCCTAAATTCTACACTTCCCTAACTTCCCTAAAATCTAACTACCCATGTGTCACTATCGTTGCAGTCAAATTTAGTTTATCCAAATCACATAAGATCAACTCTTTCTCGCTCCCACAAAATTGATTAGAGAGCAAAATCCACCCAACTTCAACTTCCACCTAACTTTCTCGTCGAAAACCTAGCTTCATTACTCTTTTTAAAATCATCAATTAGAATTCCTAGATCTTTGAAACCCAAACCTAAACCTCGAGCACGTAGAACTCAATCTTAAACTGCCCGAAACCCTTCTACCTCATCTGAATCTCTTGAGAATCCTTCGACAGCGATGAAGAAGAAAATGGTTTTCAAAAGGAAACCTCTGACAAAAGAAGAAAAACGATGTTTGCAGGTTGAAGCCCAATAAAAAGTGAGAGACAAGAAAATATGATCCAACTAGGAAAGGATACAGATGCCTATTCAAGCAAGGATGAAACTCAAGCAGAACTCAGTTCTCCATAACCAGACACTGAAGTAATGATTAAAAACCCTTCCTGGCAAGAACCAAGAACCTGGTCGTCCCAGTTTTAAATGCTTCCTGGCCCAGTTTGTAACCAGTGACCCCATGGGCTATTTTTGTTTGCTTTTTTGCTCACGGTTTAGTGCTTTTATTCCTTTTTATGCTTCTGGGATAATCTTATCAATGACTTTTTCTGCCTTTGCTCTAATTATTTGATGATATTTCTTAGATGGCTAATATCTTTAGATTGATAAGAGAAGATTGAATCCACGATTGCATTTAAAGTAGCCCAGTGGCCATGAGTGATATCTACTAAAATCTGATTACTTAACTAAATTATGCAACTTTTTTATGATTACAAAAGGGGGAATATAAGGTGTGTTTTTTATTTGAATTGTGATGTTTATAACCTATTGAACCTTGTCCCTTATAATTTGTGACTTTAAATGGAAAGTATTTTACCATTGTGTTTGATGTTGAGCAAAGTTGAAATATGTTCCATCTTTTGAAAAGCACAGAGTTTGTCATCAATAAAAAGAGAGAATTTGTTGTCCTGAGCGGTTTTAGTTTTGATGATTGATAAAAGAACACATGCATGAATCAGGTCCAAGGACATTGCACATAGGTGACAGACAGAATCAAGCAGAAGGTATGTACGTAAAAGGGATAAATATAAGTGGTTATTTATGATAATCCCAGAACGAAAAGGTTGCATATTTGATAAGGAACAAGACTCGTTACTTGAAGAAAATTTTATCCAAGATAAGGAATAGTTAGAAGTTGAAGTTGACTAGAACTCTTCCTCCAAGGAAAACTAAAGCATTAGAAATCTAGTTAACCTTTATTCTACAAACTCTATAAATATCAGTTTTGTCCTATTTTATAGGCAACACACACATATATAAGTGAAAGTACGAATTGAGAGAAAAATAGCAAGGCATTTTGTGACCAATGCCCGTGAGATTCAAGAGTCTGATCCTGAAGCTACACGAACCAGATTGAAGAACCAGTCCCATAAAAAGTTTTATGCGTCTTTCTTTATTTGTAGTTCAAAGTGTAGTAGGCGTTTTGAGTTATATCTTTCACCTTTCTTAGAAAAAAATTATACTAGGTGCCTGAGTTGTATTATTCAAGTTAGAGTTAACTTGAAGTAGCCGCAACAGCCTGTGATGTGTTGCTTCAGGGTTAGAGTTAACCCTTATGTTTGCAAGAGGTTGTAAACTCTAGTTGTGTTGTTCAAGTTTAAGTTAACTTGGAGCTGTCGCAACATCCTGTGACTGGTTGCTACAAGGGTTAAGAGTTAATCCTTAATTTTGTAAGAGTTTGTAAACTTTGTTGTTGGCTCAGAGTTGTAGTGAAGTGTTTTAGAAAAATCTTAATGAATAGTAGGTCGTGTTTTTTTCACCTTTTGAGCCAAGCATTTTTCATGTAAAAATTCTTTTATTCTTTACTTTTTACATTATTTATTCCGCAACTTTATTATAAGGAACGCAATAAGAACCAAGTCCTTCGATAATCTAGTGCATGCAAAAATTGGACACCACGTAAATCACCCCTCCTCCCTCTTGTATGGTATTGAAGTATAAAATATTAATTGGTATCAGAGCGGGTTATCCTTGAAGAGGCTAACACCTTAGGAATAGATCAAAATGAGTGTACTACCTGAAAACTATAAAGAGAAATCCACCACTATCCAATGGTCACTATCACTTGGAGATGATTTATGGATGCTTTTGTAAACAGGACCACATGATCAAAAATTGTCGTATGTGGAGGTCGAATGGAAAGAGGAGATATGTGAAAGAAGGAACCGAAAGAAGGAACATGTTCATTACAAGAAGAACTACAAAAAAGGCCATACAAAGCAATGGTTGCTACTTGGATAGAGAGTTTAGATGAGGACAACGATGATGATAATGCTGAAAAAACTCTTATTGCAATTGGAAAAAATTAAATTCCCTTCTAAAAACAGACTATCGGAATTGTTTCTAATTAGATGAACCTAAGAATATAAGTTTTGAAAAAGAGTGTAACCTTTTAAAAGCAAAATGCAAAAACCTGGAAATTAGGGCTTGTAAAACTGAAAAAGATAATCCTGACTTGAGGAAACAGGTTCATGCACTTGACATAGTTGTCTTAGAACGTAGATCTAAAAATATGAAATTGAAGTTAGGAACATATAAAGAAATAGCTACTGTCACACAACTCACACTCGAAGAAGATTTTGAAAAGGTAAAAGATGAGATACAAAAGGGATGAATATGTAAGAGCTTTGAACGAGGACTTAACTAAGGTTAAGCATGAACTTGATAGAACATGTAAATGGAACAGGTCCAGCGATGCACTTTCATAGCTACAAGAATACCGTAGTAGCACTAGAAAGGGACTTGGCTTTGGGAACTCTATACTAAAATGGGATTCCAAAAGCAAGTGCCTTACACTTTCTGAGAATAAGATTTGCACTCACTATTGTAATACTGGACACTATATGAGTGAACATATAGCAAAAGAAAAGGCAAGTCTAAGGAACAAAACTTTTATTCTACGGAAGAATAGGCTGCCAAGTTAGGCAAAGAAAACTTTAATTTATCCATTTGCCCATAGAAAGGGACCCAAACTAGTTTGGATTCCTAAGACTAATCTCTGATTTTATTTAGCTGGTCCAAGTGAGAGAGAGCAGCCAAATATGATATATGGAAAGAGGTTGCTCAAAACGCATGACAGGAAATAAGAAAAGGTTCCTTTCACTTGTGAGTTGTGACCTTTAAAGGAGGTCATGTCTTATTTGGAAATGGAAAGAAAGTCTTTCAGGGAAAAAGAGTGAAAAATATATATGATGGATCTGTCCACACTCTCACATAATGAACTCACTTGCTTGAGTGTCACGGAGAGTAATCCCCTTATTTAGCATAAGAGACATGAACATGATAGTCTAAGTCAACTCAACAAACTAATCTTCAAGGACTTGGTGATAGGATTGTCTAACATTAAATTAAAGGAGGATATAGTTTGTGAGGCTTGTGCAAGGGAGAAGCTGGTAAGATCTTCTTTTACAGTAAGAAAATGGTAAGTACTACCAGGTCAATGAAACTGGTCTATATGGATTTGTGTGGACCAATAAGGATAATGATCATAGATGAGGTAGGAACATGATGATGAAGCAATTGGTTGGTAAGAAACTCAAATTAACCACAACCAAGATTGAAGTTGCACCAGAGGAAGGAACAAGCAGGGAACTGAACAGAGAGGAATTGATCCTCAAACCTCGAGGGAACCTGTCCATGAACTGGTTTGTCTGCAATAGAACATTGAAGGAACATCTAGGGGAAACCAGTTTTTTGTGAAACCTTACAAGTATCAAAGTCCTCAACCTATTTGGAACATATTCACTGATCCAACCTCTGGAATCAAAACCAGATTTTATTTGAAGAACCTTTGTGCTTTTGAGATTTCTCTATCTCTTATTAAACCTGAAAATATTTCTGAGGCTTTGCAACATACAGATTGGGTGAATGCAATACAAGATTAACTCAACCAATTTGAGAGATGTCAAGTTTGGCATCTGGTACGAGACCCAATGACAAGTTAGTAATTGGCACAAAATGGGTTTTCAGAAACAAACTTGATGAATATGGAACAGTTACAAGGAACAAGGCAAGATTGTTGGTTCAAGGTTATAGTCAAGAGGAGGGCATAGACTATGATGAGACATTTGCTCCAGTTGCAAGATTGGAAGGAATTAGACTCCTTATAGCCTTTGCTGCTTGCATGGAATTCACTCTCCATTTGATGGATGTCAAGAGTATCTTCCTCAATGGCTATCTAAAAGAAAAGGTGTTCGTCAAGCAACCTCTTGGATTTGAAAACAAGGAATTCCTTGATCACGTGTACAAGCTTGACAAGGCACTCTATGGGCTCAAGCTGGCTCCAAGAGCATGGTATGAAAGACTGACAAAATTCTTGCTTGAGCATGGATACAAGAGAGGTAAAATTGATAATACTTTGTTCTTAAAAGAAAAAGGTAAAGATATCTTGAGAGTTCAGATATATGTTGATGATATAATCTTTGAAGCTACTACTCATAAGTGAAGTAAAAATTTGCTATGAGTAAGTGTGAAATGAGTATGATGGGTGAACTTAATTTTCTTTTTTGGCTTACAAATTAAATAAAATCCAAATAGAATAATTATCCATCAGCAAAAGTATGTGAAGGAGTTGCTTAAAAGATTTAAAATGGATGATTCTAAAGAAATTAACACTCCTGTAGCAACAACCACAAAACTATAGATCGGAAGATGTAAATGGGAATGATTGAACCTTTGTTATATCTCATTGCTACTAGACCTGATTTGTTTTTAGTGTAGGCCTTTGTGTTAGATTTCAGGCAAATCCAAAGAAATCTCACTTGACTACAGTCAAAAGGATCTTGAGATGCTTAAAAAGAACCACTAATCTTTGCATATGGTATCTAAAAGGTAGTAATTTCAACTTAGTGGGATATGCTGTTGCTGATTTGTAGGTTTCTTGTGGATAGAAATGGCATTTCAGGTATGTTATGTCTTGTGTCTTGGTCCACGAAAAATAAAATTCTCTGGTCTTGTCTACTGCCGAAGCTAAGTATGTGACTGCTTTCTCATGTTGTGCTCAATTGTTGTGAATTAAACATCAACTAATGGATTTTCGATTTGAATTAGGTTGTATCCCCATCTTTTCTGATAACATCAGTTCAATTAGTATGACCAAAACTCGGTTCATCACAAAAAAACTAAGCATATCGATATTAGGCAACACTTTTTGATGGAGAACTAAGAAAGGTTTGATCATTGTGAAATTTTATGCAACTGATAATCAAATAGCTGACATTTTCACAAAAGATTTGAGTAGAGATCACTTTAAAAGGAAGAGGTTAGAATTAGGGATGATTAAGATCACTTAAAAAATGATTCTAACTCAATGATTGGTTAGATAATTTTGTAAATAATAAGATTCGATATTCTTCAGTCTCATACTTTTATTAGTATACTCTTATGCCATGTGATAAAATATCTCACTAATGTCTAATGATATAATTCATAGTTTATTGGAAATGATCAGTCTTCCACAAGAGATCTTTTAGTGAAGAACATGATTCATTGAGCTTATAAGGTATATATTCTACATATTGCATAATTTGAAATAACTACATATGGATCATGATCTGAAAAAAATCTTACTTTATCCTAAACTGCTTTTGAACCAATTACATACAAACGAACCAGTTTCACCCCTAAACCTATGTGCCATAATTGCCGAGATTTTTGAGGAAAAGTCCAACGCCTCTTTAAACAGAAACTCCCAAGATTAAAAGACTTCTAACCTCTAAAATGTTGTTGTTACACACTCAACCTTTTCCATCTTTAAATTGATCTGACCTTACCCTCTTATCTTAATTGTTTTCAAAAGATCAAAATCTCCAAACCCTCAAAGCTCTCCCCATTTCTCTCAAGTTTCTGAACTGATCAAATGGAAAACACCATGTGAATCCCAAAAACTCTGAAAACCCTTCCTCACCACCCAAAGAACCTTCAGCCACAACTTTTAACCACCCAAAGAATCTTCATCCACACTTTCAACCACCCAAACCCCATGAAAAAGCATATCAAAATGATTGCACTTAAAAGTGTAGCAAGCAAAGAACAAGCCAAGAAGTTGAACGAGAAGCTACAAGCCAATCAAGTAGAAGAATCACAAAACTTTGATGATTATTTCCAGTTTGCGACTTAGGGGAAAACCAGTTTCTTCTGAAACTGAATAGGTAACCTTTAAGTTTCCCACCTCTCAGTTTGATTTTGAAATTGCAGAAAAACTTGAGAATTGGTTTGTTCTGGTTGGTTCTATGGCTGATATTGAAAAGGGAAATGTTTTTACTAAAGAAATTGGTGGTAAAAATGAAAAGTGGAAATAAAAACAGAGTGAGGGTATTGAGGCGGATGAGAGGGGAATGGTGGAATAACAAGTGGCTGGATTTGATTCACTCATTAATTATGGATTACATGACGATACATGTGCAATGGTGGTATGGAGTGAAAAGATTAGTGATAATAATGAGATTATGAATGAAAGCATGGGGATAAAACCACATGAGATATGTGATGGTTTTGGCGAAGGAAGTGCAACAGATGAGCTGGTTCAGTTAAGAAAACGGTTTAATAAACTAGTTCCTTCTCTTGCTAAAATAGAAAGGAGTCACAATCTACTGCAGAAGATATTAGATAGTTACAATTAAAAGAAGAAGAGCAAAGTTGGAAAGACTGCGGGAAAGGGCATGAGTGGCACTAAGAGAAAGAGTGCTCATTCTATCCCTGTAGCAACTCCTCCCACAAGAGGGAGAACTACAATAAGCCAGAAGAAGCAGAATGAGGCCTGTGAGCACGTGATTTTTTCCTATATGAGGATTACTCCCAAAAGTCCAAAAACAAAATATTTTTGTGTTGTTTGCAATTGTCGTGAATTTTAAGTTATTTTTCTTGGAATCGTTCACATTTGTCTGTGCATGTTTATTTGTTTAATTAATGAAAAATACAAAAATTACATGTTGCATGTGCGTTTAGGATTTAATTTTTACAGATGGGATTAATTAAGTAACTTGTTTTACGAAAAATGAAAAGATCATAAAAAAAATAATGTACTTTGCATTTTTTAGCATTTAATATTGAATTGTGTGATTTTATCGTTAATGGGCATTTAATTATATGTGATAAATATTATTAGAAGATAATTAGTATTTTTAATAAGTTAACTTGGTTTATAATTTTAGGTTCTAATTTTAGAAAATATTTTCGGAAGAAAATAAAAAGAAAAAGAAAAGAAAAGAGGAAGGGAATAAATCTGGGCCAATTTAATTAATTGCCCAAGCCCAAACACCCAACCTACCAAAAACCAACCAAAATCACCCATATCTGGCCCTAACCATGTATTGTGGCCCGGGCCTGAACCGGACTGAACCGGGCTCGCGGTTCTGGCGGGCCTAACGGGCCTGGTGGGCCTGTGCCTGGTGTTACTCTTAGGCCCGTGACGGGCCGGTCCTCATTATTTAGCCCATGAGCCCGTGACCGTTAGGCCCGGGACCATCAGCGGGGTCTGGGCCGGGCCTAAACGGGCTCAACGGCTATATTTTATAAAAATAATTTTTTTTGGTTTTAAAAATCACCAACGGACATATTTTAAAAAGTAGCCGTTTGGGCTACAATTTGACCGGTTGGAGGTTTAAAAAATGGTCATTGGCCCCCAAACTTTAATTTAACCCCAAATTTTATATAATTACACTTTTACCCATTTCTCAACTATAAATACCCCCTCATTCTTTTATTTTTATTCACCAATTCATCAATATCTCTCAATCTTTCTACTACAATTGCTTAATTTATTGTTGAAAATTCGTAAAAAAATTGTGAAGTTGTTGAATTGAAGTTTTCAAGTGTTCAACGATTTTCAATTTTCAAGAAGTTGTTCGGCAATCCGGTAAACTCGTTTCAACTCTTACGTTTTAATAGTATATTTTTGTGTGGTTTAGTTTGCATAATTATAATTAATATGGCATTTTCTTTGAAAAAATATTTGGTAAAGGAAAAGGTAAAACCGGTGAAAGTAGTGGCCATAATACTACCCTTCCCCCGGCTCCCCGACCTAGAAATGATAAGCAAGTTGAAAGTAGTCGCCAACCTAGACGTCCTCCTCCTCCTCCCGTAATTCTTGATAGTGATCCCCCTTGTTTTCAATTTACCGATAGTGAATTTTTACATGATGTTGCAGTAGGTGATAGATTAGATGGAAATTATGAATGCTCTTTATCCTAATGAACCCATCTTAGAGGAAAATGAGGATGATGATGATGAAACCCAAGCACCAGATTTAGATGATACACCTACTAGTCCTGTTAATAACTCAAGTAATGCACCGGTAGACCCACCTATAGAAACTCCAACTTTTAATAGGCAACCTGCTAAACGTCGAGAAACATCATTAGTTTGAAATTTTTTTACTCAAGTAAGAGACTAAATAGGGCTAAGTGTAAAACTTGTGGGAAATTACTGGTTCATAAATTTACTGGAGACCGTAACGGCACGGGTAGTTTGAGTAGGCACATAAAAACACACCCTAGAGATAAGGCTAGATTTTTGCAAATGCAAGCGCAGGAAGAGGGGACAAGTGTAGATTCTGCGGTTAACCTTAGTACAGGTTCAAATCTAGTTCAACCGGGTATTAACACTGTCACCAGAGGTATTTTATATTACGATCCAAATAGAGATCGTGAAGAATTAGCAAAGATGATTACTGCTATGTGCTTACCTTATACTTTTGCTTCTAATCCTAATTGGGTTCATTATATTAGAAGAGTTTTTAATCCTACTTATAAAGGTTGGCCTCGCGCAACAGTTAAGGCCGATATTTATAAATTCAAACATGAATATGAACAATATTTGCGCTATTTATTTACTCATATACCTAATCGGATTTCTATTACTACTGATATTGGTAGAAGTGGTAATGATTGTGATTATCTAACTGTTACAAGTCATTGGATAGATGAGGACTGGACAATGCAAAAACGTATAATTGCGTATTGAATAATTAATTCACGTCACACAGGTAAGTTTATAGCTAACACTATTTCAGATATTTTTAAATATTTTTGCTTTAGCGATAAAATAATGGCAATTTCTATGGATAATACTTCTAGCAACACTAGTGCTATAGGCATGCTTACAAAAACACTAAATCCTGCATTTACTAATATTTTCCATGTTAGATGTATTTGTCATATTTATCTTTTAATTGTCGGTGATGGTATGCGAATATTAAACATAGAAATTGAAAATGTTCGAATGGCTCTTAATTGGCTTTTCTATTCAAACCGTAGAACTAGACTTAGAGAGTATTTTAAAAAATGTGATGAATATGGCCTTAGAGAAAGAAAGGTTCCTAAACCTTGCCCGACTAGATGGAATTGTATGTACGAAAGATTAGTAGTTGCTTATGAATATAGAAATCCAATTAATGCAATATTTAATTCTCGGGTAGGTGGTGAGGATGATGATGAAATGCTTACTACCCAAGATTGGACGAATGTTAAAATTCTTTTAGATTTTTTAGAACATTTTCAAGTTGCTACAAATGCATTTTCTGGGCAATATTATCCTACTGTTTCAAACTGTTTAGTTTATATTGCCGCACTAGCTGATTTGTTTGTTGAATTTGGCGAGGGTGGGGATATTTATGAACTTTCTATAAATGAAATGAAACAAAATTTAAAAAATATTTTTTTCTTATCCCTCCTATTTTTGGTGTTGCTGCAATGTTAAATCCTACAATGAAATTGGGAGGTCCTCATTTTTGGTATTCAAATATTTATAAGGCTTTAGATCTTTCAAACGAGGAAGTTGCTACACTTGCAGATGCAAAAGCACCAATTAAAATAAATGCTCAAACATTTTATAATGCTTATCAACTTGCCTTAGAGCATGCTAGGCCAAATATTTCAACCCCTACTTCGTCTAGCTCACAATCGTCTAAAAGCGCTGCGGGCTTAGCATCTCTTAAATCTTTACGGAGTTCCGTGGTTCTCAAGGTGATAATTATGATAAAACTTGCATCTAAATGAGATTCAAGTTTATTTGTCTCAGGGACTTGAAAAGGAGAATCAAGACGGCTCTTTTGATCTTTTGGAATGGTGGAAGTCAAGGGAAAAATATTTTTCGATTCTTGCAAGGATGACTCGGGATATTTTATCAATTCAAGCTTCTACTGTTGCATCGGAGAGCGCTTTTAGTAAAGCAAGACTTCAATTAGGTGATCATTTTGCGTCGATGAGGGATAGCTTGGAAAAATCGGTACTTTTTAGAGATTGGATCCGCGCGGAAAGAAGAAACTTTGGAATTGCAGAATCACAACCGACGATTGATGAAGCTTATGAAGACATGATAGCGGAACTTGCGGGGGATTCGGCTTCGCCCGGAAGTGGTGATGAACAAGCTTCTTTTCCACCACCACCAACACAACCTCCTCCCAACCTTGATGGATTTATGAGATTTGTTAGAGATACAATGTAGATTATGATGTAACTTGTACTTTGGCGCATCTTCTTTTAGTTTTTTTCTTTTAATAGTGGTATTAGTACTTTGCTGTGCTTATTCCATTGGGGGAAGAAAGACTAAGAAAGATATGTCATTTTTGGTAATAAAAAGTATAAAACATACCCTTGAATATCTTTTTTCTCAATATTTTTTTGTCTTTACTTCGAATTATTTATAAGCTACAATATATATATATATATATATATATATATATATATATATATATATATATAATATAATATAATATATAATATATACTACAAGAAAATATATACGAGAATATATATACATAACATACAATCAAAACTACAAGAAAATATATAGTAATAACATATATACATAAGATACAATATATATAAGAGAATATATATACATAAGAGATACAATATATATACTACAACAAATATATAACTATATAAGTTATAATATATATACATAAGACACAATATATATACTACAAGAAAATATATATAAGAGAATATATATACATAACATACAATATATACTAACTACTACAATAAAATATACAATGAAATATATATTATATATAATATACTAATAACTAGTGTACTATAAATATATTCTATACTAGTATATTATAGATTATTCTAATAACTACTATACAAGATATTACCTTTAAAAAAATACAAAAAAGCCCGCCAGGCCCACGAAGCCCGGCCCGCTAAGCCCAGGACCACATGGGCTTAGGCCCGTCACGGGCTGGTCTCACCCATTGAGCCCACGAAGCCCGGGACCGCCAGAGCCCAGGCCTGCAAAGCCCGGCCCTCGAAGCCCGTTTAGGCCCAGGCTCGGGTCAAAATACAGCACTATCTGGCCCAATCGACCAAGACATCCAAACGACGTCGTATGGTCACGTTCAATCTGAACCGTCATTTTCCTAAGATCGAACGGTCCTGTCCACCCCCAACATCGAAGAAACGACGTTGTTTCAAGCCTGTCGATCCAAGCCATTCATTTCATTTGATCCAACGGCCGCCAATCGCCCCTATGCCCCGACTTTTCCACCAAAGACCTACCCGGTCTCAAACCTACCCAAACGACCCCGTTTCGTTAAGTAGGTTGATCCAAGCCGTCGATCTTAGTTGATCCAATGGCCTGGATCAAATCCCCTACCCCGTATATAACTCCCAAACGAACCCTACCCTCTCACTTCCCTCGTCTCTCTCTCAGAGCTCGCCTCTTTCAGAGACAAGGAAACCCTAGCCGCCCTCGTACCCCTGCGTCTAAAAGCCGGCGGCAACGGTGTCGTTTTCCATTAAAACAACACCCGTGAACCAACATACCATCCTCTTTCCAAATCCACCCTCCATTATCTTCAAATCACATCCCAACATCTCGAATCTTAGATCAAAGAAATCGACCTCAAACCCTAATCCATCCAATAGCTACCAAACTCAGACCCTAGGACCTCCATGACTTCCCCTTGCCAAATCCCACGCCAGTTTTATGCGAATCCTATTGGAGCCTCTTGAATTTCAAATCAAAGGCAAACCCTAAAAAGAACCAAACTCCAGGCTGTGTGCAAAGTTAGGAACTTGAGGTTTCAACCGACTTTAGTCGAGTATTCTCAGTCGAGAACACTCGATTAAGGTCCGTTTTGGCCTCAAAGTTCAATTTGAAGTTCCAAATAGGACGGATCTGTTTGGTCTAAGATTCTGAGGTATTTCTGCTTCCTTATTCTTTCTTTTGTGTGTTGTTAATGATTGTTTGATTAATTTTGTTATTTTTCATCATTTTTCTGTCAATTACTTCTGCCTCCTCCTACGGACCTTTTTCTGGTCCAATTTTCATCATTTGATTTGTTAGTATATCTATTAGGTTGTTGAATCGTTTAAATGTGTATGTCCTTTACTTTGATTTTAAAAATCAGTATTTGTAATGGTCTTGTACAAAGCTGTGCCCGCCTCCATAAGTGTTTGTTGTCGCTATTGGTGTAATTATTTTCTTTCAAGCTATGTTTGATCCCTTTCTCTCTATTCTATATCACTTATGCATATAAATTCAATGTTTTTTTTGTCGGTACATTTACAGAATTCATGTTTTTGTTTAGGTTTTACGTTAGTTTACTCCTTGTATCATATAGTTGATTTTGACCCTAATATTCCAGTTCGATCATTGTCCTGAATTAGTGTTTTTATGCTTTTTAATCTGATTTGAGTTCTAGCTTGACTATTCGATTGAATCTGATAAGTTGTATTGGTTACAACTATTGTAGATTCACTCCAGTGCTTAATTAGGAATTAATGAATGTTTAAGTTAATTAATTTGATGAGTTGTATTGGTTATAGTTGTTGTAGTTTGTTGGTTAATTAGGAATCAATCAGTCAATTGTTAGGCTTGAATTGGTTATAATTAAAGGGTTTAATACAGATTAAAGAGGTTAGGGTAGTATAGTGTTTCAGGGATCATATGGGGTAGGACAGCAATTACAGTAGCTTCAGGGATAATGTAAGAATAGAAAATTTGAAGATTTATTTAAGTTGAATGCTCTGTCCACTAGGCACTAAAGTACCATTAAAATATTATAGTGGGGGACAAGATACATTGGAATGGGAAGGGTTAAGGGGAAATGATTAAACAAATAGGACCCATAATCCTTGATTAAACAATGTTTGAGACATTTAGTAATGGGTTTTAGGAGAATATCATGGGCAAAAGATGGTGGCGGGAATAGTTTTAGTGTCTTGAAAGTTGTAAAGGGGGGAGAACTTGCAAATAAATAGAAGAGGTCTTGGTACAATTCGGGAGAGGAGTTCATAGAAAGAGTTGAGGTTCAGTTTCAAAAAATAGACTAAGGTTCCTAGTATCAGGCAGTCATTTCGAAGAGTTTTGAGAGCGGAAAAGAATAGCTACTGTTTCATCGCCTCACTTAGGATCTGAAATAGTTAGAACCCTTCTTCTTGTCTTTCTGCTTCTGTTCTATATTAGAAGTTGAAATATTTGGAATCATTTATCGGTTTGGATCTGTTTGTTTGAATCAAAATTCAATACCAATTGATTTGGTCAAGGTTGTGTTCTGGTTGTCTTGGTTTCTACTGGTTTTCACACTACTCCCGGACTGCTTTCTACTACTTTCTGGGTTGAAGTTGGTTTTAAGTTGGGTCTATTTGAGTGTTGAGTGTATTTCTGGTTTTGGAAACAGTGTTGCTGTGAACTGTTGTAAATTGCTGCTGGTTGTTTGTTGTATGTCACTGCTGCTGATTCTCTTCTTCCTCTTCTTGTATTGACAATACCAGGTACACATTTTTATATCCTTGGCTATTGGAATGAAATGAAGCATGATCCAATCATCTGTGCTGCCTGATTTGTCGATCTTCATCTCGTTGCTGCTTATCCTGCTGTTCTTGAAATAATTTTCAAGGTGTCATAGGAAACTCTCAACTTCTTGGGCAGCACGGATGCCTTTGAAGATGGGTGGCTTGGGCGCGTCGATCCTTACTTCGCCCTCTATGATCGGAGTCAGCCACACCAGCAGCGCAAGGAGACAAATTGCTACATTTGCGGAGGGCCGCATTGGTACGCAAAATGCCCTCAGATGAAGAGCATTGGTGTCATCATAAAGGACCACCAACAGAAGGAGGTCAAGGAAGCTACTGCCTAGTTTACTTCTAATAGTTTTGAGTTGTATTGGATCGGAATTTTCTTAGTTAGAATTATTTTCAGTAATGTAAACTTCTTCCTGAAAGATGAACTGATAAGCTCTACATATAGGTTGTTCATGTGGTTGTTAGTTGAGTGTTAGTGTATTTATATTCCTGCGTGTGATGGATACACTGAACTATTAGTTGGATATTGGTCATTTAGCCATGCTATAGTATAATCTCAATTGGTATTAATTTATTTTTAAAAAAACAGAGTTGAATTAGAATAGGGAAGTGGAACTATCTGATGAGTGTTAGAGCTTAGGCTGTTAGTTGCCAACTTAACTTCTCGTGTATATTTTAGTAGAGTTGAACAACTTGAATGGAATTCAATTGAACAATATCTTCGTCGTTTGGTATAATTGCTGAAACTGCTAAGTTGTTGGATCGAATAATAAAAGATGGACCATTATACGCTTGCAATAATGAGATCCTACCAACTATAGGACTGTACAATAATAAGAGAATATTCTACCAATAATAAAAAGATACACAATATATTCTAATATTTTCTTTATCTTTAGAGACAAAAAATAATAGAAAAAGTTTTGTCACTTTAGGATTATCCTTTTAAAATAAACGAGATGAGCCTCGCCAAATAAAACACAAAAGCTGCCCTCTATACGTGATTGTAAAGTTACTTACACATCGGGATGGGCCATTTAGTAAAATTCTGCGGGCTTACCCAAAATAATGATACGCTAATTGCTTTAGGCGCGTCTTTAATAAATTACTTCCCTAAAATCGGGTACACATTTATGTGACCCAAATCCAAATCTCAATAAAGTCGGAAGGTATCAAAAATTACGGATATATTTATGTGACGCAGTTCGAGGTGCATTCTCACGACGTTGTAATTCTCTTTAAATATAATAAATGATAAAAGCGGTTTGAAGTTAAAATTTGCACATAAGTTCATCATGTAATAAAATCAGATAAATAAGCTAAATACGACAGTTGAGCAACCGTGCTAGAAGCACGGAACTCGGGAATGTCTAACACCTTCTCCCGGGTTAACAGAATTTGTTATCTGGATTTCTGATTTGCGAACTGTAATACAGAGTCATTCTTTTACTCAATTCGGGATTTTAAATGGTGACTTGAGACACCATAAATCTCCCAAGTGGCGACTCTGAATCTTCGATAATAATCATGTTTCGATTGTCCTTAAGTTGGACAAAAACTCCCTTGTACCCTTGCGGGTGCCGGAAAAAGGAGGTGTGACAAGGCCAATGTAAAAAGAGCCTTATCTGAGAATGCCAAGAAAGTCGCTTAGAAAGAAAAAAAGGTTGGTAAGCCAAGTGGAGTAGTCCAGATTGAGGAGATGAACCTGATTCTTGAAGATGAATATGAGGATGTGGAGGTACCAACACCTAGTTCCAAAAAGAAAAAGACTTCTTAGAAGAATTCTCAAGAAACATAGGATGTGAGATCAACTATGTCTAAAAGAACTAGGTCTGGAAAAAGGAGCAAGTATGCTCAAATAGTGGAAGAAAATGGCTAACGATGCTGAGATTGAAAGGTTGAAGAAACGATTAGCAAAAGTAGATCCTGAGAAAGACTCTGTCAAGTGTGAGCTTGCAAAGTAAATGAGAAGACTGGTGGTATTCTTCAAGATACACTAAAGATGCTTCAAGCCAAGAACCAAGAACATGGTCCTTCCCAGTCTTAAACCCTTCCTGGCCCAATTTGTAACCAATGACCCAATGGGATATTTTTGTTTGCTTTTATGCTCATGGTTTAATGCTTTTATTTTTTTTATGATTTTTGGGAGAATCTTAGCAATAATATTCACTACCTTTGCTCTAATTGTTTGATGATATTTATTAGATTGATAAGAGAAAATTGATATCCATGATTGGATTTGAAGTAGCCCCAATAGCCATGAGTGATATCTACTAATATCTGGTTACTTAACCAAATTATGAAACTTTTCGATGATGCCAAAAGGGGGAAGATAAGGTGTGTTTTTGCTTTGGACTCTGATGTTTATAACCTATTGAAACTTGTTCTTGATGATTTTTTACTTTAAATGGAAAGTGTTCTGATATTGTATTTGATGTTGAGTTGAGTTGAAACAGGTTCCACACTTTTGAAAAGCATAGAGTTTGTAATCATAAAAAAAGGGAAATTTTTTTACCTGAGCGACTTCTGTTTTGATGATTGATAAAAGAACACATGCATGAACCACTTCCATGGACAGTATACACAGGTGACAGACAGAATCAAGCAAAAGGCATGCACGTGAAAGGGATAAGTATACGTGGTTATTTTGATAAACCCTGGATGAAAGGAATGCATATTTGATAAGAAGCATGACTCTTTACTTGAAAGAGAACTCTATCCAAAATAAGAGAATAGTTAGAAGTGGAAGTTGACTAGAACTCTTCCACCAAGGAAGAGTAAAGCATTAGAACTCTAGTTAACCCATATTCTACTAACTATATAAATATCAGTTTTATTCTCTATTACATGTGACACACACATACATAAGTGAAAGAACAAATAGAGAGCAAAATAACAAGGTATTTTGTGATCAATTCCCATGAGATTCAAGAGTGTGATCCTGAAGCTACATGAATTAGATTGAAGAATCAGTCCCATAAAGAGTTTTATGCATCTTTCTTGCTTTCTAGTTCAAAGTGTAGTTGGCGTTTTGAGTTGTACCTTTCAGCATTCTTAGAAGCAAATTATACTAGATACCTGATTTGTATTAATCAAGTTAGAGTTAACTTAAAGTGGTCGCAACAGCCTGTGGCGTGTGGCTACAAGGATTAGAGTTAATCCTTAGGTTTGCAAGAGGTTGTAAACTCTAGTTGTATTGTTTAAGTTAGAATTAACTTGAAGCAGTCGCAACAGTCTGTGGCTGGTTGCAAAAAGGGTTAAGAGTTATTTGTTAGAGTTTATAAACTTTATTGTTGGCTTAGAGTTATAGTAAAATGTTTTGGGAAAATTCTACTAGGTAGAAGGTCGTGATATTTTCATTTTTTGAGCAGGGTGTTTTTTACGTAAAAATTGTTGTGTTCTTTACTTTCTGTATTATTTATTCTGCAACTGTAGTACTTACACATAGAAGAACCAGGTTCTTTGATAATTTAGTGCACGCGAAAATTAAACACCATACAAATTAGCCCCTCATGTATGATATTGAAGTATAAAATATCAGTTCCTTTAGTGGGTGAAACGAATAAAAAATTCCTAAGGCTACATTTGAATAAAATATCAATGAAAAGGGTGTTGAGGAAGATGAAAACTCTATGATTAGGAAGGATACTAAAGAAGATGAGGAGGAAATAATGAATGCGAGTGAACCTCTGGGTGCTGCAGCTCAAAAGGTAGAAAGGATATAGTGAAGGATAGGTTAGGATTTGATAAGGAGACGAGACATGCAGAGAAAGACCAGGCACCAGCTGATAACCATGTCTACAGCTATTCCCCTGACTGGCAATGAAGTACCGGTGAGGGAGACAATTTGTGGTAAAAATGCTGAGACAGATCAGGCACCAGCTGGTGACCTTGTGTCTGAAGTTATTTCTCTCATGTAAATTAAGTAATAGTGGAAGAAATTAGGGAAGAAACTATGAGGGTCAAAGTTCAAACTAGTTGATGAGAAGGATGATGTTCCCCAAATATTGGTATATAGGAAGAAACATGGGAAGAAAGGCAACAAGAAGGACTTGAGAACTGTGTTGGGTCCCCCCTCAAAGATCTAAAAATGAGAAGGTTAATGAGAAAATAGGAGAACTAGTTAGAATAAAAAATGAGGCAGATCATGCTTCTATGCCTCCCTTGGTAAAAGGTCATACACTAGAGAAGCAAGAAGTAGGGTGAGATTGGATATAATGAAGCACTTGAGATGAAGAGGAAAGGGAAGTAAAGGTAGGTGAATCCGGTGCTGCTGAAGAACCTATTGAGGTTCTTTATGAAGGTGTAGAAGTTAGAGTCTTGAGGTTTTCTAAGGCCAAGGTGCTGATAGGAAAAATAATCTTTGTTGTCACTCTAGATGGAATGACAGAAAAAACAGTAGAAACAATGTTGAATGATCATGTTTCTAAAACAAGATAGGAGGCTCTATCAAGAGGAAGTAGTAAAATTCATTATGCAATGTAGTGTAGCTGAAGGAGTAGTAACAAGAAGGGCATGAAGCAACTGATATTATGTTTGATGAAGAGAAGCTAGGAGAGATATTTGTAGTTCCTTCCACTGGTTACTGTGAGTATGTGAAGGACATCTGGCCAAGTAAAGAAGAAGGAATAACTCTTTTGTCTGTCATAAAGAAATTTTCTTAAAAAGAGAACAAGAAATAGAGAAAATATGAAATAGGGAATGACTCCTTTTCAACGAGTCCATAAGAAGTGATCCCATTTTTTTCATCGGGTCCGGATAAAGACCAAAGATCTTGAGCGACCGATCCGGCAGAACAACTCAAAAGATAAAGAAGTATCGTTAATCTCTTCATGCTCGTTCCAAGCTCGAAGTACCATTTGTACAAATAAGAATCCCCTTCGTTACATGATTTCTTCTTCATATAGATAGATATAGGATCTATGGGGCAATTACTTAGAAGTACATTTTGTGCTACAGCCCTTCCTATCTGATAGAAAAGGATCCCATGATCCTGAACCGATCTTACCTGGGATCGCAAATCCCAAGTTTGTCTATGAAGAGCGGATCTAATTGTATTAGTGTCTATAATTGATTTCTTCTGTGTAATACTAATCGATAGGACCTCATTGGTAAGTGCTACAAGATCTCGTGCATTGGAACCCATGGTTATGGACCCG